>JACGCM010002681.1:0-600000 GCA_014058105.1 Kingdonia uniflora
AACACAAACTTGTATCAAATAACAAGGACCTGTTGGGACAATATTCGAACAAAAAAACAAGTTGTATCGAATATCAGAAATTCTCTTGAAAAATATTCGAACAAAAAAAGTTGTCAATTCCGAATAAACATGTACACTGATAAACCCGAAACGAAACGAAAGAAACAAAACAAACCGAGGAAAAAACAACAGAAATTACAACCCACTAGTAAGTACATACTCCTCACCTGTCTCGCTAGATACGCAGACTATCACGCTATATGAATATTATAGGAAACCAATTTCCATAGAAACTCCAACAAAATAAACTATTACTCGATGTGTTTTGAGAGCACCAACGTTCAAAAACAGTTCCCCATACATTCAATACCCCAACATTTCAAACTAACATATATAAGGGAAAGTTGTTTGTTCACACTTCGAGTCCTCTCATCGGTGTTCACCCTCAAAAATGAAATTGTTTCTGAAGCGAAAATGAAACCCCCTAAAATCCTTAACTCCCGTAGAAAAAATATAAATAATATTCAAAGAAAAGACCATATTTTTTCATCAATAAGCAGGCGCCACTATGAGCGGAAGATCTTCTGACAGGAACATTCAATTGTTCAGTAAATGGTTGCCAAAGTTGTAATTATATAGACTCCCATAACCTTCATCTCCAGCTAAAACCAACTTGTGTTAAAACCTCAAGATATAAGTTTTGTCAAAGTTATAATGAAGGCACAGTGTAGCAATGAGGAACCGGTAGAGTTTTGCTGACATTCTAAGACTAACAGTGTACAACCCCCCCTTCTCACCTAGAAACCAAATCAACTTCCTGTTCATCTTGTTCTATTTGAGTGTTAATATTCAAAACTTCTTCCTCTATTTCTTCCACGCCGTTTTTTTTTTTTTTTTTTTTTAAAGAATGGGGGAATACAATATCGAAACTTTCTTTAAGCTTTTTTAACCCCCTGTTATTAAATGTTTTTTTTTTTCAATGAAAAAGTCTCATAACAATAGGTAGCATGAAAAATGCTGTTGGTTTAAAAACGAAAGCTTAGTTTTTCCAGGCACAAAGGGCCTACAGTGATTACAGAATATGGGTAAAAGAACAAACCAAACAAAATGGTGGGCAAGAACAAGCCTTATTTTCATTAGCTTCGTTCTTCAAAACCCCCCATGTTGGTGGGGGTTTCAAACTTTTTTTTTTCATAGTCAAGCGATAGAGAATGTATATTTAATATTAACTTAACTTGAAGTTCCATTTGTACAATTGATAAGAAAACGAAAGGAGATTCCACAATACACGATACGAAGAAGTATAATGTCATAATCAATCGATGTTTTAAAAAAAAAGTTCAGTATTTCCGCATATCCTTAGGTAAGAAGTCCTCTACAGGTTTCCTAAAGTAATAATATCAATGACGAACATTTTTGGCAGATACTTGTTTATTCGAATACAACTTTTGTTGTTCGAGTACATTTAGCCAATTTTTATTTATTTATAAAAACCAACTCTTTTCTTTTAATCTCTTTCTCTCTCTCCCACTCCTATTCGAGTAAACTTGGCACTGTCTATCTCTCTCTCTCGAATCCTTCCCTTCTTGTGATTGTTTGCTCGAATTCCATCGTTTGTATTATCGAGCATTCATTCTCGCGAGTTTGGGGTTTCTCACTTTGAGCGATTGTACTCGGACACATCACCTAGGGTTTGCATTGTTTTCGAATCCAAGGTTGGTATTTTGTTGTGTTGTCATCACTCTACACTCTCACATTTAAGTTTGGTGCTAAATTTTGTCAATTTTGTGCTTTGGATTTGCTTTGTTATTTGCGAATTGTAACAGTAAAATTGGAGGTGCTCTTGTTTTGGGGATCTAATTATGTCAAATTAGAGTTGTTTGCTTCGAATTGGTACAGTAGGTTAGCTATGGATTTGGGGCCCTTGCAGTGGAACAGTACTTTTATTTTGGTTGTGTTCATATGCAATTGGAACTGTCACTTGGCAATTGGAGGGTATTGTGATTGCTTGCAGATTTTTTGGTTGAACTTTTGGTGATTGTTTGACTGCGGTGGTGATAAATTATTTGTGTGTTTGCTTATTGGGGATCCCTTGCTTAACCATGTGGGTTGAGTTTGAGGAAAGTGGTAATTTTCTTATAGGTATTTTAAGGAGATTGTTGGGGTTTCTATTGTTTACAGCGGATTGTCTTATTTTGTTCTGTCTGCTATGGTACGGATGAAACATCCTCAGGAGGGACCTATTGTTCCCAACTCGAGTGAAACGGAAAAATGGGGACGAATGACTCGCGGTGCTCAGAAAAATGGCTTTTGAAGTGAAGGAGCTCGTGGAGTTGGAGGGTCGAGTGCAGGAAATGATACTCCTCATTGGTCCACCCCGAAATTAGGGTTTAAGTTTAGAGGATATCAGAAAGAGGTAACTCTAGATAGAGAGGAGTTGAGTGTGAACTATCCGAATGTCTCATCGGCTTTTCATTTTTTTGGCACATGTGGTTGGACTGGGATTTTGGAACCGCAGTTGCCCTGCTACCCTCGATTGGTGCGACTCTTTTATGCTTCCTTACGGGTTATGCACGACATGGGTATTAATAAGATGTTCAGCGTGTCCATCGATGGGTCTACTTTCGATATAGATTTTGATGATGTTCAGAAAGCTTTTGGTCTTGGGGATTCAGACAATCTCGATGTGAATTATTTGATGTGGCCTCCAGTTCTTACTGAGTTTCCTCCCATGGAGGAGATGGAGGAGGAACTTCTGTGTGCTGGAAAGATGAGTGGTCCATATCCTCGGTGCAAGAATCTGGATCCAGCAATCTGTCTTTTCTATATGGTGGCTCATAGGAACATCATTCCCCAAAAGGGGAATAAGAATGTTCTGGTGGGAAATATGTTTTATCTCGTATATCTTTATACTATGGGACTTAGTGTTGACTTGGTTCTCGTTATCATGCATGAGATGTTTACCACGGTGAACCCGGATCATCAGACACAGACTTTGCCTTACGGCAGATTCATCTCTCAGCTTCTGACTGATAATGGGTATGTTATTCGTCCTGATGAAGAGGTTGATGCGAATAACGACGTTATTAATGCTCGGTATTGGGAGAAGAGCAGAAAACACATGATTGTAGAGACAGAGTCTAAGTCTGACAGGGATGTAGAGGACTCGAGGGCTGAGACTGTATCTGCTAGACCAGCTGTGAGACCTTCTACTTCCCGGACCGCGACTACATCTGTACCTGGTACTTCTCCATCTGTTCCTACTGGATTAGTTTCACATGACTTTTCCTCTATGTATACATTTATGGAGACTTGTTTTGCTAGCATGGACACTCAGATGCAGACTTAGTTTCAGCTAGTCATAGCGGACATCGGTCGACTTCAGACTTTTGTGGATGGATTGAGCAGTATAGTACGCGGCTCGTCGAGTGGTCTGCCTGTCGCAGATACAGATATAGATGGGGGTCTTAGGTCAAGTGTGATTTTGGTTCTCACTTTTGCATTTTAGTGTGTTAGCTCTATGTTTTTGTCTTCTCAGTGACTATTTTTGTATCTGCTCTTTTTATTACCTGTCTATTAGATGTAGTTACGCTATTGGACTTTGTTTTGCATTAACAGTTTATTTTTGCATGGTTAATCTATCAGACTCTTGCTATTCCATGATATTTCCTTGTTCATAACTATTATATATACTCTTTTTTTGCTTGTTTACCCTTTGTTCTTCTGTGTCAAAAAGGGGGAGAGATGTTTCTGACAGGTAAGTCAGGTAAGTTCTTTTTGTTTTATAAATTCCTTATTATAAATTTGAACGGGTATGTGATATAGCTTGTTTAGTGTGCAGGGATTTCAGAGGCTAGACTCTTGAGTATGGATGTTCTGAGAGTGAGTCAGTCTATCGAGTCTGTATTCTTTAAGTTATTATATCTAATTCCTATTTTGGGACAAAATAAAGCAAAGGGGGAAATTAAAACATCCAATTCTGGAGTTTGTTTCATTTAGTGTCTAGGTAGGCGTCAACATTATCTCGTGGTTATCCGGTGTCAGTGAATGCACGTGTAGCGACTACAGCTGGACTGACTGTCTCTGAACAGATAAGTAGATTTCAAACTCTTTGTTCTAGAAAGTCAGGCCGCTATATTTTATAGAGTATGAAAAAGTAATAAGAATGTCTATTTACAGAAAACCGAAGTTGTATTTGAATAACCTTTAATGTTGTTCGAATATGTTACAACGGATAGAATTGTATTCGAATAGAATTACTTCTGTTTAAATAACTTTCAACAGTTGCATTTATATTCGAATAGACTTCTTGTTGTTCGAATAACTTTCAACAGTTACTTCTCTGTTTGAATAGAATAATTGTTGCTCGAATAACATTCAACAGTTACTTTTCTGTTCGAATAGAATAACTGTTGTTCAAATAATCTTCACCAGATAGACTTCTGTTCGAATAGATTGATTTCTATTCGAACAGAGCCCGTGTTTTCTATTTTACTATTTAAGACATACTTGCCTTTTCTAAATACTCACTTCTTGAAAACCTATTTTTTGGAGGCTTGATTTTAAAGAGTAAAGAGAGATCGATCTTTGAGAGATTCAAGAGAGAATCAAATCACTCAATCTTAAATCAATCAATTGATCCAGAAATCTTTATCATGCATTGGAGAACTAAATTGAAGAACTTGAGCGATTTAAGAACAGGAGCTTCGACGTGAGATTTGAGCGAGGCGTTGCGAGAACGCGGAATTGGTTGCAAGAAGATTTATTGGAAGAGAAATATCCTGGGAAGTGCTTATCGATTATGAAAGTAATTAAATTCTTATAATTCTTTTTCAATAGTGGATTGTTTAGCTGTCGAGTGACTCGATAACGACCTGTGGGTTTTTCTCCTTAGAAAGGTTTCCCACAGGGTTAAAAATCTTTGTTTTGCTTTTAATTTTCATTGCTTGCTTGACATTAGATAATCGTATTGATTTGAACTTGGTTAAGTCTTGATCATTAATTCAGAAGTTTTAGGATCTTTTGATTTAGACATAAAACGATCGAAATTGGTTAGTCTCAGGCGACTAGTAATTTCACTATTATTCTTACAAATATCTTTTGCCAGAGGATTCAAGTTATCAACTAAAGATACGACTCTTCAGGTTCATGGGCATGGGGACGAATCAAAGATGTCTGATGCTAGCTCTAGTGGACTCGACACGCTTCGAAGGAATATATGAATTGAGAGGAATGAATCTGGTTTTGAGTCTCTAGATGGAACTCATGGAAGTATTGTGAGTACTCTTCAAGTTCATGGGCATGGGGATGAATCCTAGACGTCTGATGCTTCTTGTTCTAGTGGACTCAACACACTTCAGGGGAAAATATCAATTGAGAGGAACGAGTTTGGTTTTGAGTCTCTAGATGGAAGTATTGTGAGTGAAATTGAAGGTGAGGGTACGGTGGATCGGTTGAAATGGCAAGTTGAGCATGACCGGAAATCTATAAGAAATTTATATAAGGAACTTGAAGAAGAAAGAAACGCTTCAGCAATTGCTGCAAATGAAGCAATGGCGATGATTACTAGGTTGCAAGAGGAGAAAGCATCACTACATTTGGAAGCTTTACAGTATTAAAGAATGATGGAAGAACAAGTGGAGTATGACGTAGAAGCACTTCAAAAGGCGAACGATCTTCTTTCTGAGAGGGAGAAATATATACAGGATTTGGAAGCAGAGCTCAAATTTTATCAAAATAAATTACCAGACGAACCGGACATGGAGAGGCCAGAATTGGTGTCCGATTAAGATGTAAGCTGCATTAGAAATTGCACCACCGCTCCTACCGCACAATCACCTGTGAAAATAGAAAACCATATATGCATTTTGAAGGACTCTTCAATAGATTTTGACGATGAAAAATACTATATCTCACCGTGTTTGAAGATGCTGGAGAGTAAACTTAATCGATTACCAAGCATTGGGGTTTATATGGATGCATCTAATATTGGACACTCTGAGAGCAAAGCAAATGGAGTAAATGTTCTAGACAAGCTTCATTCATGTGAGGTAGCTAACGGTGAAACTGAAATGAAGAAAGATGAGAAAGAGAATTCATGTCTGGACTTAATTTCTATTGAAAATGAGGTACTAAATTTAAACGAGAGATGGGAAGCACTCAAGGATGACCAAAATTTTGTCGAACATGCTGTAAATTCACATAGAAATGGTGATGAAGGAGTAAGATTCATTGAGGAGATAGCTCATCACCTGCGAGACTTGCGTAAAGTGAGATATGATAAGACTTACTCGAGGCTTCTCAAAGATACAATTGAATTCTGAGCGTGATGGTCGTGTTGCATTTGAAGAGATCACCATGAACGACCAGGATAAATATAATACAAATGACTTGCCCGTAGTCTCCATCCGTGTTCTTTATTTATGGGGTTGCCGCAGTCTTCTTCCGTGTTCTTTATTTATGGGGTTTCATATTTCTTTTTGCGCTGCACTTGCTTGGTTTCTCACACGGGTTGCTTGTAGAGTTCGTGAGGCGTTACTTTTGTGATATTATTGGGAAGTGAGTTATTAAACCGTAAAAGGGTTTATTTTTGGTTTGTATGCCCTTGTATATCAAAAACATCAAGACTTCACTTGTTTAGTTTCAGAGTTTATTTTCCTCTATTCACTGTCATAGTTAAATTCACATAAGTAAACATTATTTCTGATAAAAGAAGAAGAAGTTACTACTGAACTCCTAAAAGCAGCTTTCTGCACTATGGTTAACCATGTATGGAGAGCTAGGAACCTTAAAATCTTTGAGAATAAGATGCTTATTCCTCAAACTATTCTTTAGGAGATCATATTTGAGGTCAAATCAAGGGGAAATCAGATGAACTCTAGCTTCTATGCTCATTACAGAGATCCCAAGCTATTGTACAATTGGGGTATGTGCTCTCATTATCCATCTTGTAAATGGGAACCACCTCCAGCAGGCCACTATCTGCTCAACTGCAAAGGAAAATGCAATATCCTTAGAGGTTTTGGCGGATTGATAAGAGACCATACAGTTGTCTTCAATATAGGTTATGCTGGTAGATCTCACCATACTGTTGTAGAGTATCATGAATTAGAAGCTATCCGAGCAGGGTTGCTAGTAGCCATCAAGAACAACATCAAGAAGCTTCATGTGGTACCTGACTGTGTTAATGTAATGCTGATGCTAGAAGGGAAAAAAGATCCTCTTTGGCAAGGTAAAAGTCTTTATGCAGAGGTCCTAGCTCTCATTTCACAATTGGAAGAGGTAAAAATTCTCTATAATTTCCTTGCAGCAAAATCTTGTGCACACTTTTTGTCCACCTTTTATAATGTAATATGTGAAATATGTATAACCCCCATTACCATTCCTGCTAGTTTATGTGAAAAAATAAAATAAATAAAGGTTGGGTGCATAATCAGGACAACCCTTCTTTAGATAACCTGGTATTACTTGGCTTTGGATGGGGTAGCTTTTGACGTCTTTGTAATAATCAGACAGGAAATCTAGTACCGCATATGATTCACCAACAAAGCTATTGAGCTCTAAGGGATTGAAGATTTCAGTTGGGAGGCTAAGTCCTGGTATGATATTCTTGCGAACATCGTCAAGAATGGACTCTAAAGGTCCTGGTGAGTCGGGTGCATAATCAGGACAACCCTTCTTTAAATAACCTAGTACTACTTGGCTTTGGACGGGGTAGCTTTCGACGTCTTTGCAATAATCAGACAAGAAATCTAGTACCGCATGTGATTCACCAACAAAACTATCGAGCTCTAAGGGATTGAAGATTTCGGTTGGGAGGCTATCCATTTTGCCTTAAAAAAATGGAAAGTATGATGGCTTGGCTTCCACTCGAGTTTAAAAATGAGTACTTACTAATGGTATTTGGGAAGCTTGATGGCAAGTGACAAATTTTTAATAATGAGAAGTACAGGAACAACAAAGGAAGCTGACAAATCACAAAAGGAAAGCCTTGCTTCTCTTATGTAATGGTTTATGGTGTTATGTGGTATCCATGCTTTCTTACAATGGAAAATTTTAAATAACTAAATAATGATTATGTGGAAAATTAGAAATAATAGATGGAATTAAAATTTTATTAACATAATGAGTAGATTTTCCAAATACACTTGTCAAAAACTTAAAGTTAAGAGCCATATTCAGAAAGTAGAGAGATATAGTTGTAATATAATCTAGGAGATGGATTCAAGGAGAACAATTAGGAAACTTTGAGGAAAATTCTAACATGTAGGGGGTACATTGGAAATATAATAATGCTTGGGAGATATTATAAGCTGAAAATCAAGATACTACTGAAGATTTCTGAAAATCTTTGTGGGGGCAGTCGCCCCCGCTAGTTCCTATGTGGCTTCACCACTGACTCATACCCACCTTTAAAGCCTAATTCGAGGCCATTATTCGGGTATATATCATTATTCCATTTGCATCACAGCTTGTACTTTCCATATAGATTATTCAGAGTGAGATGATAGTTAGTTTTATTTAGTGTTTCATCTATAAGGCATACTTCTTTTATTTTGTTAACTTCGATTCAGAATTCTATTTTGGAGGAAAGGACCACCAGATTTAACTAAAACCTATATATAGTGGTGAAACTTTTAGGGGTATTACTATGGTTGAAATATGGGATCAAGTCCGAAGTTGAAAAATAATACAGCCAGGAACTATAGTTAAAGGGAAGCTACTGATTTGGTTGGAGCAAGATTAAAGACTAATTATATAGAGTCAGGCCAATTTATTGTACTTGATGCTATATGTGGTTTTGTTATTATGGAATGGGAGAAGCTAAATGAGGTCAGTCTGTGAGTCTAATTTAGCTTTACTCTCATTCTCCCTACTCTCTTTGTTATTATCTCAGTATTTATCATGACAAGTAACTGTAAAGAATTTAAACTAGAAAATCAAGTCAAGGACACATGGAATGAGAATAATGTCAGGGCCAGTACTGCTATGAGTATCCTAGATCTCAAATAGCCATTTAGATTTCATAAACAATAAGCATGAACCTCATGTGTATAGAACCCCTTAATAGTATAGATAGATTTAATAGCCAAAATACACAAGTATAACAATAATAGTAATTGATACAATTATAGACTGATTTGGAAGACTGGTGTTAAATTTACCGCCTGATTTGAGCCTTTGAAGTGAATGATTTCTGTATAAACACAAGTAACAAGAATCAACTTTAATTTTATTTTTTTTGAAGACTACTATTCCACAATTGCACAACCCAAACAAAGAATGAGATCAAATCATAAATTTGGAGAGAAAGGAGAAGCATTACTAACCCAAACAAAACCCTAACAAAATCAAATTAGAATTGGGTAGGCTCTACAAGGATGCCGTACAAATTTTTGAATTAGGTGTGCTTGATTTTGCAATTGCTCAACCCAAACCAAACCCGAACGAAAATCAAATTAGAATTTGCTTGATTATACGTAAACAATACCACAACTGAGAGTGAGAGAGAAAAAAACCTGATAAGGCTTTTAAAAATGTAGAGGAAGTGATCGATGAGGGCTTTGACGTGGTTTGGAGAAATTGGGGGAGGAGAGTACTGTGGTAAGGTTGAGAGAAGACGTGTAGCAAGTGAAGAGTGAGATGTTTAGAATCGATAAACAATACACAGTTCTCGAGCGGGAGACTTCAGTGCCAAAATGCGGTTTTTTTAAAATGCCTATTAGAGCAATCACAAACAACGTTGTTAATGGTTACGCTGTTGTAAGCAATGGGGAAAAACATAGGCTACGATAGCATTTATGTAAAAAATGTTATAAATGTTAATTTTTAATAACATTCACTATAAATGCTATAAAATTTGTGTTATTAAAAATATTTTTTCTTGTAGTGGCAAGAGCTGTCGGAGATGGAATAAATAATACCCGCATCAAGAAGCTTCTTAACCTCCGCCTTTACTACCTCCTTCATTGGATGGTTCACACGTCGTTGTGATTCTCAAGATGTTTTGGATCCTTCCTCTGAGTGTATCCTACGCATAACTACTGATGGACTTATTCCTTTGATATTTGCTATTGATCATCCAATTGCTTCTTTGTCGGTGTCTAGTACGACAAAGAGTTTATTTTCCTAATCTAAGTCTACTGAAGATAAAATGATAATAGGAAGAGTCTTGTTAGGCCATAGGAACCGATATCCTTGATTATCCGGAAGTACTTCAAGATCAAGCTTTGGTAGTGACACAATAGAAGGAACTGGGGGGTTAGAAGACATAGGGAGTGATTCGAAATTAGGAGTATACCGATGATGAGGAGTGTATGCAGGAGGATTATTTTCTAGAATAGCTAAAATATCTTTTAGGATTGACTAGTAAATACCAACGATGTCGTCCTTCAGATAATCTTCTAAGAGGTCATCCCTAGAATGTTCAGAGATAATGGTACCTATCATATTACACTCTTCAGCTGAATCTTGATATTGCCTCATGGCGTTAAAAATGTTCAATTCCAAGGTCATGTTGTCGAATGTTAGGTTCAGTATTCCATTTCTGCAATTGATTATAGCGTTGGAAGTAGCTAGGAATGGTTGACCTAAAATAATGGGGATTTGGCCATGGACATTCAAAATCGGTGGTGTATCAAGGACAATAAAATCTACTGAAAAGTAAAATTCGTTTACCTTAATTATCACATCCTCAACAATACCCCTAGCAGTTTTGGTGGATCTATCAGCGAGTTGAAGTTGTATCCTGGTGGGCTTAAGTTCTCCTAAATCGAGGTCCTCATAAGCACAAAATGGAATAAGGTTTACACTAACCCCAATATCAAGATGGGCCTGCTAGATGTAGTATTTTCTTATTACTAAGGGAATGGTGGGACATCCTAGGTCCTTTAGCTTGATAGGAATTTCAAATGGTAAGACAGAGCTAGCCTGTTCAACACTAAAGGAATTCTTCATAACTTCAGTTCAACGTTTCTTTGTACACAGTTCCTTATAGAATTTAGCATATGATAGAACCTGATCGATAACATCCAATAACGGAATGTTAATCCGTACTTGCTTAAATAACTCGAGAATATCTTTCAAGCCTTCGTTCTTTTTGGCAGGAACAAGTCGGTTAGGGAATGGGCCCCTAGGCACATAAGGCTTGTCTACTAGGTCCGATAGAGTTGGAACATGATGTGGCCTAGATGTTACTATTTCGGGTTGGCTAGATGCTTGATTTTCATGGGTTTTTTCCTGAGATTTGGGAACTAAATTACTCTTAGTTAACGGTATATGGTCTAGTCGAGTTTCTATAGTTCTCTTATTCCAAAAGGTCATAACTACTTGAACAATTTTAATGTTCTCAGGTGAACTCCGTTGGGTATGAACCTCAAAGGCGACCCTCGGGTTAGTAATTGGTTGACTAGGGAATTTTCCCTTTTCTCGTTCACTTAATTGGCTTACTATTTGTCTTATTTGGGTATCTAGCTTCTGTGTAAAGGCTCGCATTTCTGAAAGTTCCCTAGAATTTTGTTGGGTACCTAATCTCTGTTATAAACTGTCGGAGTGTGGATTCTAAACTAACTGAGTGGGCTTGTTTGGTCGGGTATGTTTGGGTGTAGGTTTGATTCTGCTGATATGGTGAAGGATTATAACTGGATTGTTCTTGTGGTTGAATCCTCCAAAAAATGCTGGATTATTTTGCCAAGGAGATCTACCAAAATTATTTTGGTGTTGTCTCCTTTCATTATCCAAGATAGCAATAACGTGGTCCGGATTAGAATTTATTAACTTAGAGAGTTGAAGGCATGTGTGTTCATAATGGGTCGGATCGTTGCATAAATTGCAGACCCCAGGAATGGAAGCCGGTTTAGGGGCCGCTACTTTCGCTACGGCCATAGCCTCGACTTTACGTGCAAGGGAGTCCAGTTGGACTTTTAATTTGAGGTTTTCAGGTAATTCAAGGATGCCTCCTTTTCAAATGGGCCTACGATCACGAGAAGTAAAGTCCCATTGTTGGGATGTCTCAGCGTATTTATTAAGAAATGCATATGCAACAGTTTCATCCATATCTTAGAATTTTCCTGAGCTACGGACTTCGATTGATTCACGGGTTGAAAGAGTTAACCCGTGCAGAAAGAATTGGATTAGTCTTAATTTCTTAAAACCATGATGGGGGCACCTTAACAATTTTTCCTTAAAACGTTGTCATGTTTCGTAAAAATTTTCTCCTTCTTCTTGAAGGAAATTAGAGATATCACGTTTTAAAAGGTCAATTTTTAGCATGGTGAAAAACTTGATTTAAAACTTCTATTTAAGGATGTCCCACTTGTCAATTGACTCGGATGACAGAGAGTTCAACCAACGTTTTGTCTTGTCTTTTAGAGAGAATGGGAAAATGAGGAAATAGATGTACTCCATTGCTATGTCCTTACATTGAAACGTTTGGCAAATATACTCAAATTCATCGATATGTAAATATGGGTCTTGGTTATCGAGTCCATGAAAATGTGGGATTAGGTTCAAAATTGTAGGCTTGATATCGAACTGGGTTGCCGTAATTACTGGCAACTTAATACATTTTAACGAGCTTTCTGAAACGGAAGCAAAAAGCTCCCTCAGTGACTTGTCACCCATTGGTTCATGAAGAAATTCGCTTTCAGTTTCAAGGTCGTATATGGCCTGAAGGTCTTCCTGTTAGACTTGGTTAGCCGTATTAGAAATTTTAGGAATCGGTGGTATATCAATGTGTTGCCTAATCTGATCGTACTTGGGCATATACTAATGAAATGAAATAAAATTGCAAAATTCAATGGGAATTTAAACACACAATTTAAAATAAACATATCAACGGTTTTTAAAATTAAATTAACTAAGCCAATCATAATCTAGATGCTAATCAAACTGGGTAGGTCAGGCTAGTGTGAATTCTTAACACGAAAGCTTTACTATGCTAACAACGGTCTTAGTGTTTGAGCATCAATCTTCATGCCTGTGTGCCTTGCCTTATCGTACGTGACTCACACGGAACGGTGACGTCGCTTAATAACCGATGGTTTGCCGCACTTGGCTAAAGTGGTTCCTATGAATCCATGTTGGTACCCCGGTTTAGTACCACCTAATTCCTCAGGTGATGAAATCCCATGAAAATCTTACTAATAGCTTTTTTAAGTTTTAATTAAATTTAAAGGTCGAGACAGTTAGGAACGTGTGATACAAATTCTTCGTATCCTTAGGTGGGAGGTCCCACTCGCTGGAGATTCCTTTGGGTGATAAAATTTTGTGGAAGAGCCCTAACGGTTAAAAACTTTTACTATGTTAAGCATGGAGCAAAAATTCAAATACGATAGCAGGTCAATCCAAACACAACAAATTTTTTAATTTAAGAACAATGTGTATTTGAACAGTCCACACGACTTACTTTCCTAATGCCGGGGCAGAGCGGTGATGAATGTCTTTTATATGTCAAGTTTTAAGAGAGGACCAACCTACGGGAAGTATTTCCCGGTGAAGCTGTGGCCGCCCCTTCACTTAAGGGGGCAAAAAAAGGAAATGCCCCTACACTTAGAGGGCACAAGAAGGATTTAGAGAGAAGCTTGTCAATGGATTTTATAAATTCCTCAAGATCTCTGAGTACCAACTTTCTGATTATCCTGCAAAGCAAGAGAAAAAAATAAAATAATTATTAGTGAACGTACGAGAACAAAAATATAAATTCAATTTCCAACTTCATTGCAGTCTATGACGTCCCGATTTTCAAATGCGTATATCATTCAGCTCAGTTGAGAGAGAACATTAAATAATACCAATTTCGAAAGATAATTAAGAAAGAAAAAACATTGAAGAAGAAAGTTTTTTGTAATTTTGTTTCCCTCCCACTCAAAATTACTGATTAATGAACAGCGGCGTCCTTTACTGAGACTGCTTTTACTGTTGTTTCAAAAGGCTGTAACACTTTGACGGCTAGACAGAAAAATATGATCTATAACAATTCGGAAAGGGTTTTGAATTATCAAGAACTTTTGTCACAAACGAATTCCCTAATTGTGAAGTATAGATGGTCAAAAACTGTAAAGCATTCAGGAACACATCTTTCAATAAAAACTGAGTATGTTTCTTCCAAAATTAATATCTCCGAAACCGCTTATAAGAAAATTTTGAGACTAATTTATTCGGAAAGAAAATCTCAGAGATCTAAACATAAAATAAGTAAATTGGCAAACTTAACAACTAAAAAGAAGAAAATAAATTAGCTAAAATAAAAAAACTATGATTTAATAGACTGTTGCTGGCACCAATTTTGATGCAAGAAAAACTCGGTCTTTAAATACCCCGCTCAAAATTACGGGTGTCGTAATATAATAAGGGTAAGCGGGGGTCGAATCCACGGGGAGTAAACGTATTAAAAATATAATTTCTAATTAACTAATAAACAAATCTAAACTAATTTTGATAAAAGGGTTTTGATCTAAAATATAAATATAAATTACTAACTTTCGGTACGATTATAAGGAAAAGAACCTAGGCCTTGGATCACCTCCGACTTAGTTTACTAAATGATATGAAAATGGTAGCTTCTATCTGCACGTAATAGCCATGGCTAGGTCTATTCGGGTCTAAGATCTAGGATTTGTGGCTAAAACTCTAAGTAAGAACTTCGTTGTTCATGGACAATCGGATCTAGGGTTTAGAAACTCCTTTCCATGGCTAGGTGGAGAGTATTAACTCTAGTGATCTAGAATTCCCTTTGAGTGTGAAAACAGCCGAATATGGCTAATTCGACATCTTCCTCATATCTACAGTAACTTTGAGTTGTCATGGCTAGATCGACTCTTCATAACTACAAATCAAGGAATTGAAGATTAATTCTAGATCTAAACTACTATTAACATCAATTTAACTCACTTCACCGGAGCTTCAATCCTTGGCCTAAGCTAAGGAGACTTGCACTCCATTAATGGTGTTGATCACAACTTAAATTAACGCATAAAATAAAAAAGAGAGAGAGAGAGAGATACTGAAAACTGCATGCTTTATTCCTTCTTGAGATTGAGATGTAAAAATATATAGAATTGTTCTCCTATTTATAGGAGATAGGAGAGACTTGTTTACAATTTTGAAACTCTATCCCTAAGTAAAGATAAATCCTTGTAGAGTCATTCATCATCTCTATTCTATGGAGAAAATCTATAAGTACATTGAATGCAGATATCTTCCTTGTACCTGAGAGACTGTTGAAGATGCTTCAACTCTTTGTACCATCTATTAGATGTCTTTTTCTACTTATTAGCTCTAACATTAGAAATTAATAAATCGGGATTAACAAAATGATACTTTTAGGTGTATTAATCTCACACATTTCTACGTCTATCTTGCATCTTTAGATATGGTTTATAATTGTACCTTTATAAAAGTATCCTTAGCAGGCTTGATAGTATCCTTCAATGTCTCAGGTGCAACAATGTCCCCTTACTGTTGACATCCATTATCCTGTAGTTGATTAGAGAGTGTTAGATACTAAATATTAGAGCATATGGAATAACTATGGAACTCTACCTAAAAGAATTATAAAAGTTAATAATGCATTATAAAATTTTCTTACCTATGACAAAACATCTGGGTAAACGATATTTATTGTCATATCATTTTCAGGTGGTAAAAGAACATTAATTCTGTTTGGGGTGGTACATCTTGATAAGGCCACGTAAAGTTGGCCATGACTAAAAATTTGAGTTCTTAGGTCGATTCCAGCAACTTTGACGGATTGGCATTGTGACTTGTGTAGTAGCCTACTCGTAGCCTTCAAGCACCAGTTGAATACTCGAAGGCTATATCGAGGCCTACCCAGAGACTCAAATCCCAGCAAGAAAGTAATTAAGTCCACGAAGCCTTCCAAGATTAATCAAGCATGCGACCAGAACTCAGTATACCAGAACTAAGCATCAGTACCAGAGAGACTTCGACCATGGTAATACATGGTCGAAGGTAGACACATCTGACAGCCAGCTCACCAGACAGAACAGTAAAATGAGTCACTTGACAGCTACAGTGTCAGAATCGACTCCGAGTACAAAACAGTTGTCCCCAAAAGATGTACATATAAACTGACCTCCCATGACGACTCACCCTTTTTTATCTCCAATAAATAGGAGGGCGGAGGCACTATGAAGGGGTTAGAAAATCTCTCCCAAAATCCTTTAAAGATTACCTTCCAATACCCTGTAACTTACTGCTTACTCAAACTATCACCTAACTCGATATATATCATCAGTCATTCAAATTCTCGCTAGAGTCATAGAGTAACCCATTCTAGGACTCCATGCAAGTATGTAAATTCAGTGATACAGTCTATTATTACCTTATATACTTGCTTAAGGCCCTAGTCGAAGATAACCCCCACGGTGTAAGAGCTAGTTTCCCCTCTCACAAAACTAGGCCTCTACATATGGCACCGTCTGTGCTACATCCACCCTGCCCATTTCCACTTTTATCTTTCAACCCCCTTATAACCTTACTCAATGTACCCTACCCTTCACTCCACCTCTGCCATCATTGGAAACTCCACGACAGAGTAGCCACTCAACTTACCCACATTAGCCAACAATTTTCTCAGGCCGAGGAGCGCCATAACAATCAGTTATGCATTGAGCGTAAAGAATGCCGCCAAGAACTCGAGGCTGAATGGCAGCACCTTTAAGACGACTATGACTGGCAACACCGTACTCTGGATGAACTACGCCATATAGTTCACGAGCTTCAAGTCACACCCATGACGCTCCTCAGCGATCTCGATTACCTACCCCTCGTGCATTTCAGCCCGTATTTGACTTGGGCCCCACCCCCAAATTGAAGTTCCCCCATTCCATCGTGGCGACGAGGGTGCTTCCACCGCCATACCCACCGGCTCGATCTATCTTGGTTTTCCCATTACAGAAGACTCCTTTAATTCTACACTTTGCACTTTTCGCCACCCCACACGGTGCTCTGCTCGGGAACACCTTGGTGAGCAAAGTGCTAAACATGCCCCATACCTGAGGCCTTACCACCTTCGACCCCAGCGATCTCCCCCTCGTCCTACCTACCTCACACAACATGAACTCGATAAAAAATTCCATACCATTATTCCCGTCAGCGCGAACCCCACACCAAACTCCTAGAGTCGGTTAAACAGCCCCATCTGCCCCAAACTTCTCACGGTCGAAGAAGTACCTCCAAATTTCCATACCCCTAAAATTAGCAAATACAGCAATACTGACCCCCAATCTCATGTCCTTGAATTGCAAAATGCTTTAAGTATGTATTCCACAGCTGACCACATCTTGTGTCGTATGTTTCCCACCAGTCTCATTGATAGCCCTTTCAAATGGTACCACAACCTCCCTAATGGCTCTATTCGCAGTTTTGAACAGTTGTTAAACCTTTTTATCTCTCAGTTTTCCTTTAATAAAGACCGTGAGGTCCGAGTTGATGCTCTCTTCAACTTTTCTAAATCCCCCAACGAAACATTTGAAGCCTTTACCAAGCATTTTCTCGATGAATCACGCAAAGTCAAAAACCTTGACTTTTCGCATATTCCAACGCTCTACCAGACCACAGTCATGTTAAGGAGTACATCGTACTTCATAAGCCATGAACCCTCGAGGAGATGCTATCCAAGGCTAACGGATACATTGACCTCGAACGCTTCCGTGAATCCAATCTCCTGGGGAAAGCCTCGACCAACAGCAAACCTCGACCATCACCTATATCCATGGTCGCTCCTGTCTCACAGGAGACTGAGAGCCACAAGCGCCCTCCCTCCGATGCTACCCCTTCTGAAATCCACAAAAATAACCAATACCCGTCTTATCGAAACTCACTGCCCCCATCAGGGCCCTTCTCACACACATCCAGGCCGATTCTATCTGGTGTAGTCCTTTTCTCATCGAGGTCTGTAAGGATGAGCCCTACTGCCAGAATCATAAATGCAATTGCCACCAAACAAGCAAATACTATGCTCTGCAACGATCGTTGGAAATGATTCCTAAAGCAAGTCGCCTACATCGATATGTCGTCGATCTCCCCAGCTATCTCGATAGGTCGTATCTCAAGCCTCAACCCGCTCCAACAACTGACCCAGCCGATTACATATTTTCCAACTCTACCTCATCGAAGTTAATAACATTGACAGTGGTTATACTCAAAGCAAGCACAAGCAAGTCAAAAGATGTTGCAAGCTCACAAATCAGGAGAAATTACCCATCCGTCAACCCGAATCTAGCTAACGCCCTCGACCCGAAGGTATACCCTTCATCGATTGATATACTTCTCATGTTCACTTCCCCCACTCCGATTCTTTGGTCATCATGATCAAGGTTGAACATCTCGACTTACACACTATGCTCATTGATACAGGTAGTGCAGCAAACATCCTCTTCCTTCAGACTGTCTGTGCCATGCAAAAAACATACCTCATTACACTAGCCAACGCCAAACTTAAGGGCTTTAACGGCGCTACTGAAGTCGTCGTTGGTGGCCTTAGCCTCCCTGTCACCGCTGGCCCAATTACCCTCCAAACCAGTTTTCTCATCATTGACAAGAAATCTGAATATCTGGGCATTCTAGGGCATGATTGGCTTCATGCCATGAAGGCCATACCTTCTACCTATCACCAGACACTATGTTTTACTACCCCATTGGCACATGGAACATGAAAGGCTCCCAATGCCTCGCCCGCTCATGCAAGCACCCCGAGATCGATCTTGCCTGAAAAATTGTTAAGCCATAAAAATCAATGCTTCTCTCTCTCCCCACACCCTCGAACCTTTCTATCACACCTATCGAACCTACTGTTTATATCGAACTCGACGGCCCTAGTCGAGGCACATTCATTGGCAGTTTCTTGGATGTGGCCGAACACCACGAACTCACAATGTTCCCTCGGGCTATCAAGGACATCTTTTCCTGGACCTTCCATGAGATGCCCGACATCCACCCCATCCTGGCCTGCCATCAACATGATCTCATCCCTAAATCTACAACTGTGAAGTAGAAGAAACGTACTTTGGCCCTGAGGATTCGAGAAGCTGTAAACCTCGAGGTCGAAAAACTTCTGGCCACCAGTTTTATCAGAGAAGTCAAGTACGCCAATTAGATCTCAAATATTGTAGATGTCCCCAAGAAGAATGGCAAGATCCAAATCTACGTCGACTTCACAGATCTCAATAAAAATACACCGAATGATAATTTCCCTCTCTCGATCATTTTCATGCTTCTGGATGCTACAACTGGCCATAAACGCTTATCTATGATGGATGCAGCTTCGTGCTGCAACCAGGTACCCCTCTTCCCAGAGGACCAACTTAAAACTTCATTTATTACTGAAAAATGACTTTGCTGTTTTAACGTGATGCCTTTCGGCCTAAAAAACGTGGGTGCCACTTACCAATGCCCTGTTACCACCATGTTCAAACCTCTGCTTCGCAAGTCGGTGGAAATCTATATCAACGACATGCTATGCAAAAGACTCCAAAAATATACCCATATACAGGGCCTAACTGACGTATTCTCGATACTTTTATCTTATAACATGAAATTGAACCCAGACAAATTCCAATTTGGCATTTCCTCCGGTAAATTATTGGGCCACCTCATCGGCAAACGAGGTATCGAGATCGTCCCCACTCATATTCGCGCCCTCATTGATATGCCTTCCCCTCGAACTAAGAAAAACGTCTAAAAGGTTGCTGGAAAAATGGCCCTGAACCGCTTCATCTCAAAATCCTCTGTCCTTTGTACTTGGCTTTTCTCCCTCTTACGCAACCAAGGCATCCATAAGGCCAAAAAGAATAACCCCAAAATTAATTGGACACCCGAATACAAACAGGCCTTCCTCGAACTCAAAACCTACCTTGATCGACCACCTATCATCAGTACCCCCATCGAAGGCGAACTGCTTTCCTTATATCTTGTAGTCACCGATACCTCTATTAGCTCGGTCCTTATTTGACTCAAAGCCAGTATTGAGAAACTTGCATACTTTATCAGCAAAACTCTGACTCCTGTCGAAACTCGATATACTAAACTCGAGCGATTGCTCCTTGCACTTTTCTATACTGCCCAAAAGTTCTAACCCTACTTCCAAGCTTACCCCATACGTGTTATTGCTAGCTACCCTCTTCGAGAGATCCTCAACAAGAAAGATAAATCCAGACGGGTACAATAATGGTCCGTCTATCTCGGTGAGCACGACATCACTTTCAATAAATATATATCTCAAAAGGGCCAGGCAGTTGCTGATTTCCATATCGACTTCCCGGTTGAAGACTTCGACTGGGAAGAACATGAGGGCAATTTACCCGAAGATCAGCCCGAATAAAATGACCCTTCAAACCCTCATACGGGCTGGCATCTCTTTACCGATAGATCTTCCAGACCCAACAGTTATGGGATTGGTATTGTCTTGGTTACTCCGAATCGAAAAGGTTATCAAGTTAAATTTTGAATGTTCCAATAATGAGGCCAAATACGAAACCTTGATACATGGTATCGATCTCGCTCTGGAACTTAGTATTCCCAAACTCGTAGTATTTGTCAATTCCCAACATGTTTAGAGACAGTACACTGGCGAAATTAGGCAAACGGTCGCATGGCTGAGTATGCCACACTTGTCCACCAGTGCATGGATTGTTTCCCTGGAAAATCTTCCATTATACATTACCTTCATGGTAAAAATAGACATGTCGATGCCCTCTCCTACATAGTAGCCCTGCTAGGTCAGTCAGAATCTCAAACACTCCATATTGAAGTACTCGAATGCCCAAGTATCAACCAGATAAAAGTCAATGCCATCAATACTAGGGGCGAGAGTCTCGTTCCCGATGATTGGCGTACACCTTTCCTTGCATATTTCAATAGTTCTACCCTCTCGGACGATCCTAAAGCCAAACGTTCGCTATTGGAGAACTGCTGACGATATGTCATTCTCAAAGGTGGACTACGCCGCAAATCCCCAAACGGCGTACACCTCTATTGTATCTCCCAATACGAAGCCACTACCATTCTTATCGAACTCCATGAAGGCAATTGCGGTACTCACACTGCTGGTCGATCTATAGCTCTTTGAGCTCTAACTCAAGGTTTATTCTAGCCGAATATAAAGAAACAAGCTAAAGAGTATGCGAAACACTGTGAAAAATGCCAATGTCACACACATGACATATGAATCCCTTCACAAGATCTTCATTGCAGCTAAGTTACTTGGCCATTCAAGCAGTGGGCCATTAATCTAGTGAGCCCTTTCCCCAAAGCTTCAGGCAGTAGAGAACACATTCTAGTAGCCAAAGAAAACTTTACTAAATGGGTCAAGGCCATGCCTTTATGTCGAACCCGGGAAGAGGAAATCATCAAGTTCTTATGGGAAAATATCATCACACATTTTGGCTGCCCTCATATAATTCGATGCGACAACGGTCCACAGTTTGTTGAGAACAAAGTCTGCAATTTTCTCAAAAAGTACAATATTATCCTTTCCCCCTCTACCCCTTATTACCCACAGGGAAATAGTCAGGTCAATGCAATCAATAAAACTATAGTCGAATATCTTAAGAAATGTGTCAATCAGAATAAAGGCCGATGGGCTTAAAAACTACAACATGTACTCATGGCCTATCAAACCACACCAAGAAAGATGACGGGTTGCACTCCTATTCTCTTAGCTTATGGTACCAAAGTTGTGCTACCCACTCAGTTCAAAGTGCTAACGCGCAACCTTGACCTCTCGGATGAAGATAACGAGTTTGAACTCGGATGCAATAAGTAATGGATCGATAAAACCAGAGATCGAGGGTATTACCTCTCTCTCCAGAAGTCCAACAACAAAAGGGTTCGACCTCGAAGCTTCGATATTGAAGATCAGGTATTCAGCGAGTCACGCCCTCTTCGAAGCCTCGCAATACCGGCAAGTTAGCCAAATCTTGGGAAGGACCTTATGTCATGTATGAAAAAATCGTTAAAGATCTGATTATTTGATAGCAGAAGTTGAGGAGCCTCTACCCAACCCGTGGACCACGATACAGTTAGTCTCTTACAAAAGGTCATGGCCACCACCTTTTTCCACAGATGTAAATACAACATAATTAATGAACATATTTTCCTCTTCTAAGCTTCCAGTCCTGTCTCTAGTAAACTGAGTTGGTCAAACCTAAGAATCATATCAATCCTTCGATCCGACTAATAATTGGGGACGACCTCAAAGTTTTTTAAGGTTCCAATTTGAACAAACCCGAGTGACATAAATAGTCGACAGACCGGACACTCGGGGATGCATTCGGGCCGACCACATAATACTTTATTTAGGCAATGAACTGTGTTGGTCAAACCTAAGTATTATGCCAACCCTTCGACACGATTGATACTTGGGGGCAACCTAAAAGTTCTTCAAGATTCTAATTCGAGCAAACCCGAGTGGCATGAATGGTCAACAGACCGGACACTCAGGGATGCATTGGGGTCAACCACATAATGTTTTGTTTAGGCTCAAACCCGCGGATAGACCCGGGGGCGACATTCGAAGTTCAGTGAACTTCTTGAGTTGGTCAAACGTAAGTATTGTGTCAACCTTTTGACATGACTGATACTCAGGGGCGGCCTCAAAGTTCTTTAAAGTTCTAGTTCGAGTAAACCCGAGTGGTATGAATGGCCGGCAGACCAGATACTCGGGGATGCATCGCAGCCAGCCTTCAACGTTCGGAGCATTCTATACTTTAATTCTCACACAAAGATACAAGCATACAGACATACCAACAATTTAAGTCAAATACATACAAGAAATTCAATTCAAATACATACCAGCAGGTCAAGTTCAACTGGATTACTCATGGTTCAAATGTTATATATCCACTACACATTGTTCGAATTCAACATACCCACAATTTAAGGAAAGAGAGTTCATTACAGGCAACAGAAGCCAAAGACATACCATTTGCATATACCCCACTCACACAGGAGTGACCGCACTTACTCCTTCTATACGATCTTTTACAGCAACACCTCCTCTACCTTCGACAGAGGGGTTCAGTCCTGAAACATCAGCAGTACCTTCGACTACAGCACCCCCTACAGTATTTCCTGTACCAGTACCATCCCCTTCGACAACGGGATCACCTACCACATCTCCAACACCTCCCTATATAGGGTCTTCTTCCATCTTTCCTGTTTGTATAACATCTTCGACAGCAGGCTCTTCTGTTGGGGGATAGGGCTCGAATGTCTCTGGATCGTTCCCCAACCCATTTATAAACTTCTTCAGGGCTATGGTCACATCACACTCCTCATCATACTGCGTCTGGAAATGCACTTTGTTGTTCTTCAGCTACTCATCTTTACTAACCAGCTTCACCTGGAATACTGCTACCGTCTGATTATAGTTGGCGATCGCATCTTCGACCTCCCTTGCGGCATCGGCTTGAATCTGTAACTTATCTCGTTCTTGCACACCGACCTGAGTCTCCAGTGATAGTATGGTCCCCTGCGAGAGCTCATGCATGTCCCTCTCCTTCTTCAGTTACTCACTCAATACCTTCTGGGCTTTGTTATACGCTAGCACCCAAGCATTCACCTGCACAAATACTCAACTAATTAGGAGTTCTCGAAACATAATTTCCACTTCAAAATGCCACAAATACTTACCTAGTATAAAGATTTGTTAACTTGCTTCCCCGCTTAATTCGGGTTTGTACCGCAGAGAGTAGCCATAGACTCGGCCGTTACTCGAGCACTCTCTTCCAGTTCGACCTCGCGTAACATCACTTCGGCTGGTTTATCCTCATCTTCGGCCATCTGTTCATGAGCCCTCTTCCGTAAAACATTCTTCGTTTGTTGCACTATCGAAGCTACGTCAGTGACCTTGCCTTTAACCTTGCTAGTATGCGTGGTACCTCGGGATCATTCGACCGTATCGTCTTAGGCCCCCCTTATCGAGACCTCGGTACAAATATCGACTTTCGGCTCAATGTGTCGTAATCCATCTCACCTGCCCTCGCTGAAGAACTTCCTTCTTTTTTCTTCCTTGAATGCCCAGCAGCAACTAGAACGTCTCTCTGCAAAGTATCTGTCTTCTTCCATCTCTTTCTGACAATACCCAACTTACGAAATACTTGATTTACCCACTCTTCATCTTGGTTGATAAGTTCATCAATATAACTCAGGTTCTTAAAAGCATTATTTGTGGGATCTACAAAATATGAAAGACAAGATCAACAGTTTATTAGAACCATACAATCAATATACTTCGAGTCTTCACTTACTTGCAATGTGCAACATATGCTTCAGCCTTAATTTTTTCTCCCTCTCTGCATGATCTTAATTCCCCTTCACTACCACCAAATCCTTATTTCACCCACACCCAGTTGAACACAGGTCAAATAACCATAGTTTTTCTGCATGACACTGAATGTGATGTATCTGCCTTCTTATTTTCTTTCCTCGTATAGAGCGACACAATGTCAAACCACTGGATCAAAAAATTCCTTTTGCGTCGCAATTCCACATTTATCCCTTCGATAACTCTCATTATCTCATAAAATTTACCATTCATCTGGCATGGGGCAACATCACAGAAGTTTAATACCTGCTTCACAAGCCTTTGAAGAGGTAGTTGCATCCCTAAACGAATCTGGCCTCTGAGCGCCATAACCCTCACCTGAGGGGAATCCTTAAACGTATATTCGGTCCTTAACGGCACCAAAATAATACCCACCTTCAACAACTTATGTTTTGCCATGAATCAATCCTGCCTCGCCTTTACCTGCACCAAGACTGGCCTTACAGTTATCCCCGAATCATCTGTATCCTCCCTATTATCACTCTTCTCCTCCTCTTCCTCCCTCTCATGACCAGAAGATCTGACTGTACCTTTGTTTTACCTTCCCTCTCCCTCCTCATCACCTTCTTCGTTACTCTGTCTGACTATTCGAGCCCAACGACGACTCCTAGTCGATGCTCTAACTTCAGGCGTTACCATAGCCAATGGGGCATCAGTGGCAATCTCTAATACTTTTACATCACTGCTCTCACCCCCTCGACCTCGACTAGATATACTCGGTTGATTTGCTTCGCCCTCTTCCTCATCTACCAGCCTCATCCTTGAAGCATGACGGGTACGCATTATACCCTACAGAAGAAGAGGATCGACGTTAGATCGATATATTCGAGTATCAAGGTTCGGTTCCATAATATTATCTACCCTCATTATTCGGCCGACCTACTACCAAATATTCGATTACTACCTCGCTCCCCCCAATTTATCCCTTGGCCGGAATTCTAGCCATATGTATTACCCCCTACCTCAGTTACACCGTTACAGACCACCGTACAGAAAAAGAGCAAAAGGAGAAGCAACAACAAAAATAAATGTTCTATCGTTACCAGGAACTAAGAAGCATACCTGTTTGAGTAGATCAGATTCGTTAGCGACAATGGCATTTTCTTTCCTTCTCTCCAACAACTTCAACCGCAACAATGGTGTATGTCTTCTTCTCTTCCTATTTCCTCTATCTCTAAGTGTTTGGGAACAATAACTTTTTTTTCTCCCTCACCTCTTTAAATACCTTCAAGAAAAACAAAACCACCTCGATTACCCCACTCACTATCATTACCACTCCTTTACTCCCCTCTTATTTTTGGCCATGATGTATTTTTGCCAATTATTCCCTTACTTGCACTCACGTGTATGTCGCACACATACACCAGATAATACTTTTTTTAGCCCTCTCGAACCTTCTGACACACTACCCGAAGTTGTCAATTCAAGTCTATGTGTCATATCAATAATGTACCCAAGGAAACATCACGATGGTCTGTAGTGGCACACTGCCCTATGAATAGTATGACCTCTGACATTTCTACCATTTTGGTTGTCAGATTTTGCAGTCGATGCATCCCATGCCTTCGTTTTCGATCCCTCTTATCCAATCCACTATAGTAGTACCCTTCGACCACATACGTTCTCGAGCCGTCTCATACATTCATTTTTGAACCACCATCTACCTCCTAACTCAATCCTTCATACATATACATAAGTTCTCGAAGCTTCAGTCAACACCTTTCGTTTTATAAAAGAATCAGGTTTTCTTACCATTTTTGTTTATTTTCATTACTCAAGTTCAAAGTTTGAAGTTCGACAGTTCAAACCGCACCTACATTATCTTTGTTTACAGACCCAAGCACAGTTATACTATCATACTTCAGCACAACATTGTTTCATTCAAAAGTTTTCGGGCATACATCACCAACATTAAAAAAAGAGAAGGAGAAACAACATAACACCAACAACAATAAAAAGCAGAAACCACTCTACAACTCTACCACCTTATCGAAGATCCCCCTATTTACATATGGGGAAGTTCTTATAGAGCCCCACCTCAGCCTCAACTGCGTCTTCAGCCTCCACCTGGTCTTCTGTTAGGCCTTTTAGTTAGAAGTACCGGTTACTGACATTCAGACCCAGCCACTGCATCACCTTCTACTGGTGCTCGTACGGGTGCCCACAGATAGCCTCCCCTGGCTATAGCTCTACCAAGTCAGGTAATGCAACGTCCAAACCCTGATATCAGAAGAATTTCTCCTTCAAGGCCCTCGTCTTCTCTTTAATACAACGTTCCCTTGCCTCCATTCTCTTCTGGTACCGAGTACTTGGGGTAGTTTCATTGATTGCTTACTCTAGAAAGAAGATGAAGAATGTTTAAAATCCTCCCCTCACAACCCCTATTTATACCGTAATTAAGGGAATTTATTACCCCATTAATCAACACTTACCTTAATTACTCTCCCCGAAATTTCCCATATTTAACCAGTCAACTCTTCAACTTCCCATGCCTAACCGTTTTTATCAGCATGCACCATCTACACCAATTTCTGAGGACCCTGCTGAGAGGGGTCGAATGTAGCCTACTCACAGCCTCCAAGCACCAGTCAAATACTCAAAGGCTATATCAAAGTCTACCCAGAGACTCGAAGCCCAGTAAGACAGTAACTAAGTCCACAAAGCCTTTCAAGATTAATTGAATACGTGAATACATGGTCGAAGGCAGACACATCTGACAGCCAGCTCACCAGAACTCAATATCAGTACCAGAGAGACTCCGACCATGGTAATATATAGTCTAAGGCAGACACATCTGATGGCTAGCTCACCAGAACTCAACATCAGTACCAGAGAGACTTCGACCATGGTAGTACATGGTTGAAGGCAGACACATCTGACATCCAGCTCACCAGACAGAATAGTGACATGAGCCGCCAGATAGTTACAGTGTTAGAACTAACTATGAGTACAGAACAGTTGTCCCCAAAGGATATACATGTAATCTGACCTCCCATGATGACTCACCCCTTTTCTATCTCTTATAAATAGGAGGGAGGAGGCACTATGAAGGGGTTAGAAAATCTCTCCCAAAAGCCCTTCAAGATTACCTTCGAATACCCTGTAACTTACTGCTTACTTGAACTATCACCTAACTCAATATATATCATCAGTCATTGAAATCCTTGCTAGAGGTCATAGAGTAACCCATTCTAGGACTCCACGCAAGTGTGTTAGTTTAGTGGTACAATCCATTATTGCCTTATATACTTGCTTAAGACCCTAGTCGAAAATAACCCCTACAGTGTAAGGGGTAGCTTCCCCTCTCGTGAAACTTGGCCCCTATAACTTATTGATAGTCATTGCAAAAGATAAACATAATGGAAACTATCTCCTGGTCATAGTAAATGGTAACTCGCCTGATGCTGGAGATAAAGATATCCTTGGAATAAATACCAAGTTTTCAGCCTTTTCTCCTGTCAAAATCATTACCTCTATTAATCGCATTGCACATCGTACAACCATTAATCTTGTTCCATTGTAAAGACCATCTTTTGGCGTGATATTACGTAATAACATTACAAGACATCCCACTTTTAACATTAACTTAAAATGGGCTCGCCCAGGAGGATCAAGTGAGTTTATCTACTCAGTCTGATATTTGTTTGTAATTGTCCGATCGTCAGAGTTTTCTTTTGATAATATATCTGCAGTAAGATAGACGACCTCTTCCCCGAGCATAATTTCTAAAGCTAGTGTGTTGATGGAGCTGACATCGTCATTACGTGTCGATAGAATAGTATGTTCTTTAAAGTAACTCGTTATCACTGTTCTAAATTATTACAACCGCGGGTAAATTAAACATATGAGCTCTTCTAGGGTTTGAGATCTGTTGATTGTAGATGGTAGTCGAATAGTTTCTTTCGAATTGGTTCCAATCTACAACATTATTGCTATCAATATAATTAATAAAAATTTATTTTAATTGAAAAAATAAAACCAATCAAATTAGTGTTACCTCTAACAATGTCTTTGCAAACTTTACATTGTCCGAGTTGATGTTGCTTAACCTCATGTTTTGCGACAATGAAAGAACTTTGACATATCTCCATATATAAGATCGCCTTAAAGATGTTGAAATTATATCTTCACGAGCACCTTTTGGTATAACTAGAAGAATTTGTTAAAAATCACCCCCCCCCCCTAACACAATAGTGATGCCTCCAAATGGTCTCCTATTATTAAGTATATCATGGAGGGTTCGATCCACCGCCTCAACACAATTTCTATGTTGCATAGGTACTTCATCCCAAATAATAAGTTTCGTATCTTTGAACAACTCAGCATGTATTGATTGCTTTGAGAATCCGTACATTGTGTTTTCGAAGACATCTATAGGTATTTTTAAAGTTGAGTGAGATGTACGACCTCCATTTAGTAGCAATGATACAATACCGGATGAGGCAACCATTATATAGATTTTCCTTTTGCTGCGATATTTAGCTGCTATTACAGCGTCACTTAAGAAATAGATATTTTTCCCATTCTAGTAGCCCCACTTAAGAAAAAAATGGACCCTCTAGTATTTTCAGTCGAATCCATTACAGCGTCATAAGCCTTACGTTGTTACTGGTTTAGGCAGATAACATTTTCAAGAGATTCCTTATGTCGATCATCATTCTTTAACTGTTCTTGCTCCCATATTAGTTAGTTCCTAGTGATTGCAAACCACTTTCCAATTACTTTTGGCATTGGTTTAAAATTTGCTAGAGTTTTATCTGACTCAAGGAGCAGCTTTTCTTATAAATATAGCCCATAGTCGGTAACCTGATTCTCAGTTGGTTTGGGAATTTTATATATATCCTAAATTTTCTTCTTAAGGTCATCACATATGTTTCTAGAGAATTTATGCCACAACTCTTCTGGGCTGACAGGATTACAGTTGATTAGGATGACACTAGAAAGTCAACGGAGTTTATATCTAGTTTTCACGATTGAAGCTTCTTCTAAACATTGTATCCATTCTTTTTCATCTTCAAGCATTCCCATTGCTGCGTATATAACTTTAAACATATTGTAAACAATGCCATTTGCAGTGCGTAAGTTTTTTGAATGATTGAGGTCCCTTTACAACGGTTAAAAGCATATGAAGGTTGAACCTCCCTCCTAAATTTGGAGCTGCAAAATAAACTCTTCCTATTGCTTTATATTTGGATTGTGGAAGCCATATACCTTTTTTTGCGTCAAACATGAGATTTTGGGAATTGTTGATAAGTATAAACTCTTACATACTCATTTGCAGCACAATATGTAAAGAAGCCAGTAAGTGTTGATTTCTACTTTGATGCCTTGGCAACAATATTTTGGATTGGCTCCCTTTCGCCGAAGACTACTTTGTACATACCAGGTAAATGCAATACTAATCTAATAACTGATGGCATTTCTTCATGCAACTTATAACCAAATAAACATCATACAGCTTCTGGCGGTCCAATATATCTTGCATCAAGATATTGCTGAATTTGGTCCTCTCTTGTAAAAACTAGTATCGTACGGTCATGACCTTTGTAAATATATTTGTGAATATATTTTACACATTGGACTCCTACACATACTGCCACATTAATATGACAATCGAACATCCTAGTCAAGTATAGATTATGGGGAACTACATCTCTGCTGTTGACCCTTTTCCCATTTACCAATTCATGTACCTTTTTCAGATTTCCAACGATGATACACATGATATCTATCTGTAGCCATAGTGGTAGTTCAGTGAAATCTCTCGGATACTGTAGGGACTTATCCCTCAATCTCACTCAAAATCGAGCTCACAAAGCTCGATTTACCTTCATCTCAGGCTCAAGCAATTTTAACACTTAACACTCCAGTCAACATTCCAACCAGCCCTACAAACTACTCAAGAACATGGATCGAGTTAAACCCAGAAAATATTATCCAGTCAAAGACACCTGCCTCCCACGAACTCGTCAGTTATTCAGCCAACCGCCACTAACCACATTATTCAAAAAACGTGTTCCAGCACGATGAAGAGTTGTGGGAAAAGCCTATATAAAGGAAAAGTTTCAAAAGATACAGGGACCAGAAAAATTACACAAACTTCATATTTACGAGATCAAAAGCATTTCTATATTTTATAGATCACTTGTAATAAATATATCTACTTCAAGCAATAAATATACTTTTACAAAAATACACTATACGAGGTCATGGTTTTTTTACCTGTTCAAAGGTTTTCCACGCTAAAAACACATGTTTTCATTTCTTACTTTATATTAGAGTATTGTTACAAGTTCATTGGTGTGATAGTTAATTCTTAATCATATCGAGCTTATGGAATTTGGCCATTACATTTGGCACCGTCTGTGGGAAAGATTGCATTTCCACGATACCCTAAGGCAGTCTTTCATTACAATTTTCAATTATGGTTTCTTCCAGACGACACGCAGTAGGAACTCAGCTCAAAATTTCTGTGGATCCAGGACAGCTCACCGAGTTACGGACGAATCTCCACTCCGAGACAGAAAAACGCGCCGAACTTGAGAACTTTAATTGACAAAGGATCGCGAGCTCTGAGAGAAAGAGCTCGATGCAGAACGACAAGCTCGTTTGAGTGTGCTCAAACGGCACGAAGATCAGATGATGACGATGCAGACTGCACTCGAGGCTCAACAAAATACTCAGCATGCTCCTCTAGCCAGGGGTCACGGTCAACTTCCAGAGGCCTCCCGCATTTTAGTAAGGGAAAGATTGGGACCTCGAGGGGCCACCAATAAAGCCATTTCCAGAAATCTACCACACAGATTGTAGCCCTCCATCCATTTGGGGGGAGAAGTTCAATCAGAAGTCAGTCGAGGTCACCATATTTCCATCCATCAGGAGGAAGACCAGCGACCTCTACATCAAGTTCCAGTGGGAAATCGCTTGAGTGAAGGTATTCCCTGCCAGCACGTCCAGCGATTCAACCAACACATCATTACATCACAAAAGAACACATGGACCAATGAATTAAGGTGTTGATTGAGGCACAAGTTTTGGGTACTACCGACGATACCACAAAGTTAGAAGGAAGTTTGATTGCCAAAGAACTATTCGATATGGAGAAACCGAAAGGTTTCCATACTCCCAAAATTCATAAATACAAAGGTACTGACTCGAATGAGCATATTCAGATATACCGTAATTCATTGGGGTTGTACTCCAACCTCAACTACATTCTCTGCCGTCTGTTCGCCAAAAGTTTACAGGAGGAGCCACTCCGATGGTTCCATTCTCATCCTGAGGAATCTATCTTCACATTTGATCAGCTGCATAAACAATTCATCAAGACATATGCTCACAACAGAGACAAAGAGGAGAACTTGTATTCTCTTATCGGTCTTAAGCAGTCACATGGATAAAAGCTTAAAGACTTCTCAAAGAAATTCCCAGAGCTCGCGAGAAAGGTGGATAACCTCGACCAAAAAATAGTTGTGACCGCTTTCATCAATGCTCCCTGGCTCAATTACAAGGCCAAAGAATACCTCTTCCTTAAAAAGCCTACGACATTAGAGGAGATGATAACCAAAGTCAACGGTTACATCGATTTGGAGAGGATGATATCTGAGTGACAAAAGTCTACTAAATATGTCCTCTCCACCAAAGCCCCACCTGCAAATCAAACCAGCGAGCCAAAGAAGGAACAGGGAGATCAAAAACGCACTAAGGGGATTACTGGATACCCTCAGAAAAGCGGTCCGCAAAAAAACCCGTCCTCCCAAAGCTGGACGTCCGAATCACTACAATTTTTCCATTGCTACTGAAAGACCCGCTATACCGCGTCTCTCAGCCACTGGTGCCCATCGAGAATCGACCATTTTGCCTACATCATAAGGTGAATCATCACACTACTGACAATTGTTATGCTCTACAACAGTTGCTCAAGCTCATTTTCAAGGAAGGACGGATGCTCGAATACATTGTTGACCTGAAGTTATACCAAGATGGCAACTATATGAAGCAGCTCGAAGTTGTTCAGGTCAACGATAAAGCTGAGGAGAAGCATATCTACTATATGCACCTTAGCAACATGATCAAAATTAACCAGATCACCAATTCCAACCGATCAAATTGCCAGAGGCTCCTGGAATGCTGTGACCTTACACCTCAAGACAAAGAAGCCTTGTTCCCGAGTCGAGCAATCGCCGACTCAAAATCTCCTTCGAGGATTGCGATACTAGCCACGTTAAATTTTCACATCATGATGCGTTAGTCATAATGCTCAAAATGAAACAGTTTGTCATGCATACAATGATGAACGATATGGAAGCGGTATTGAAATTCTTTTTCAGAGTACGATCGACCAGATGGGTTTGGCCGACCAATTTATTCAGAGCGACGCAGACATCAATGGGTTCAATGGCCCCAGGGAGGAACGAGTATGCAAGATTATCTTACCTATTACCACCGGACCAGCCACTATTGACATTGTTTTCTACGTTATCAATGCCAATTTTTGCTATCTTAAAATTATGGGCCACTGCTGGATACACAATATGAAAGCAATCTCTTCCACCTATCATCAAGTACTCTAATTCAAATACGAGAATGGTATTTATGAGATCAGAGGTAGTCAAAAACTCTCTCGAGCTTGTGAAAATATTGTCTCTGCCATCCTTGATACTTCAGACAGATTGGCCATATAGCAATTACAGAAAATTGATAACCTCGACGATCAATCACCTACAGAGGAGCCCACAGAATATGTCAACATTGATGGACCAAGCAGAGGTACGTTCATTGGAACCAAGCTTGTTCATAATGAGAAAGATGCTCTCATTCAGTTCTTACAACTCAATCGACATGTTTTTGTATGGTCTTTCGAAGAAATGCCCGGAGTCGATCCGGCCATTGTTTGCCACAAGTTAGCCATCAATATGATCGCCACAGCGGTCAAACAAAAGTAGCGACGACTTTCACCCCATCTTCGAGATGAAGTTAACACTAAGATCGAGAAATTGGTCAAAGTGGGATTCATTCGAGAAGCTAAATATCTGGATTGGATATCCAACATTATTGCTGTCCCAAAAATGAATGGAAAAGTTCGTGCTTGCGTAGATTTTACAGATCTGAACAAACATACTCCAAAGGATAGTTTCTCTCTTCCCAACATTCATCAGATCCTCGATTCTACAGTAGACCATGATCTCCTATCTATGATGGACGCTGCTTCAGGCAATAATAAATTCTACTTCTGGAAGAAAATCAAGAGAAGACAACATTCATCACCGAAAGTGGCCTTTATTGTTATAAAGCCATGCCCTTCGGGCTCAAGAATGCAGGTACCATATATCAATGATTGATGACTGTTATGTTCAAAGCACACCTAGGGAAAATCGTTAAAGTCTATATCGATGATCTCTTGCACAAAAGCGTACAGTCAGATAATCATATCTCATATCTCAACACAATATTTAGCATCCTTCGATCTTACAAAATGTGTCTCAACCCTGATAAATGTTAATTCGGGATACATTCTGGCCATTTTCTAGGCCACCTCATCAGAAAAAAAAAGGGATTGAGGCTAATCCGATCAAATTCGGGCTCTCCTTAACATGCCTTCTCTAAAGGCAATAAAGGACGTTTAAAAACTCACCGACAAAATTACCGTGATCATCCGTTTCGTCTCTAAATCTTCAAACCGCTGTTGTTGGCTATTCTTATTGCTCTGCGGATGAACCAAGCGAGGAAAGGTTCAGCCAACTGCATAAGTCATATGGACACCAGAATGCGAAGCAGCTTTTCAGGATCTCAAAATCTATTTGGGGAGGTCTCCCGTAATTAGCATCCCAGTAGGTAATGAGGAACTGATAATCTACCTAGAAGTCACAGATACTTCTCTCAGCTCAGTTCTCATTCGCCTGGAAGGGAAAATTGAAAAACCAGTCTTCTTCATCTATAAAATACTCACACCGGCAGAAACAAGGTACTCTAAAATTGATAAACTTCTTCTCTTTCTTGTTTACACTTCGCAGAAACTCAAGCACTACTTTCAAGCATATTCCTTCAAAGTTATGATGAAATACCCACTTCGGGAAGTTCTGTAAGAAGTCATGAAGAGTGCAATAGTGGTCGGTCAGTTTGGGATTTTCAGCGTCATTCTGAAAAAGGTCAAGCCATTGTCGATTTTCTCACAGATTTTCCACTAGAGGATCTCGAGTGGGATGAGCACGACCCAGACCTTGCCGAAGGCACGCCGGAGAATCCAACCCCCAAGTCATTCAACAAACGAGTTAACTAGATTACTAGGTCAGGGTGGAGGCCTCTCATAGATGGATCAGCAGGACCCGCAAGGTCAGAGATTGGGATCATTTTGATTACCCCTTTTAATTACAGATTTGAGAAATCAATTCACTTGGATTTTTAGGCCCCAAAAAATGTTGCCGAGTATAAAGCTCTCATTCACGGACTCAACCTCGCACTTGAGCTCGATGTCCCCGAACTCTCAGTTTACACAAATTCATTACTCATCGTTCATCATTATTTCGAACAATACAAGAAGAATGGGAAGATGATCGAATGTGCAACCCTCGTTACAGATAGGATGACTAACTTCGCGAAAACAACTCTCAAATATCTTCCTCGAGGTAAAAACAGACATGCCGATTCCTTGGCATATCTAACCGAGGTCTTGGGTACAAAAGCTTGATATCTTCAGATCAAAATCATTTCAACCCCCAGCATTGATCGCATATCTGTATGCACGATCAATACTGGGGGCGATTAAGGGAGAGACGATGATTAGCGAAAGCCTTTCTTAGCCTACCTCGGTGTCGACAACAATTGTAACGGACCACTCCCAGTAGATCCAAATGAGCACCGACAGCTGATCAACCACTTGAAGCGTTACATTACTCAAAATGGTATGCTTTACTGCCTTTACGTTATATGGCCTTACCTCAAGTGCCTCTCTATGTCAAAAGTAGATGAACTGCTCCGTGAATTACACGAAGGAACTTGTGACTCCCACGCCGCAGGTAGATTATTAGCGAACAGAGATATAACTCAGGGAATATTCTAGCCCAGCATGTGCAAGCAAGCAGAAGAGTATTCCCGCAGGTGCGACACCTGCCAGAGACATGGAAATATGATACGCGCCTCTGCACTCAAACTCTATGAAAGCAAGGTTTTCTGGTCATTTAAAAGATGGGCACTAGACCTCGTCGGCGAATTCCCTAACTCCCTAGGTAATCGCCGTCACCTACTCGTAGCTACTGATTACTTTACAAAATGGGTAAAAATAATTCCACTATGTCGAACCAGAGAAGAAGAGGTTATCTCTTTTATCTGGAACCACATAATCACTTGATTCTGGTGCCCTCACCTAATTCGTATCGATAACGGTCCCTAATTTGTGGGAGATAAGTTCGTAACCATCCTAAACTACCACAATATCATCCACTCACCATCCAATCCATACTACCCTCAAGACAATGACCAAGCCAAAATCACCAACAAAACCATCGTGGATGGACTTAAAAAATAGCTTCACTCACAGATAAAAGGAAATTGGGTTCGCAAACTACCTCACGTCCTGTGGGCATATCGAACCACTCCCCACCAATCCACTGGGTATACCCTATTCCTCCTTTCTTATGGCACTGAGGTTGTCATTCCTTCTAAATATCATCATCTAGTTCATGATCATGAGCTGACTGATGAGGAAAATGAGTTAGAATTGGCTTGTAACCTCAATATGATAGATGAGACCAGGGAACGCGCTATCGCTAACCTAGGTCGATATCATCATATGTTTGCCAAAACGTATAATAACCGAGTCTGGAGCCGTACTTTCCAAATCAAAGATCTCATCCTCAGATAAATTCCTCAACATCGCAAAGGGCCTCACGCTAGAAAATTAGCCGACAATTGGGAGGGTCCATTTATTATTACAGGTCTCTCAGGCCTGGGATCATACTATCTTATGACAGAAGAGGGAGTCCCCATTTTAAATCCTTAGAACACTAGGCGACTAAAATAGTACTATCGTTAGGCTTCTTACTACTCCATTTTCATTGTTTGCCTTTTGTTTTTCAATTCCAAATGTGAGATTCACATCTCCATCCAATGTAAATTTTGAACTTATCAATGAAAGTTTTTTTTGAACAATATCATTCACTTCACGAACATTTGTCCACATTCTACAGATTAAAACATAGATAATACTAGCTTATAATCAATCTTATCCAAGTTAGATCAAGGATATCACTTGATTTGGCTTCTTTTACTACATCTCTGCGATTGTAGCAAGTACATAAACTTGTTTGATATCAAAGACTCTACCAAACAAGAGATAAGGCAAAGGTAATACTAGTCATAATCTTTTTCAACTTGTTTGGATCATTTATACCAGCTAGATCAAGGATATCACTTGGTTTAGCTGACTCTTTACATCTATGCAATTGTAGCAAGTGTAAGAACTTGTTTCATATCAAAGACTCTGCCAAACAAGAGATAAGGCAAAGGTAATACTAGTCTTCATCTTTTTCAACTTGTTTGGATTATTTATACCGGCTGGATCAAGGATATCACTTGGTTTAGCTGACTCTTTACATCTCTGCGATTGTAGCAAGTGTAGAAACTTGTTTCATATCAAAGACTCTGCCAAACAAGAGATAAGGCAAATATAATACTAGTCTTCATCTTTTTCAACTTGTTTGGATCATTTATACTGGCTGGATAAATGATATCACTTGGTTTAACTAACTTTTTACATCTCTACAATTGTAGCAAGTATAGAAACTTATTTCACATCAAAGACTCAACCAGGGATAAGATAAGGCAAAGGTCATACTAGCTTTCATCTCTTTCAATATGTCTGTGACATTTCTATAGTTCAAATCAAGTTTTAACTTAGTTTAACTTAACCCATTTCTGCGATTAAAATGAATGTAAAAAATTTGTTCTATATTAAAGACCCCACCAGACACAAGATAAAGCAATGGTCATACTAGCTTTCATCTATTTCAATGTGTCTACGACAGATACTATTTATTTTTAGGTCAAAATCATATTACAAGGGTTTCTTTTCTGCTGATGGAGAGTCAGCAGTGCTTCCCCCTGCATCAAGAGGTCAAATTTTTAGTTCGCGGGTCACAACAGCTCCACCCGATTCTATCAATTCTGTAGTTCGAGGGTCCAGTTGGGTCTCCATGGCGCCCAGACAGTTCCATCGATCTATCTTAGCTTCACAAATGTATCCCTTATCTGACAGAGTTTTGAACAAGGTATCTCATTCTGACTCAAGTCTTTTAACTTCCTCTACAAAATATGCAATAATCACCTTTAATTGGTCAGATCGTGACGCATCAGGTATGACCATTGTTGCAAATATCGCTCTCACCTTTTCGAGGCGTGACTCTAACCTAGCGTACTCATTCTTCCATTCAGTTATTTTCGTATCAACCTTAGCATGATAGATTACATTTACTTCCAACTTTGCAATATACTTTGCTGATTCACCTAGGTTCATGAATTCTAAGTATACTACCCGAGCACAAAGTCTCCCAATTTTTGCATTCAACTCTTCCCTAGCCGGCATATCTTTCAATAATTCTTCTTTCCTCTTCACCAGTGATTCCTTTGCTTTGATATCCCCTTTCAGAACTTTCTCCCTAACAAAAGTAGCATCCAACTTATGATGGCATTCCCTCAAATTCGCATTTCCCTTCTGGACATGCCCCTGAATACGAGATACGCCACTCTCTAGATCTCTAATTTGACCTGAGAGACTAACTATATCCTCTCGAGCTAAAGGAACCTTAACCTCAGTTCTAATTCCCCCTGAACGCTCTCTAGCCTCGGCTTTCTTGGCTTACGCCAGTTCAGCCTTAAGTCGTACAACCTTCTCGTTTAAATTGATATACCTTCGTTGCATTTCCTAGAATTCCATATCCTTGGCGGGTAAGGTTATTTGCAAATGTTCAGCTACGGTTTCCGAAGCCGATAGATTTTCTCGAGCTACCCTTAGCTAATCGTCTTTTTCGACAAATTTTTGTCTCATTTGCTCCAGCTTGTTCCTACATCTCTGGAGATCAGATCGAAATTGTTCCTCCGATTGTTCCAACGCCTGAATACGGTATTGAGCCGTGTCGGCTTGCTTACCCTATAGAGCCAAAGCATCAACTCGACTTTGAAGCTTCTCGGCGCGTTCTGTTACCTCCGCTAGCTCTTTTAACCCCTTCTTTATCTCGAAATCTTTATCTTCGACCTGAAGAGTCAGGTCAAAAATGGCATGGGTCAACTCCACAAGTTTAAAATGCGCCTTTACGTATTGATCTTCTCTACTTTCGTTCACCTCCTTTATCCTATCGAACTGTTTCGCAAATTCCCGACTACACATGAGTACGTCATCCTCACGTGAGCGAGATGAATCTTATTCGACCTGGGAAATATAACAATTTTTAGTACAGTTCGATTCAGGAAGGCCTTTGAATATATACATACTTCATTTCTAAAGAGACTATGTGATTCCTAAACATCTGCTTCCAAATACTTTTAGACTAAAAGTTTGGAGTTCATTCTCTGATGAATGCTTCATGAGTCTTCTTTCGACGTACAAGGTACATACTTTCGATATATTACTACTCTATATTAATAGCGTTTGATTTTTATCATGCATCTATATCATATGTTCTTGATAACTTAACATTAGTATAACATGCAAGTTGAAAGACCTATTCCGATCTAACCTGCAGTTCTGCTTGCGCAGACAGCAAGGCTTTAGAGGTCTCTCTTTCCCTGGCAAGTCCAGACTTTAGATCATTTCTTCTGAGACTCATCTCTCTAACTGCCTATAAAAGGTTTATAAAACAAAGTCAATCTACAAAAATTTCTTCCCCACACACAGTTCAAACAATTTATAAATATGTATACAAACGCACGTGTCTACCCCACCTTCTCACTACCACCTTCTGGGAGCTTGACGTTATCCCCTTGATTGTCGAGCACCGTCTGGCAAAAAACACCATCCAGACCGCCCACGATCCCCACCGCTTCTGCTTCCTCCTCATCATCTTCTCCTCAGTATAGGTGTCCACCTTAATGACATTCACCTCCTCCTCAGAATAGCCTTTCAGCATCAAATGAGGCTCTAGTCTGTCACGCTCCTCAACCATCTCGTCAAGATTGGCATTTGTCTCCACCTGCAGCTGACCAATCGCCACAGCATGAGAAGCCTTCAGGTGCCTAACTTTCTTCAGAGCGTTAGTCCTGGATCGAGCTAATTCTATTTCCAGCTTGGCATTTACCTTCTTCAGCTTGCTTTTTTCTTCTTTTATATTGAGCCATATCCCCTTAACAAGACGAGCAATCTACAAAAATTACATCGATCTCAGCGATTAGCTCAAAGTGTATTAAGCAGTTTTTTCTGATAATAAAAACTTACCATCTTGCTCGTGTCTTCTTCTCCAAGGAGAAACGCCAACCTGGCCCTTTCCTCCACTACGTATTAGCCACTGAAAAATCTGTGGCAAAAAGGCTTTTGCGACTGTTTTTAACGTGGCTAGGGTCATGGGCATAGATGGGGTGGCTAAAGCTTTTCACTATTTTTACTGTGGCAAAAAGTTATTTTTTGCCACGGAAAAATCCGCAACAAAAACCAACTTTAACCACTACAACATCCGTGGCAAAAACCTTCTTTCACCACTACATAATCCGTGGCAAAAACCTGTTTTCCCCACTACAAAATCCATGGCAAAAGCCTACTTTTCCTACTACAAAATCTATGGCAAAGCCTACTTTCCCCACTACATAATCCGCGGCAAAAGCCTATTTTCCCCACTATAAAATCTGTGGCAAAAACATATAATAAATTATAAAAAAAAATTATTTCAAAAAAACAAACATTATTTCAAAAATATACAAAAAAGGCAGCAGAAGTAAACTTGATACAAAAAATTATTTCAAAAATATACAAAAAAATTATAAGCATGTTTCTATTTTAATAGAAACATAATACATGAAATAAACTTAAGGCTACAGAAGTAAAACAAAAAGGAACATAATAAAAAAATGTGTAGCGGAGAAGATTCAAACATGAAGTGCCAGCTAAAGGATGGAAAACGTTCCCAATCTCTTTTGTGGCTTCTCCAAAGGATGGAAAACGTTCCACTCATAGAATCTGCAAGTTGATAGATGCAAAAATAAGAGTCAGAACTAAGCAGTTCTTTGAATAGACACAACATCAATAGCTAATAAGCAGAACAAGGATATCCAATAAATTCTTAGATACAATAAGCATTATCCAATATGCTCATAACTAAATATAATAGACTTGAACAAAGTTGGGTTATGCCTGCCTATACCATAGCATCGAAAGAAAATAAAAACTACAGGTGTAAGAAGAGATCAAAGTTGAATATAACGGTGAACTAGGATGACAAATGCAGTATAACCATAAAACTTTAATTAAGTAGCACATGGGAAATCTAAAGAACATATGCTTAGGAAGAGAAATAGTCTAAAATAAGCACGTAGAATACTAACATGTTTTATATATATGATGATATAAGTAGAATAAAACACTACCTTCAAGCTATTCTTTCCAGACACCACTCTTCAATTGTACCTTACGGAGACTAGACCCACCTAGACAACAAAAATTTGGCTTGAAGATCCCTCCAAAAACATGGGGATATGGAAAAAACATGACAACAGAAAAGTTAAAAACTTGAGCACAATTATTGTATATCTTGTGTCCTTAACTAAAACCTAAGAATATAAGATAGCCCATAAGTCAATTTCCAAAAACCAATTAACAAAGCTTATGATGCCCACCCACAGTGCTATATAATGTGTATATGCAAGTGAAAGAGAGAAGAAAGAAGAAAAGGATACCCTTGACCAAATGAAGAAGAGTCTCGAGGTGCAGACTTCTCCGCCATTACAACATTGATTTTGTAACCTCTCAAATCATGATCTGATAAACATGATCTGATAAACAGAGGTCTCAGTAAGTATCAATTGATATTTTCGTAGAAGAAAAAAAAACTAACACATACTGTTGTAGAACCCTCCAACAGAATGTGCAGCACTTGAATCTTCGTATGAGAGAACTGCATCTCCTTTGCATTTCCCACTATCATCAGTGTATATCATAATACTCCAAGGCCATTGATCCTTGTAACCCCGTTTCTGCCTGATTCTTGCAACCTAGACGAGCCAAAACAGTTACACTTACACCTTCTAAAATTTAGCTTACTGATATGATAATCTACAAAGAAAAGCAATAAATAATAAAGATATTACGATATATGGCCTACCAATATCTTTTCCGTTAAATAATAGTCTTCACGTTTTAGTCTTATAAACCAAATACTACATAACACATAAAACTCAAATGCACAGTTTTTATCAACTGGAAAGGATCAACACATACCTGACCAATGCTTTCGAAAAGTTCCTTAAGCTCATCGGAATTCACATCGGGAGGCAAGTTGAATTATCACAAGAATCACCACAATTTTCATCACATTGCTTCACCTTAACTGAACTCTCAGAAGGAGGAGTACCACCATAGCCACCCCCAATATTTTTAGCACCGCCATATCCACCATCGTGTTGACCAAAAATATCAAGGAGCCCAAATTGAGAACTAAAATATAACCACAATAAGCCCAAACGAGGAGCTTGCAAGCATTGAAGTAACAAAGAAATCCCGCTGGTTTAATGCTTAACAGGTGCACCAGGGAATGAATAAAGACTTTGTTGCAGGTTTAATGCAAATAGGCCAAATCATAGCTTTTCCAAGAATATGCCAGGCGACAGTTTCTGGATAGCTTTGTATCGCACATTTATGTTGTTATTTTGTTTAGATTTCTCCTTTTCCAGGTAAGAGGTTCTAATATCTTCTAGTAATCTTAGGTCTTCTTTCTTTCTTAAAAAAGCAAAAGCTCCAAAAAATGCAAAGAATGGAAGAGATGAGTACAGTGATAAAAAGCATACTTTGACAGTCTCTGCAGATCCTCTTATTTTTCCCCACGATACAGCCTCGTCGGGACAAGCACCAGAATCACTACCGTCAAATTCTTGAGCCGTGTTGATGAAAACAACATAATATGCACCATTACAAAACATATTGGCATTGTAGATGTGATGCTTGGGCAGTCCACCTCCAAGAATTATCATGCCCATTTTTTTAGGACGTGCATACACAGCTTCCCCATTCGGTGCTCTTATATATATTCAAAAAAAAATATCCCATGTTAAAATTGCTTTCCTCGGTACTTACAAACTGTTGAAATTAGGCTCTCCCTGAAAAAAATTATATTGATAGACTGATAATTCATGTCCCCCCGCAACATTATATATGAGAACAATTCTGAAGAAAAATAGGTTTAGGAAGCTAAAATATACCTTTCCTGACCGACTTTAAATCCTGGTGCTCTATCAACTGCATTGGAGTTTCAAAGACATGTTTGACCTCTCTAGTTCACTTTCCTAGAGATATTCGTCCTGCCTGACCTTCAATTGGTTTGAGCCACACAGGGAGTTCTTTAACACCTTAAGACATTTTGTGCATGTCTTAAGCAACAACTCTCTTGGTCCTTTTAGTGAAAAATTTGTCAATGGAAATTATATCCCCACCTGTCATTTTGAAAAATTAAATCTATCATTTTCCTTATATTATGTGAAGTGTTGGATATCATTTTGCTTCAAATAGAGGCAAGAACTTTGCCATAATATAACCACAACACTGAAGAAAAATATGTGCACACAAAGCTAAAACATACCAGCAGTGATCGGCTTTAAATCCCGGTGCTCTCAATTGTATTCAGGTATTCTAAGACACGACAGACTCATTTGAATGCCACTTGCCTAAAGATATATGCCTTACTCTTTAATTTGATTGAGCCATATAGGTAGTTCTTTGACAGCTTACGACATTTCGTGCATGTCAAAAGCATCAACTCTCATTTGTCCCTCTCCTTTCCTTCTTCTTCTCTGACCAATGACCACCACAAGCAAATAATATTTCGTTCGTTAGATAATAACAAAGTTAACAATATATGCATTTCTAAGCTATATTTTAAGAGTATTTAAGAGTTAAAAGAGATATATTTATAATAACATCAGGGCATTGAATGGTCTTATCTTTTTTGGTATGGGCTGGTATGTACGCTTCAGCCCTACCAATCTCCTCATCTGTAACACCTCTTTCCTCAACCTATCCATTTAAAACGTATTTAATTATTATTTATAAAAAAATTGAAAACGTAAATACATAAACATATGTGTGTCTTACCAATTTATGGCGAGTAATAATTGGCATACTAGTTCTACCAAGAGTGCACGGCGCTATTAGTTTTACCCGATTTTCTTTGTTCTTTTTATTTTTAGCCTGAAATTAGTCAAATATAACTGAAGTATAAATATCACGATAATCGCTCAAATGAAAAGAAAAAAAAAACTCTTACGCAAAGGCTTTTACCACGGTTTTCCGCTCCTTTGCTCCTTCAATGAATTTGAACTTGAGAGCCTTTTGGTCCCTTTCCAACTCTAACTTCTGGCTAAGTTCAGATATAAAAAAAAGATGAAATATTGAAAAAAAAATCAATACATAAACATGTATTTATTATTGCAACCCTGAAAGTAAAACAGGATCGGATGCATTGTAGGTATATATATACTTACTTGTAGACTGAATGGTACTGGTCATTTTTGTAACATCTTTAATGCACTTCTTGTATTCAAGTACTTTAGCTGATAGCCTAGTGTGCTCCATTTTCGACATCTATAAGTTTGAAATATCATTGACGAGCAAATTACTTCCGCTGGCAGAAACAGATTCTAGTCTTGAGAATACATCAAAATCACCTTAAATTTATTTGTCAGATCTCTAAGGAATGAGAACCACCGTGACTTCTCCTTCACTTGTCCCTCTATGGCATAAGCTAGGATATAGTGTAACCCAAAATAAAGTGCAAGCTTTAGAAAATAAAAACAAGAAAGTTCAATAGAGCAGTAAAGTAAATATACCTAGAGATCCGACATGCATAGACTTTCGCATGAGTTCAATCTTAAGCTCCCGCAGAGACAACCAAGCGTCTTCGCATTCTTTGTTTTTCAGTTCATAGTCCTTAAACCGTTTCAAAGCTTTTTTAGTTTCTTTTAGTTCCTTATACTGCAATCATTTTTCTTATTTTTTTTAGAATGTAATACACGAATATAGATTGATCAGGGCTAACCCAGTTAAGTCATAAAGCAATTTCCATTCTCTCTTAAATGTATAGTCAGTATTCAATAATATTCCAAGCTAACCTCTCACGCGTAGCACAAACTGAGAGAGATGATAATAATCAAGAATCAAGAGAGAGCTCTCGTGTACCATGACTAGCCTTCTTCATTTCCAGTGCTCTATTATGAGGGGGAGCAATTGGGGGTTGCACAGAATCCAAACTCTGGTAAGAACATCCCTCTGCTACAGTAGGAAGTGGATAAGAATGGCCCGAGTCATATCCACTGAGGTCTTCGCACACCAAAAAGGGGATATACACCTTGTTTGGCCCTTCTAACCAACCACTGCTGCAATCTAGATCATCTGCTCCTGAGGGAGTGCCCATCTTCTCCAGAAGGTGATGTAATTCTTTTGGATTAAATCCTTCAGGAGGGGAGTAATTTTCATAAACTGCAAATGCCTCAATGCTGGAATTTTGACTGCCTTTTGGTTTTGCAAAAGTTACTACAGAGAAGAATAGTTTAAGTTGGCAGTACATGTGGCTTGTATCTTTGCCCCAAAAAATCTTTGCGATAAATTTCCCATCCTCTTTAAGTACATGTGTGACAATGGTTAAACCCGCAAATATAAGCTGCGACTGAACAAATTCATCCATATCATGAAGTCCTGTAACATCAGGAGCACCATTGCAGACAACTAGATCAGTTTTGCATCCATCAAAATGCTTTATAACCACTTCAGTAGTTCTAGCATTGGTAATATCTCCCTAAACTTGGATAACACCTTTTATGGGAGCCATTGGCTGCAAATCAATAGAAATAATAAGAGAAAGGTCGTCATCCCTTCTGTCTGGCGAAAGCTTAGCAGGTAGATACAATGTTAATTGCTAAGCACCTGACTCCAGCTTCCTGGTGCTGCACAAAGATCAACTACACGCTTCACACCTTCGAATATACTAAATTATTTATCAATCTGAAGGAGTTTGAAGGCACTTCGAGCACGCCAACCTTCTTCCTTAGCTCTTCTATAATAAATATCCCTTTTATCTTTGGAAGCTCTTCCCATTTCGTTTACCTTATACTGCAATCCGTTATCTCTTTTAACATTCCAAAATTCTCTTTCCTTCATGTAAAATAACAAATAAAAAGACATTACAATTGTTTATGGTGGTTTCTGTATTAAATTACTAAAAAGAAAGCTCTAGTACGGATACTTACTTCTAGTGATGTGCACTTTCTTGTTTGAGATACTTTCCTGTCTTTGATGAAATCAGTACATTCAAAGCCTGAAAATAAAGAGATATAGGTCAGATAAAACTCGATACCAACGTAACTTATATCCTTCATCATTTGAGATTTGTGAAAATTAAATCGGAAGCTTGGAAAAATCTCCAATACACCTGCCTGATAATCTCTCCATACTGAGAAAGACCTCCCCCTCATAGGAAGATGTGATATCTCCATAAAATCTTCATCGATCACACATGATGCCTGAAGATCCATAGAAGCTTTTCCAAGTTCAATTTCGTTGTTTGACGGTGTTACCTCTGGAAACATAGTTGTCACTATTGCGGCTGGCCACTATGAGTTTTAGTCCCATTTATACCTTTATCCAGGGAAAGTTCAAAGGTAACTGATGTATTTCTTTGAATCAAATTCTTTTAAAATTTGGGACTTTCTCCATAACCACAGCAGAAGTCTCATCAACTTTACGAATACGCCTATCATCCTCAGACTCCGTACTTGATCCTGAATCATCCTCTTTAGGCCATCCTCCATGGCTTGTCCCAACTTCATTTTCACCCTTCTTTGTAAATACAGGTGCCATAGACCCAACAAGAGGATTGCTAGGTGCAAAAGAAACTTGTTCTTCCTTCAAGGGTAACTTACAAAGAAAAATATTCTTAAAAACACCTTCACAACGAAATCCTATGCCACTCCACAATCACATGAGAAATAAATGCTAACATCTATAAAGCCATAACATCATTTAGGCAATGAGGAGGCCTGGAATGAGGTTGCTCATGAGATAAGGTGAAAATAATAAACTATGTACTATGTAAGGCAGGTAAAATAAAGCCATTTATGAATGCTTGTATAATATAACCAATGAAATTAATGTACATGTATTCCGCGAACTAAAAACAAAATAATGTTTTACATTGGAAAAAACCATTAAAAGGCATAAAAATTAGCAATATCATTCTGCAGAAAGTAATATCGCAACTATCAAAGGTTAAATCCTATGGTCCACAAGTACCTGAAAATGAAAAGTGTATTCTCATTCTTTGATTGCACAAAGCGAGTACCTAGTCTTTGTAAACAACCTAAAATAAATACTTCCAGGCCATTGATACCAATACTACCATTAGTCGTTCCTACTATACCTACATTCCTCAACCCAGTCATAATAGTTATTTATGTAAAAGAGTTTGAAACCTATGTCCTTTGATACAACGAATAGTAGGAAGTACGGAAATCCTATAACCTTATATAATAAATAATTTACAAAGAATGGATGTAATCTGAGGGCCAGATGAAAAAGGAAAAGGTAAACTATAATTGAAGGTTTGCGTTGGAAACTTGGGTGTTGGATATGCAAAAAAAAAAACTTTAGTAAGGCACCCAAAAATGAGTAAGTGTGACAAAAATTAAGAAAGTCATTCAGCAAGTGAAATATAAATGAAAAAAACAAAGATGTAAGAATGCACATACCATTATGCCTAGAGATTTTCTAAAATAATTCAAATCCTCTAATTGCAACTAAGTTATACACATTTTCCACCATATGTAGACCACCTTCGCAAAAAATTTCAAGTGATGTGCATTAGTGTCATATTTACTGAACATATCAAAATGGGATTGCATCAAAAAAAAATCAAATAGGGTACTCCAATCACTTACTAGTTGGTCATGCTCTTAAGCTTAATCCCTCAAGTATGTATTAACTTGCTCCCACTTTTGAAAAATAAGGTAGCCCCGATAAAATCAAAGACTACTGCCCTCTCAGCACCACAATGCAAGGGTCGCCTACACCATTCCTCTACGAAAATCACAGGAAGCTTGTATTAAAAATGATCATTCATTTACAGGTTCATCTTATCAAATAATGAAACTGAGTATTAATCATGAAGCAGTATACATGAAAGGTATCTTATTGGGAAATTGGCACACAGAAGATATAAAGCATATACATGGAGGACTATGCTAGTATAAAGTATAGAGGGATTAAGTTTTGTTTTGAATCACCACTGTAGTAAGTTTTTTGATCGGAGAAACAGTATTTATGAAAAAAAATTCTATATATTGGACAAAAATCTAAATGATTTTAAGGGATATTTTGTACCCTCTAACCTTTAATAGACTTATCATAAGGTCGTGCCTTCTTATAAGTATCCTAAAATTTAGTTTACTTACAACACCCATTTGTAGATGTATACCATCTAAGATTCGTGATATTTATCTAGTTCAGATCTTACAAGTGTAGTCCCTATCAGATTTGCACCCAATAAATGTTCATAGAACGATCTAGGCTTACCAAATGCTTCCCCGATGAGAACTTAGTGTTTCAAAATCAATTAGCATATTTGCCCGAGGTCATGTTATGAATGCCCCGAATCCGCGTATGAACCAAGTAATAAAGGAGGCTGAATGGTGAATTTTGGGGTGGCGGATAAGCTAAGACGGAAGTGTTATGTTCAGATTGCTGTCATGAATTTTAGTCTTTTTAATCCAACCCCATTTTTTTCCATGATTGCGACTCACTAGAAGTTTTTAAAGAAAATACTTTGAGGAGTGTTGGACTTATTTTTATAATACTTGTCAAACCAAAATCCATATGCAATCATCTTCATCCTAATACTAATTATAATTCAAATAATGCAACAATAAACAAATAAAGTGCCAAATAACTTAGCTAAAAACAACTAAAGGCGAAAATTTTATTCCTGAAAACCAAAATGTACTTGTTGCTTTGAAGAAATCTCCACAATATCATCTTCAAAGTCAAAATCATCCCCACTATTATGTTCTTCATCACAGGCTGCAGCTGATTCCTCGCTATAATAGTCCTCATCAAGTGAGTCTATATCGGTAGCATCTTGTATATTATCCTCTAAATCCAGCACCACTATCGTTGGAAATCAGATTGCAGAGCAGCAAAAACCTTTTCTCCTCTTTCATAATTGGAGCAGAAAAATTGGGGATTCCAAAATCCTTTTCTCATGAGATAAAAAATGTAATAACATGAGTGAGTGAGAGAGAGAGAGGGGAGGGAGAGAGAGAGAGAGAGTGCAAAACATTACTCAATCTTTCTCAAAGCAAACCAAAATCAGAATAAAAAACATTCAAAAAACTTTGTAGATATCAAATCAAGCCGAAAATAGAGGTAATTCGGACTCAAGATAGAGAGAAAGAGAGTGAGTATCACCAGGAACCCGAATACTTGAAATCACTGCAATAAATTATTTGTTCATCATCAAACTACAGATAACAAAAGAACCAAAAATAGTGCTCAAAACTTAAATAGGGATTCAAATTGATTCTGGAATCTAGATTGAGATCAAACGTTGCCCTATTTTTATTGGGGAAGGAGCGAAGAAGACAGAACTGACTAATATTGGATCAACAAAGGGAATTGGTGAAGATGAAGATGGGTGAATGAGATGAACTAAGTTTTGGAAATACCTAGAGGAGAGAGTATAGAGAATTAAGGGATCGCGGGAGATGAACATTTGGGTATTGTTTTTGCCATAGTTTTTCTTCTTCGCCCACGACGTTGCAAAATCAATACATCTATCCTCCAGTTTCGTTTTTATTAGGCAACCTTTACCCACCGTTTTAGCCCAAAAGCCACCGAATTATTTGTGGTTAGCTTGTCACAGAAAAAATAGTGGTAAAAAATAAAAGTCTACTGTGGCTTTTGCCCCATTTTCTTGTAGTGCTCGCCTCTTTGAGGTCGTACACCGCAGAAGATTGCCCCTCGGCGACCTTCTCTCCTGATTCCCCCGAGGGTTCGACCCTCCTCCTCTTTCACGACCTCACCACTTCCAGTGGTACCAGAGGCCGGCAGAGTCTTTAGCATCTATTTCTTCAGATATTTTAGAGCTATCTTGCTCGGCTTGACGGGATTCAGCTGAGTGGAGCTGTCAGTTCCAGGAGTCTTGGAATGATTACTTTGAGCATCTTCACCACTTACTTGCCTTTTTCCTTAATCAATCCCTGCCATCGACCTAGTAGACTGAGCTTTTCGAACCTTGTTCGACCTACCATCGACCCTCTACTTTCTGCTTAGGCCGAGTCCCTCCAATACAAGTTCGAGCTCAGTCTCCTCCTCCGCAAACTTCGTCCAACAGGGATTCCTTCCTTTTCACTGTAGACTTCACACCTGCGATAACAATATTTTTACTATCAACTACAGTTGTCAACAAAACGTAACAATAATTCTATCTATGTATGTATATACTTACTTTGCTTTATAGTTATAAACCGAAGGTCCAAAGGTTCTTTATCATCTCTTTGAAGACAATTACTCACCCATATGATGTTGTCATTACAGGTTCGACCTGCTGAATTCAGATCGAAAAAGCGATGCCGAGTTGCTTTAAAATTCTTTACCTCATAAATATGCAAAACGTCCTCAGGGGTTATCCTCCTCACTTTTCCCTCCTTTTCTTATTTTTCATTCAGATGGTCACACACGGTTATTACCTCCCACATATTCCCTTTCAATTGAATAGGACATGCCCCAATTGCATTCATAGTCTCATTCGCCAAATTGGTAAGGGGAAGGCTCATCCCATACTTAAATTGTGATAGGTAAGACAAAAAACCCTCCGAGAGGTCACTCTGAACATCTCCATCAAAATATTCTAATGAGATCAATTCATCTATACCCCTATCTCATTTTTCCACTTCCAAATCAGCAAACAGGTAAAAATACTCTTCCCCCATCGCTACCGTACAACCCCTAAACTGCCTACCGGCAAACTCTACATAATTGCCCCACTTCCCTCCTACAGCCACCTTGGCTTTACAAAACTTTCTAAAGACATCAGAACCAGGAGGATAAGATACCAATTGACCAGGAAAACCAAGGAATTGTTCCAATCCTACTTCCCCTTAATTATCAGACTCATTTGTCCGACCAGAGGTTGATACCTCATTAACAGACGAACTACCCATCTTAAAAACAATTTCTACTAGCACGTTTTCGTCCTACACAGATGCCTCTCACGCTCGACCTACATACAGGTTAAGGTATTTATCATTCTTCCATCTATGTATATATATATATATATATATATATATATATATATTCAACATATATCTTTGATCAATGTTTACGTATAAAATATATCTTTAACATATATATACCTCAACATATATCGCATACATCTCTACTAACCTTCAGTATCCGAATGAGAATCGGCAGTTGCGTCAAGCTTTTCCCTCACAGCGCTGCTGTATAGCCACCTACGAGATCCAGAATCTTTTGCCATTTTCAACCGTTATCACCTTCGGATAACTCTTTATCAAATCCACTAATCTTTCGTCTCTCTCTCAGAGTGCTCTCCAAATTTTATGAAGTTGTAAAATGTTTGATTGGAGACGAAAAAGCACTATTTATCTTTTCTCTCTCAAGCAGTTGGCATTTAATGCTCTTCTCACGAACCGTCCTCGATTCCAAAACTGAGGCGTCCTTTCTACTCTCCATGTTAGACACCTTGTTCCTTTTCAATAAAACCAAATTTCCATCATTACATCTTCCCTCATTTTTTAACATATTTTTTCTCCATATTTCCATATCTTTTCCTAACCTTCCCATACTCATGATGACTCACTCTGTACGATATCAGAGTTTTATTTCCTTTTGATACAAAACAAAACTAGATGCTTCTGCATTTTCATATTTTTGTTTCTCTGTCCTTGTTTATCATACTTATAGTGATTGACATCATTTTCTAAATTGTACAAATTTTCAAAATTATTCAAAATATTTGCTAAAATAGTCTCAAAATAGATTCGCCCCTATTAGAGGATCCGATTGACTTATATTATTTCTGGTACATTCAAAAAAAAAATTCATAAGAAACATTTTACACAATATCTATCACAGCCTTAGTAAACTAAATAAACATCATCCAATCACATTATTCGTCGGTCCTTAGATCTTCGAATTTGATCTCAATTTTAGCAATCAAACCAACCAACCTCTCTCGATCTACTGAATCCCTCACCAATACACGAAAACACACCTCATAAAAATGATGAGCATACTCCAACCCTCTACTCCTTACATCTGAACTTCGAGCTCACATTCCCTCACCGGTAACTCAATATCATAACAAACGAACCAAAGATCCACTCACGTACTTCAGCAATACTTATAGCTAATCGTTCTTCTACGGCAAGATGAATCCTCTGAGATCAAACCGTACCATCCTAATCTCTCCTTTGTTTTTCTTTCATCCTACTCATATTTATACGTTTCTCACACTTTCCCCTCAAATACGTGATTTTTACCTTGTATCTCGTAACAGAAAACCCAAAAACTTGGAATAAATTATTTGAACTTATCCCCTCACCAGTACACACAGTAGTTACTATAATTGACCTTACGCTACCACAAGTTGTATATCTATCGACCTATAAAAGCTTGAATTTTTACGATTAATATTTTCTACAATTTCTCCCCCTCACCTGTTAAAAACATAAATCATTTTTACATCAAAATGGCATTGTCAGCACGCATTCATTTCAGCTCGAGCGACATTACAACATTGCTTCATTACTTATAAGAAGTTATTCACACCAATACCCAACGCAATTCAGTTTGATTCTGAAAGTTTGTCTATATACAGTTTATTAAATATCAAATTTTATTCATGACAAAAACATTACACATGATTTTCAGATAACAAGTTTTTTACTACATCGACCTCTGGAATACAACAGAATGTTATCCAACCAGCACCAAGCTCCAAGTACTTTACAGATAACAAGTTATTCCTATTTGTTAAAAGTTACAGGTCATTTAGGCACGCCGGGGTATCATGTCTTCTAAATCTTCTTAATTCAGTGATTTTTCACCCTGATGCAAAGAAGACATTGGACACAATAAAAAGTTTCCCTCACATGAGTTTGGTCGAAGTCCAGTCGAACTTCAAATGGAAAATATGTAAGCAGTGGACTCAGTGCTGACCTTCAAAAAACAAGATGAAGGTCTTTTGAGAGCAAAAACATGATGAAAATGCGTCAGCAGACTCCCACTTATCATCCCCCTCCTCCACTGCCATCATCGCCTCTCCTATAAGCACCACCACCAAAGAGTTGGTAAAGATGAAGAGGGCCCAACCCTAGAATCCATGGCGATACAAGAAATCAGCATATCTGCCCTGCAGATACACCTATCCCTACATATGAGGCCCCAACCCTTTCTTTTGCAAGAGTACAAAGACAGGCCCACCGTTCTTCACCTGTCAAGACGAAGACACGAAATTTCCACTTATAGTAAAAATCTTCCTCAGCTTCAACCGCTTCCTCTTCCGACAAGCCTTGGTACGTCGGAGGGATAAGAGCGGGTATCGTCATTTCTAAGGAATGGTCACCAAAATATTTAATTTCAACCTCTCCATTTCAGATACAATCTTCTCTTCAAGAACCATCCTCCGAGATTTTACCATCTCAGAAAAAGTTACGCAAGCAGGAATTATTTTAAAGATTTGCTACATGTATTATTTATATAACCCTACATTTATTGTGCAAGTACATTTTCCCAAGCGCCATCATTTATTACGGATGTGACTATTCAAATGCAGCCGTCACATACATCCGCATCCGCATCCGCATCATCATTTAATACCCATCATTTCCCAATATCACGTAACTTCCATCCAGTCAAATGCCATCATTACCCTGTTTAGAATTTCAAACTTTTAGCACATTTTTTCTCAACCAAAGCCATCCATGACTTCAGTTGTGAGGGGGCGATTATAGAGACTTATCCCTCGATCTCACTCAAAATTGATCTCACAAAGCTCGATTTACCTTTATCTCAGGCTCACGCATTTTTAACACTTAATACTTCAGTCAACATTCTAACCAGCCCCACGAACTCGTCAGTTATTCAGCCAACCGCCACTTACCACATTATTTGGAAAATGTGTTCTAGCAAGATGAAGAGCTGTGGGAAAAGCCTATATAAAGCAAAAGTTCTAGAAGAGACTGTGACCAGAAAAATTATACAAACTTCTTATTTACGAGATCAAAAACAATTCTATATTTTAGATATCACTTGTAATAAAGATATCCACTCCAAGTAATAAAGATACTTTTACAAAAATCTTCCATACAAGGTCATGGTTTTTTTATCTGTTCAGAGGTTTTCTACGCTAAAAACACCTGTTTCCATTTCTTACTTTATATTAGAGTATTGTTACAGGTTCATTGGTATGATAGCTAATTCCAAATCATATCGAGCTTACATAATTTGGCCATTACAGATACCTCTTTGTACACTTACCATTTTCCATACATGGTGACTTAGGATTTCGGTCGCCGTATGGACCATGAACAGTGCACCTTTTAATAGTTTGAAGCAATGCTGGATCAATATTTTCATCTAGAAATTCAGTTTATACTATCTTATCAACTTGATTAGCAGTACAAATCTTGGACTATTGTTTCAGAAAGAATAGTGCATACATATGTGGCAAACCTCATTTTTGGAACTTAATCATGGAGACATAGGCACAACTTTTCTGAAGTCTTTGATTTTTTATATTCCTTTCATCAAGGTGCGTATCTTTAGTTAAAAAATGCATGTAACTAAATCAGGTCGGTCAGTAGTATAATAGAATAATTCTGTAAGCTCGAGATGGTTCAGAATTAGCTCTTACACCAATGTTCCTGTGATAAAAACTAATATGAAATAAGAAATGACACATGTAATTTAGCGTGGAAAACCTCTGAGTAGGTAAAAAAAACTATGACCTCGAGATGAGAGTTTTAGTAACAGTAACTTTTATTGCTTGATGTTGATATCTTATTACAAGTGATCTCTTGAACTAGAAAGACTTGATCTTGTAAATAAGAAGTTTGGTATTTGGAGAATCTAAAAGATAAAGTTTTCTTGGTGATTTTCGTATATTTTTCTAGTGGTCGTCTCTTTTAAAACTTTTTCTTTATATAGGCGTTGTCCACAATTCTTTAACGTGTTGAAGCACGTTCTCCGAATAATGTGGTAAGTGGTGCTTAACTAAGTAACTATTGAATTCATGAGAGGCAAGTGTCTTTAACTTGTTCACATTTTTCTGTTGAGCTTGACCCACGTTCTTCATTAGTTCGTGGTGTAGGTGTCAATGTTAACTGTTTATGTCACGTGTAGAATGCGCAAGTCTGATATGAAGGCAATTCAAACTAGCGATAGCTTGAGTTGGGTTAGGTCGAGGGATAGGTCCCTACAATTGCCCCCTCGCAACCGAAGTCACGAGTAGCTTTGGTTGAGAACGAATTTGTGGGTATATGGGTATATTGGTTTTGGAAGTTAAAAATGAAGGAAGTATTAATGAAGATTTGACTGCATGAAAAATGTGTATATTTCAAAGGGGGGATGTTTGTGCATTGAATGATGATGGAAATATTGATATACATGACACTTGGGGTTTGAGAGTTTTGTCCGTTTTGAATGATGATACTTGAGAAATGTACCTGCACATTAAATATTAGGGTTATATAAATAGTACTTGTACCAAGGATTGTGGTAAAGTATGATGTTTGTTACAAAATTCTCTAGAAGCCTTTATTGATGATGGTGAAGACCCGAAGAATAGTTCACGAAGAGAAAATTTCTATTGAGATGCAGACGTTGAAGTTGAGATATTTTGGTGATCAGTCATTGGAGATGCCTACCCCCATTCCCGTTCCACCATCGTATCAAGGTATGGCAGAAGAAGAAATGGCTGAAGCAGAGGAAGATTTTTACTATATATGGAGATTTCATCACGTTGTGTTAACAGGCAAGTAACGTTAGTGGTGTCTCCGCATCCCTGTGGAAGACATGGTTAAGGAGACAGATGCGGGGGTTGGCGTAACTGCAGGGCAGTTGCACCGATGTCCTGCGTAGGATTAGATTCTAAGGTCAGGCCCTCTTCATCTCAACCAAATCTACAGAGGTGGTGGTTATAGAGGAGGCGACGTTGGTAGTGGAGAAGGTAGATGAAGAATGGAAGTCTGCTTCTGTACGATCATATGTTATTGGCGCTGAGAAAATCTTTTATTTGAAGAGATGGTTTAGGCACAGACTTCCTCTTTCCCATAGTTTCCATTTGAAACTCGACTCCATGTCTAGACTTCGACTAAATTCGTGGGAAGGAGGATTTTTAGTATTTTCCAATGCCTGCTTTGCTTCAAAAGATTCTTGGAGTGAAACATTACTGAATTCAGATGAACTAAAGGATTTGTTGTTTCGAAGTACCAGAAAGACTTGTAATTTGTAAAGTACCTGAAAGACTTATTATCTGTAAAGTACTTAAATTTGGGAGTACTTGAAAGACTTGTTATCTGTAAATTACCAGTAATTAATATCCGAGTTTAATAAAAATTGTTATCCAAACTCTGTGCTGATATATATAAAATAACTCTTGAACTCGAGCTATGAGTAATTCGATGATTTTCAAATAGATGAAGAAATGTAATATATGTTATTAGAACTTCATAATATGTCATAGTAATCGAACTATAAAAATATGTTTGTAACATGAAATATATGTAAGGATTTACTTTTGAACTGAGTGGCAGAGAATTATTGGGGGAAATAGATAACTGTAGAAGTTTTTTAGGATTTAAGAATGGGAAATTCGAGCTCAAGGAGATCGTTTCAAAATATTGGATTTGGAAAGAATAAGTTTGATATGGAATAGGCATAATTCATCGAGGTCGATGGGAAAAGATAAGTTCAAATAAAAAATTTCAGGATGTTAGGGTTTTCTGTTTTGAAAGAACACAATATAATCATGAATTGTGGAGGATTTGGAGAAAATTAAATAAAATAAAGGAAAATGAGTCTTTAAGCAGGTGGAAGAAGTTAGAAATAGTGTAGACTCGATTTGAGAGAATTTGTTATGCCCCTGATGGACGGTTGGTGATAAAGATAACTAAAGTATAGGATCAAATTTTTAGCTTGTTGGACTAAGATATTAACTGCCTGTGACCGAATGTTAGCTTGAAGGTTTAGATTGGATGGGTAAGGAACTTGAGTATGGATGTCACTTCTACGAAGAGTTATTCTGGGAAGTGATTGTGTAGCTTTCAGCTCGAAAAGAGGCTGTAAGACTAATTGCTGAAGAAGAAATTGAATTGGAAGATGTGAGAATTGCTGAAGGAAAAATGATCAGGTGCGGCTCTCCAAGATATCAGGGATGTTTCAGGTGTAATTATATGTAAGTGAGTGAATTGTATGAGTTTGAATAAATGTCACAGAAATGTAATGAGAATGAAGTTTGAATATATCCTCTATTTTTGTAAATGTTGTTTATGACTGCTGTGAAAAATGAATTTGAATATTTTAGAAATGTTGAGAGCTTTAGAAATAATGTCAGCACTTCTATAAGTAGAAGAATCAAAAGAAATAGAAAAGGCAGGTAGCTTTTGATTTTGTCTCTGGTGGAAAAAGTAGTGAAAGTTTGATTGCGTGTAAGTACTGAATCATCATGAGTATGGGGAGGTCAGAAGGTGATTTAGAAAAGAGAGATGAAAATATATTAAAATATAGAGTAAGTGGCAATGATGGAAGGTGTTTTTACCCAAAAGGTGCATGACGTCTGACATTGATTGTGGAAGGGATACCTCGGTTCCAAAACTTAGGACGGCTCATGCGAGGCCCAATAACTGTCAGCAGTTAAAGAGAGAAAATATAAATAATACTTCATCTTCGTCATTCAAATGCTTATCAACTTCTGAAAACTTGAAGAACAGTGAGAGAGGAAAAAGAAAAAATAACATAGAATTTTGTGAGAAATTAATCAAGAGTGATCAACAATCAAAGCGAGAGAGAGTTGGAGAGATTGACTCACGGAGGTGGTTATATAGCAACGCTATGAGGGAAGGATTTGGCGCTACGTCAGATTCACATTCCGACATAGAAGGTTAATAGAGGATTTGTGATACCATGAATGTGTTTATCTTGAAAATCTTTTTTTGTGGTATGCAAATTCTAAAAATTACTATTTATTGCAATCTATTAAAATCTGTCTGATATATTCGGAAGAAAAAGACATGAAAGATATATGTATGCATATGTTAAAAAATAATGACGGAATACCAGGACCTGTATGTAGGTCGAGCGTGAGGAGTTTTGTGAAGGATCAAACATCATCTGGAGTATTGCAGTTGATATGGATATTTTTCCTGTTTATGTAGTGTCGACCTCTAGTCGGTCGGCGGAGCCTAAAAATGTAGTATCTGATAGGGAGGTAGAAGTAGTAGTCGTTCAATTTCTAAATTTCCCTAAAAAATTGAAATCCTATCCTTCGGATTCTGATGTGTTTAGAGAGTTTTGTAAAGCCAAAGTTTTTGTAAGGGGAAGATAGGGTAATTTTGTGGAACATGCCGGTAGGCAGTTTAGAAGTTGTATTGTAGGATCTGAGGAGGAACATTTCTATTTATTGGTTGATTTGGAGAAGGAGAGAGTAGATAGAGGTTTGGACGAATCAATCTCCTTGGAATATTATGATGGAAATGTCCACGGCGACCTGGAAGAGGGTTTTCTTTGTTACTTATCTCAATTAGAGTACGGGTTATGTTTGCCCCTTAGTAATCTGGCGAAAGTGATTATGAACATCATTGCGGCATGTCCTGTTTAGGTGAACGGGAACATGTAAGAATAATAAATGTCTGTTAATTTTTGAACAAGTTGTGGGAGGAGGATGAGGTTGAGAGGAGGATATCCCGTAAAGATGTATTGCAGTTTTATGGTATAAAAGCCATTCTGCAAGTGAAGGGGCGCACTTTTTTGCTAGTGCGACTCGACTTTTTTCTTTAATCTGGATTTAACAGGTCAAATGTAGAATGATAATGTAATATGGGTGATGGGTGATTACCTTCAGAGAGATGATAAAAAACCCATGGAACTTCTATGCAGAACAGTGAAACAATATAAGTATAACAATGTATGATGTATAATATTGAAATATTGAAAATGTATGTTGTTTTGTTGGTAATAGTGAGTTTGTTTTTTGATAGATCCTAAATCGAAGGTGACGAGAAAAGAGTCCCTATTAGATACTGTTACTCAGGAAGGGACTGATCTCGAGGCAGTTTTGAAAGAATTTGGCATCAGCAAGAAGAAATGTGCTAATAGCTGGTCTGAGAAAGTTTAAAAGTCTCAAGCAATGAGGCTAATGACAGGTGTTGGTGGAAATATAAAATAAGGAGCTGATGGAAAGAGAAGAGTGGTATTGCCCAAGGCCTCAGGAGTAGACTTCGTGGATGTGTCGGAGTCTACTACGTCAATTAAGTTGGCTCGGGCTTTCCCAAAGAAGAGGATCTTGAGGCATGGCTCGACCTCTGGTACCATGGGGGGTGGTGAGGTCGAGGGAGAGGCAATGAAGAGAAGGGTAAATCCTTCTTCTAAAATGATTGAGGCGCGTAGAGAATCGAACTAATATAGAAGATGAGCTGAAAGAGGTAGAGGAAAGGGCAAGGTTTGCAGCTTACAATGGTGAGGAGGAGATGAGCAAAATGGTAAGTTCGCTGATTTGAATATATGATGAATTTTTGTATGGTGATTCGAGCTAATACTGAGGTCGATGTTATTTAATTTTTACAGGCTGTTCTTTTGATGAAGGGGATCTGCCTCGGAGTGGAAGAGGAGAAAGCTGAGCTTATGAAGAGAAAGGCTAAGCTCGAGAAGAAGGTAGCTCGACTAAAAGATGACTTGGCTAAGGGGGGGAAGTAACTCAAGGCCTTGAAGGATTCCCAAGAGGTGAAGATCAATGAGCTGACAGAAGAGGCGGGAAAGAATGTAGGGGAGGTGGTAATCCAGCGTGATAGACTTGGGCACCACCTCTTAAAAATAAGGTATTCCAAAACTGAGGTGAACGACATTATGGAGGACACCTTTGTTGAGGAGGAGGAAGATGATGAGGCAGAAGATGTTGCTATTGAAGTTGTGGATGGGTTGGATGGTGATTCTCCCCAAACGGTACGAGACAACCATGGTGATGACAATGAGCATTCAGAGGAAGGGAACGAGAAGGTAGAGTAAAATGTTGACTCTATGATTGTATGATTATAAAGGGTTTGGAATGTTGTAATCTGATGGAATATTATTTGTTGGATAAACTTCACTAGGCTAAGATGTTCTTGTAAACTTTGTTGTAGGAACTTATGGAAATGTGCCTCAGAATAAAAGACTTGGAGAATGAGCTCGCTAAAGAGAGAGATTCCTCAGTGTCCCTATTGTCTTCGGAAGCGGAGCTATAGCAAGAAATATTTGACTTATATGCTTCATTGCTTTTGCGCTACAAATTAAAAAATTATAGTGTAGAGACAGACCAAAAACTTGTTAACAGTTTAGGGGCAATGGCACTCAATTGTGTACAGAAAATATCAAAGAATTGAAAAAGTTAGAATATAAAGAATATGTACCTTGAAATTGGGAGTATATGTTATTGTTCATCAAATTGAGATCATACTTCGACCTTAAGTTTAGAAGTAGTTTCACACAATAGATGTCAAAAAATAGAAATTTCGTTAGAAATAAATTATATGCATTGAGTGAGTGTTCTGAATTGAACTTGATATATTGTAAATGTGATGTGTAGGTCAAAATGAAGTCAGCTTGCTTGAGCAAAAAAGTAATACCCCAATGTAACCAAGAATTTATGGCGGAGTTTTATAAAATGTGAGAGGCAAATAGAAATAGGGAAGATTAACATGTAAAGATGCATTTTAAGTTCGTTGAAGCAACTCAAACTGCTGATAACCTCACTCGAAAGATCGAGGAGAAGGATACCAAAATTAGTAAAGGGCAGAAAGAGCTCGTAGAGACGAAGGAAAAGGCAGCGAAACTCAAAAGCCAGAATGAGGCACTGATGGTAAAGAGTAGGGATACTGACATGGCTCGATACCATATACATGCTTTAGAAAAGTTAAAAGATGGGTTAAGTTATTTTGTGGCCAGTCTGAAGGACCAAATGATCAGCAGAACGAATGAATAGGAGCAGACTCGAGCTGATCTAGTGAGTACCAGAAGTAAACTAGAGTGATTGAAGAAGAAAATGGTCGAGAAAGATAGCGAGCTGAAGAGAGCTCGAGATGACCTATCTAAGTCTGAAGTTGCGGTTGAGCAGTTGACTACAGCTTTACCTACTAAAGATATAGAGTTAGTGCAAAAGAAGTGGGATGAGTTGAATGAGAGGGTATCATAATTGAAGACTGATTTGGCTCAGGCCGCATGCCTGAAACGCCGAGGTTGGAAAGCGCTTGAGGAAGAATAAAGGTAACGTCAAAGTCTCCCTTATTCAAGGGGATGTAGTTAGCTTATCCACTCAAATAAGAGAGCTGAAGGGAAATGCAGCTCGAACTCAAGGTCATGTGCAAAAAGAAAATGAGCAATTAAGGGAGTGCCAAAGTAAGTTGGACGCTGCTCTTGCCAAGGAACAAGAGTTGGAATAGGTTATCAGAGGTAAAAAGATAATGACAAAGAAAAAAGATTAGTTGTTAAAGAAATCTCCGGCTGGGGAAGATTTAAATAGGGGGTTTGAGGAACTTCGTACTCAGGTGGCAGAATTGAGGACGATTAACCAGGCTGAATCAGCTAAAGCTGATGAAAAGGTGAGGAAGAATATTGAATTTACATTTCACATAGATAGTCAAATGGAATGGCCAGAAGTACGGTATAAGAGGTTGAAAGAACGCCTTCAAACTACAAGAAAGAATTTGTCTGAGATGGTTGTGCCTCAGGCATTGAACTCAGTTATGTTAATAACAATAATTGCCTATTTTTTGGGGAAATTAGAAGGTCTAAGTTAGAGAGGAAAACTTGCATGACTGTTTGTTGGGTAAAGGATGCATCTGTAGAGCTGAAGTAGATCAAGGAAACTGTATGAACTCCATGGAAACAGAGTTAGGTTCTCGATCTGTTAAATTGGTAGAGCAAGGCAGAGTCACTGTGGCTGCTCAAGCTTGAGAGTTTATGGTTGATCTCCTCCTGTTGCAGGGGAAAGCGTGGCTGACCTCCCAACAGCAGAAAAGAATTATTTGTAGTTGTTGTAAATGTAACCTGAAAAAAATATTTGTCACAGACATATTGAGAGATGAAAGCTAGTTTTACCTTTGCTTTATCTTATGTCTGGTAGAGTTTTTTGATTGAAAACTGGTATTACCTTCATTTTAATCGCAGTGTATGAATATCGCATACATATTGAGAGATGAAAGCTAGTTTTACCTTTGCTTTATCTTATGTCTGTTAGAGTTCTTTGATTGAAAACTAGTATTACCTTCGTTTTAATCGTAGAGTACGAATGTCGCAGGCATATTAAGAGAGCTAAAAACTAGTTTTACCTTTGCTTTATCTTATGTCTGGTAGAGTTCTTTGATTGAAAACTAGTATTACTTTTGCTTTAATCGTAGAGTATAATTGTCGCAGCCATATTGATAGAGATGAAAGCTAGTTTGACATTTGTTTTATCTTATGTTTAGTAGAGTTCTTTAATTGAAAACTAGTATTACCTTTATTTTAATTGCAAAGTATGTATAGAGTCGATCAAAGCTAGTATTACATTTGTTTTAACTGGAATAGAGGTTGATTGAAAACTAGAAATACCTTTGCTTTAATCTATATATTATCTACAAAGTAAAAAGTTGCGTGGGAAAAAACTTGGAAGTTTTATTGAATAGAATGGGATGTACATTTGATGGAGATGAAAATCTCACTTTTGGAATGGAAAAAGTGAGAATTTGAAATGGATTAGTGAGGGACTTAACAATAGTACCATTTTAGTCGCCTAGTATTCCAAGGATTTGAGATATGAACTCTCTCTTCGGACAAGAGGTAATATGATCCCAGGCCAGTGAGACCTGTGATAAGGAATGGACCCTCTTAATTTTTTGCTAGTTTCCCGACATCTGGCTCTTTTCTATGTTGAAGGATTTCTCTGAGGATGAGATTATCGATTTGGAAACTACTGCTTCTGATTTGTCTGCTGTACGAACTGTCCAGTATATGGTGATATTGACCTAAGTTGGCAATAACGCGTTCCCTAGTCTCATCAATCCAATTGAGGTTGCAGGCCAATTCGAACTCATTTTCTTTGTCAGTTAGCTTGTGATATCGGATTAAATGATTGAATTCTGTTATAATGACGGCAGCAGTCTCATAGGCAAGTAGAAATGGGGTGCAGCTGGTTGATTGACGTAGAGTGGTTAGATATGCCCATAAGACTTGAGGAAGTTCTCGCACCCAGTTTCCTTTTTTATGTGAGTAAAGTCTTTTCTTAAGTCCATCCACGATGGTTATGTTGGTGATTTTGGCTTGGCCATTGCCTTGAGGGTAGTAGGGATTGGATGGCAAGTAGATAATATTGTGTTTGTTGAGGAAAGCTACGACTTTTTCTCCAACAAATTATGGCCCATTATCGATACAAATTAGGTGGGGAATCCAAATTGAGTAATGATGTGTTCCCAGATAAAATAAATGACCCCTTCTTCTCTGGTTCGACAGAGTAGAACTGCCTCTACCCATTTTTAAAAATAATTTGTAGCTATGAGTAGGTATCAGCGGCTACCTGGTGAATTAGGAAATTTACCCACAAGATCGAGCGCCCATCTTTTGAATGGCAAAAATACCTTGTTTGAATGTAGTTCGAGCGCAGAGGCATGGATCATTTGTCCATGTTATTGACATGTATCACATTTACATAGGTACTTTTCTGCTTGTTTGCGCATGCCTGGCTCGAATACTCCTTGTGTAATTGTTCTGTGTACGAGTGATCGACCTGTGGCATGGGAGCCACAAGTTCCATCATGTAAATCTTTGAGCATCTCGTTTTCTTTCTTTCTTGAGAGGCACTTGAGGTAAGGCCCTATGTCTGAATGGCGATATAAAAACCGTTTCAATTTGTGTAGCACTTTGAGTTGTCGATAAGCTGTCGGTGCTCCTTTGGATCTGGAAGAAGGGGTCATTTGCATTCGTTGTCGATACCAAGGTAAGTAAGGAAGGGATTTCACCAATTGTCGTCTTTCCCTTTACCGCCCCCAGTGCTGATCGTGCATGCAAAAATGCGATCAATATTGGGGTTTAATATTATTTTGATCTGGAGATATCGAGCTTCTGTTCCCAAGGCCCTGGCTAGATAAGCCAAGGAATTGGCGTATCTATTTTTACCTTGAGGAAGATAATCGAGAGTTGCTTGCGCGAACTTGCTCATCCTATCTGCAACGAGGATTGCGTATACGATCATCTTGCCATTCTTTTTGTATTTCTTAGAGTAATGGTAGACGATGAGTAGTGAATTTGTGCAAACTGAAAATTCTTGGATATTGAGCTCAAGTGCGAGGTCGAGTCCATGAATGAGAGCTTTGTATATTTCCATTCCCTACCCTTCGGGTTCTGTTGATCCATCTGTAAAAAGTCTCCACCTTTCCTTTGTAATCCATTCAGCTCATTTGCCTAATGCTTTGGTTGGTGGATCTTATGTAATTTCTTCTGCAAGGTCAGGATCGTGCTCCTCTAACTCAGGATCTTCCACTAAAAAATCTGTGAGAAAATTGACAACGGTTTGACCCTTTTTGGAATAATGTTGTTCAAACTTGATATCATGTTCTCCCAAACTGACTGACCATTGTTACACTTTCCTGGATTTCTCTTTTTTGGATAAAACTTCTATGAGTGGGTAGTTCGTCATGACTTTGACTGACTAAGCTTAGAAGTAGTGCTTAAGTTTTTGTGAAGTGTAAACAAGAGTTAGAAGAAGTCTATCAATTTTAGAATACCTCATTTCTGCAAGAGTAAGGGTTTTGCTGATGAAGTAGACTTGCTTCTCAATTTTTCAATCAAGTCGAATACGAACCGAACTTATTAAAGTATTTGAAACTGTTAGGTAGATGATTAGTTTCTCATTATCTACCAGGGTGCTCATTAATGGAGACATCCCAAAATAGGTGTTGAGATCCTAAAAAGCTACCTCGCATTCAAATGTCTATTGAATCTCAATATTTAGCTGAACTTTTCCTCGCTTGGTACAACCGCAGAGTAGTAGGAACAGACAGCGACAACGATCTGAAGATTTTGAAACGAATCGGATGATAGCAGAAATCTTTCTGACAAGTTTTTGTACGCCTTTCGTCATTTTTGGAGATGGCATGTTGAGGAGAGCCCGAATTGATCTAGATCAGCCTCAATCCATTTCTTGCTGATGAGGTGGCAGAGGAATAGCCTGAATGTACTCCGTATTGATACTTATCAAGATTGAGTTGCATCTTGTAAGATCAAAGAATATTGAATATTATATTAAGATCTGTAATGTGGTTGACTGACTATATGCTCTTGCACAAGAGATTGTCAATGTAGACTTCCACGACTTTCCCAAGATGTACTTTGAACATAGTAGTCATCAACCGCTAATAAGCCGCGCCTACATTTTTGAGTATGAAGGGCATGACTTTATAGCAATAAAGTCATTTTTCTATTATGAAAGTGGTCTTTTCTTTATCTTTTTCCATGAGTAGAATCTGATTGTATCCATAAGCAGCATCCATCATAGATAGAAATTCGTGACCTACTATGGAATCAAGGATTTGATGGATGTTGAGAAGAGGGAAACTGTCCTTCAGAATGTGTTTGTTAGATCTGTAAAATCTACACAAATTTGGACTTTTCTATTTCTCTTTGGGACAAGGATGATGTTGGATATCCAATCTGGATATTTGGCTTCTCAAATGAATCCTACTTTGATCAATTTCTCAATTTCCATGTTAACTTCATCTCGAAGACAAGGTGACAGCCGTTGCTTCTTTTGTTTGACCACCGTGGTACTGATATTGATGGCTAATTTGTAACATGCTTTGGCCGGATCGATCTCAGGCATCTCTTCGAAAGTCTACGTAAAAACATATCGATTTAGACGCAAGAACTTAATGAGAGCATCCTTATTGTGCTAGATCAGCTTAGTGCCAATAAAAATACCCCTGTCAAGCCCATTAATGTTGACATATTATGTAGGCTCTTCTGTTGAAGGTTGATTATGAAGGTGATCAACTTTCTTTAATTGCTATGCAGAATTTTTGCCTGAGGTATCAAGAATTGGTGAGATGGTATTTTTACAAGATCGAGAAAGCTTTTGACTACCCTTGATTTATAGATACCATCATTGTGTTTGAAGCAGAGTGTTTAATGATAGGTGGAAACGATTGCCTCCATGTTGTGAATCTAGTAGCGGCCCATAATCTCGAGATAACGAGATTTGTCGTTGATTACGTAGAAGATGACGTCGATGGTGGTTGGTCATAGGATAATAGGTAAGACGATTTTACCTACTCACTCTTCTTTAGAACCATTTAATCCACCGATATCAGTGTCGCTTAGAATAACTTGATCGGCCAATCCCATTTGGTCGATAGTGCTCTTAAAGATAATCTCAATACCGCTTCCAGTATCGATCGTCATTATGTGTATGACAAACTTCTTTATCTTGGGCATTATGACTAATGCATCATGATGTAGAAATTTTACATGACTAATGTTGCAATCTTCGAATGAGATCCCAAGCCGGCGATTGCTCGACTCAAGCAGAAATTTGGCTTCTTTATCCTGATATGTGAGATCGCAGCATTCTGACAGTCTCCTATACAAGAATCGGCAAAAGTTGGTGATCTGATAGATTTCAATCATATTATTGTGGTGCATATAGTAGAGATGTTTCTCCTCAGGTTGATCTTCGACCTGGACTACTTTGAGCAGCTTCTTATAGCTGCCATCCTTATATGATCCTAGGTCAATAATGTATTTGAACATCCGTCCCTTCTTAAAAATGAATTCCAGCAACCTCTATAAAACATAGCAGTTGTCAATAGAATAATGGTTTAACTTGTGATGCATGCAGTACAGGCGGTTCTCGATTTGTTCCAATGGTTGAGATGGACGATATAGCTTATCCTTGGAGAGGATTGGAAAAATTATGGAGATTCGAACATTAATCCTTTGGAGGACCGGTTTTGGTAGTAAACCACGTTTTTAAAGGTTGTCAGTATTTCTATTGGAGCGCTTTTGATCACCCTGATCCTCCTTTGGTTCAGTATTTCGATCTGTGGATGGACCTTTCGTGGTTAGGAAAAATTTAGTAGATTTATGCCTTTCAGACATCATCCTTTCCAGGTCAACGTAACCATTGACTTTGGTAATCATATCTTCCAAGGTCGCAGGTTTGTTGAGGAAGAGGTGTTCTTTGGCCTTGCAGTCAAACTGGGGCGCGTTGGTGAAAGCAGTAACAGCTATTTTCTGATCAAGCTTATCTACTTTACACGCGAGCTCCAAAAAATTCTTCGCAAAAGCCTCGAGCTTCTCTTTGTGTGACTGCTTAAGACTGATAAGGGAATATAAATTCTCCTCTTTGTCTCTGTTGTGAGCATATGTCTTGATGAATGTTTTTGTTGTTGATCGAATATGAGTATGGAATCTTTAGGTAAAGAGTAGAACCACTAGAGGGGTTCTTCCTGTAGTCTTGTTGCGAACAAATGGCAGAGGATGTGGTTGAGATTGGAATGCAACCTCAATGAATCACGGTATTGTTCAATGTGCTCATTTGGATCGGTGCCCTTGTATTTGCAAATTTTCAGAGTATAGAAACCTTTTGGTATTTTCATATAAAATATTTCTTTGGCAATTGGACTCTCTTGTAACTTGGTAAGGTCATTTGTAGTTCCCAGAACTTGTGCTTTGATCAACTCCTTGATACGCTGATCCATATGCTCTTGTGTGACATATTGACGTATCGATTAAGCAGCTTGACGAGGAGGTTGAGGATTATGAGTTCCAGTACCTTCACTCAAACGATTACGTGCTAGAATTCAAGGTTGAGGTCGTTGTTCTTCCTCCTGACGTTTGGAATATCTATGACCTCGACTAATTTTGGATTGAACTTCACCTCCCAAATGTATAGAAGGTTAAGGCCCGTACTGAATATTTTTGGAAATAGTTTTGTTGGTGACTTCACGAGGTCTTAGCCTTTCCCGCGTAAAAGCCTTGGAGGTTTCTGGAAATTGATCATGATCCTTTGTTGGAGGAGCCTGCTGAGTGCCTTACAGAGCTTTTAATGCAATCTGCATTATTATCATCTGTTCTTCATGTCATTTGAATATTATTAAATGAGTTTGTCGTTCGGCTTCGAGCTATTTCTCATAGAGCTCTTCATCAAGAGTTAATTGATGTTCAAGCTTATTGCGCTTCTCTGTTTGGGCATAGAGATTTGCCCGTAGCTCTGTAAGTTATTCTAGCTCAGCTGAAAGATCGAGCTGGATTCTGGTTGTTGAACATCTGAAAGTTCCCATGATTAAAATTTGTAGTAGAGTGAATGTATGCCTTAGGATATCGCAGAAATGTCTTCTTTCCCATAGACGGTGCTAAATGTAATAGCCTAATTCTGTAAGCTTGAGATTGCTCGGAATTAACTCTTACACAAATGTTCGTGTGACCAAAACTAGTATGAAATAAGAAATAACACAGGTGATTTAGCGTAGAAATCCTTTGAATAGGTAAAAAACCACGACCTCGAGTTGAGGGTTTTAGTAGCGGTAACTTTTATTGCTTGAGGCTGATATCTTATTACAAGTGATCTCTCGAACTAGAAATACTTGATCTTGCAAATAGGGCTGGCAAAATGGGTCAAGCCCATGGCCCGATCCGGCCCAACCCAGAAAAAATCTAGCCCAGCCCGGCCCAATATGATCTTTGGGCCAGCCCGAACCAGCCCAACTAATTACATGATGGGCCACCTTCTTTAGGCAGCGGCCCGACCCGAAAGTGACATGTACAAATCCCAGCCCGAAGTTAGCCTAAACAAGCCCGAGTGTTTTAAATATTTCATGCTTATTTAGTATAATTAATCATAAGGATGTAGTATGAGATAGCAAACATTGTTGGGGGGCAACTGGACTAATGCATCTTCGTCAAGCGCGTCAGAACTACATAGGAACTCGGAGCTCTGGATTATAGGTGAAGACACTAATAAACTCTAAGACATCATTTAGTTTCAGATCAAACTCTTGTGAATCATATATGGTATATGTTTAAGCATATGGACCATAGATATGGCCTAGATGAATTATGCTTCCGCACGGAGGGGCTGTTGCATACTCCAAATCACAGATATGGCCTAAACTGTCATCCATACCAACATAAATAAATTAACCCAATTGGACATGGTTATGATAACATTTTCTCGATCAATTACAACAATTAAGAGGTTCACAAATGTATGATAGCTTAGTGCTTGATATTTTAGTACTTGATAGCTTGAGTTAGCCCGGCCCGAAAAATGTATATGGCCCAGCCCAGCTCGAATATTTGTTTAGCCAAGAAAAATCTGGCCCGAGCCTGACCCGACCGCCCAAACTTCCAGCCCTACTTGTAAATAAAAAGTTTGGTGTTCTGAGAATCTATAAAATATAGTTTTCTTGGTGATTCTCGTATATTTTTTTGGTGGTTGTCTCTTCTATAACTTTTTCTTTATATAGGCCTTGTCCGTAGTTCTTTATTGTGCTGAAGCACGTTCTCTGAACAATATGGTAAATGGTGCTTGACTGAGTAACTATTGAGTTTATGAGAGACATGTATCTTTGACTTGTTCACATTCTTCTATTGAGCTCGACCCACGTTTTATGTCATATATAGAAAGCGTGAGACTTATATGGAGGTAATTCAAACTGGGGATAGCTCGAGTTGGGTTAGGTCGAGGAATAGGTCCCAACAAGTAGCATTTTGGTATGGCAGAAGTACTTTTTGGATTTCGGGACAATTTTGATTTGCAGTCATCATTAAGAAAATATATGGATGGCAATTGTGACGTGTGATTGCCATTGAGTCTTGAAAGTTCTCGGACATGTCTCTTGGACCACCAATGAAAGACGAAGGAAGAATTAATATTCGGCCCACTTCATTAGAATTCAATCCAACCCCAACCAAATCAGCGAGTCCCCCATATAAGTTGGAATGAAGTTTTTGTTGATGCAGTTTATGATAAGTCAATCGATTTTGCTCAGTTGACGCCCAAGCATCCACCAAAAATTCTTAAAACAGCCTTCCTCCTCTAAAAATTGAAAAATATTCAGTAGGACATTGGAAGAGTCAATACGAATAGAACTTCTTTTGGGTTAGTCTATCCTCTAAAGGTTTATTGTACTTAACATCCCAATACAATTAATCGGGTGCCTAACCAAGTTGTTCGTGGGGGAACAGAAGCACAGAGTGTAACAGCAAATAAGTTGGGTGGCATTCACTTATCTTCATTAGCTCCTAGCCTACCTTAAGGTATACAACAATATCTCTCATACTACATGGTTCATGGCCATCCCCTGGAAGTATAACTGCAATTTTATCAATTGACGGGAGGTTATAGCGTCGACGGTCTGTTCTTGAAGCATAATGATGTGCTTGAATATTCATATCTTGATAAGTTACCATGGATGCTTCTTTAAGAACTTCATATGCCTGATGATAAATTCGTGCAAAAGGATTATGTTCCAACAAATTCTCCTGAATAATATCTAAGACATCAATACTCAATTGCGGGTTTCATTCTACACGTTCATTTAGAGCCGCAGAAGAGTCATAGATATAAAGTTGGGCATATTTTGCATGTTCATTTGGATCAGGTAATAATGATCCGATTCGATGTCACAACTCTCCATGGATAGTATATGGCAGCGGGCCTCGTCCATTTATAACCCGGTTATTTAACCTTACTCCAAGACTCATGAAAGCATTAGAGGCATTATACTGACAGATATGCTTACAAAGGAATTTACTCGGGTAGAGGCACTATTGAATAATGTTTGTATCGCAGGTGGAAGCGGCTCAAGAAGTGGTAATCTTATTTTCCCTTAAAGGTAACATGTTCCAAACAGAGGCTGATTCTTCAGGGACTTCATCAATTTTTCATCCATCCAATGTAGGGTACTACACGAAGGACACTCAATATCCACAACTCCTAAATTATGTCATGCTTCCTGGATCAAAGGATCAATCATATAATCAATGTATGAGTTGTAGTCGTCATCATTCCAGAATATGTCCTCAATAAATGGTTGTTGTGGCAATGTGTTTGATCTGCAAAATGGGACATAGATTATAATTATGAACAAAAAAGATATATATCATTATGGAGGAGAACCTTTCATGTCATAATTTCCCTTTGAAGATTCTCCAATCTCGAGTACATGACTATAATGCTCAGCAAGGTTAACACTGAAAAGAAAAAGTTGGATGGGTTATTCGGGTATGGTCAAGCCATAAAATGTTTTAAAAAATTTAAAGTACTGGACTTACGTGGTATTTAGTGTTGATACACAAACTTCAGGGACTGTATATGTATTAACTCCATCCAATTCCAGTCTCAAGGACCGCCAACGTTAGGGCACTTAAGCTTGAGATGTATAATTTGTGTGTTTTTCTGGATGGGTGCTCATCATAATTGTGCCATCACCACATTTTTTTTTCTTTGTTGATTGTTTAGATAGGGCTAGAGTTCTTTCTTTTCTCTCCCTTTCTCATCTTGCATGTTGTGCCAATGCACGCTTAGACGACATTTGCTCCACCACAACCTGTATTCCATTTGCTGCAACGTTTTCGACTTCTGAAGATTTTGAAGTTGATCAAGATATTTATCGTTTACTCGCTTTCTAAATTTCTCCCTATTTTTTACTCTCTCGTATACACTGCGGTAATGGAACATGTTTTGGGAAGCCATCTTTCCCCAAACTTTCAAGAATTGTAGTAGAGGTATTTTTGTCTGGTGGGGGACATTCAGGAACTGGTCCAATTGAAGGGGTACTTTCCGTTGATTAAAGTCGAGTGTTTCTTTCTCATTCTCGTCTTGCACGTTGTGCCAATGCACGAATGTTGTGAAGAGTATCCTATTAAATAAGATTCAAATGTAGCATATTAATAGCTTGAATATAAATATGGAAAATGTCTCACCAAACGTAGACTTGGCAATATAACATGTATAAATGTTAAATAGTTGAAATAAGGCATCTACTCGTATACATTCTCAAGTACTTCAGTCATAAGATTTTTTCCATTACGTATTTGGGCCGATTATCTCGTACCATCTTGAAGGCCCTGAATAGGTTCATTGGCTTCACTGAGTCCATTTTGATGTTGTTGTATATTAAGAGAATAGTTATTTCCAACAACAAAAAAATCATATATTCAAGACTGTGGATCATAAAATAAATACACATGAACTTGTATGGTTTGAGTAGTCACCGGATTAGCGGGATGAGGAATAAGTACACTATCTCCTTGAGGCATTGTTTCTTAAGAAGGAATCTGTATTGAACATTGTTCACTTTGTTGCATCGTACGTCGATTATCATCGGTGGAGTCAAAAACTTCTGACGCATTTTGTGTTATTTCCTAAATGAGAAATTTAGTTCACATCACTATTATTATTTTTGTAAACGTATTTGGTGAATTTATGTGAAGTAGTTTTAAACCGTCTATTTCTTTCATACTTGAGCCAATAGCTTTGTTGTCCTTTTCATCTTGTCTACATATGGGTGAGTAGGCCCCTTTCTCATAGATTGATATGGAATAGACTGATTTTGTATTATACAAAAAGAAAACAACATACAAAACCAATAACGATTGAGTCAGTAAGAAGTTATTAATTGCAATTGTTGGACACCATATTAGCTTGGTTTCTGTTGTGGTGTTCACCTGAAAAACTAAGATCGGAGTGAAAGCTATAAAATAGTAAAAGTTATAGTGCAAGTCAAAGCGAGATTGGGTATTCACGAAGTGTCCCTCCTAGCTTTAACTACTTTGAGAAATTAAGCTTAGATTCTTTCAATTATTAGGCTGATGGGGGTGTAATCATTTGATCATCATTAATAAGTTTGAAGTTTTATGGCAACAAAAATATAAAGATTGATCAAAATAACATCAAGCAAGCAAGAGTACAAATCAAATGCCATTTACTCTAAATCAGAATTAACAATAAAAGGAAAAGTAATGTGCCTAAAGTTAGATGCAAACCGGATTGGGTTCAAAATCGAAACCGGATATAGATGATTCACTCCTTTTACTCTAAATGGGAATTAACAACTTGTAAAAATTCAACACACAATTTGCAAAGAGCAGACTCACCTGATGACATCATCACAGATGGTTACATAAAAATTCAACACAAAAATTCAACTTGCAAAAATTCAACACAAAAATTCACATGATTACATAAAAATTAATCATAACTAAAAAGCAATGAAAAATTAGAATGGTTGGCCAAAACTAAAGAACACAAAATAAGATTCGAAAATCTAATGCTAGCCAAAACTGAGGCAAATTGTGGATAAATAAAAAAATTGGGCAGTTTAATTGCATACATTTTATACATATTTGTTGGGGGTGTATCCTTATCGAAAATGAAATGAGTTGTATGTAGGCAAGGGTAAGTTGAGCCAAATCATTTAACACAAAAATGTAAAGATATTCCCTTCAGTAATTTGGTATAATTATTTCTCTTTCAAGTGCAAATGTATTATAGTTTGCTCTCCATTGGTTTATGCATATTGTGAAATGTTGTGTTATTAATTTAACTACTTTATTAAAATGTACCATTATTTGCAAAATTTTCCATGCATTTTGCATTGTTTTATGCGGGAAATTTCCTATTTTTCTAAATTCGTTGTAAAGATTATATTTGCAACCTGAAAGTCCATTATACATGTCAAAAACATATAAAAGCTCCCACTGCAATTTTGTTCACATGTTAACCTCATACGCGACTATCGTTAGCGCCGCTGCTGGGAACTCCTGGTCATAACATGTGAGCATATTTGCACCTTAAGTACTCCGCAACCACAAAATGCACTGGACCTGCAAAATTCATAAGCAAAGGCCACGACCGCCTTATGGACCTTAAATATCAATTTCTTTCGTGATGCTTATAAAGTCAAAATTAACGCCTTTCCTACATTTTTCATCAAATATTTTAAACATCACCAAATGGTTTGCCTTTCCATGATATAACTATTTTTAGTTTCTATCCCAACTAAAGAATTGCTCACACTTATTGGACTACTATTAGCCTAAGATATATATTAGACCAATCTTTTTCACAAATTATAGTTTGTAGTAGTTTACAAACCTCAAAAAAAAAAAAAAAAATATTCATGACTAAAAAAGAAGGAATCAAAGAAGAGAGAGAGAAAGAGAGTAACCTATTTCATAAACAAATCCACTGAAACCAGAGCAAGCAGGACCTTCATTGAGACAAAGAAGAACATAATCCTCTTTGGGGTTGCTATAGAACTTGACAAAATAATAAAACAATACACATCTTCCACTTCATCCGCCCTAACATACCTTAAACATCATCAACTATATATATTAAGCTAAGAACCTCAAACCCCAAATGATTAAGAACAAAAGTATGGACTCACACAGTTTCTAGCTCAAATGGTAGAGAACTCTGAAATCCTGGAAGCTCAAATGTCTGCCATAACCAAATTGAAGTAGAAAGTGTTGGGGAAACCAGTATGATTAAAAGCATATATATATATATGGAGATGCTCTCTGGACATTTTTGATGCAAAACAGATGCTCTTGAGATGATTTTGTGATGCATTGGATATAAGTATATAACAAATATATATCCCCAACAATATTTTCCTTGAGCATAGTTGTGTGACTTGTGTCCAAGACTTCATCATCTTAGATTTTGGTACTTGTTATTTAATAGTAGTCATTTTCACACAGACAAACATTGGCAAATATTTGATGAGAACTGTGAGATAAAAGCTCTTCTTAATAAATTATGTTGGACCAATACGATAGTGATTTTGACAGGTCTTGGGCTTATCTTCTTCATTTGGAAAATCAACTACTGACAAAAAGATGTGACCTCCCCTCTACATGAGGACCTTGTGAGAAGTATCTAGTTTAATATAGGATCTGCCCTAATGGCATGTGCCTCTTTTACTATTGGACTGTGAGGGAAATTATTAAGGATAGCAATCGTGCAGGTCAGGAAGTTCTATTACTCGTGCATTCAGTATATTGTCACTATGTATTCATATATGTAATTAAGTATATAATATAATTATGCAAAGGATATGTTGTGTTGTGTAGGCAGCTCTTCCTCAAGGGATTATTCCCTTTGTCTTTGCGAAGGAATATAATATATATTGGATGATATTAAGCATGGGGTAAAAAATAATTTTGATATTTAAGTATCTCAAAGAATATATTTAAATGTAAGGCTGAAGGTATGTGTTCTTTGTGAATGGAGGGTAATCTTTAGTATGCTCATCACATTACCAATAGTATTAGCCTACTATTCATTGCTAGGATTGTAAGTGAACTGTCTACAATCCTGACCAAGAACTCGGAACCAAGAATTACGGAGAAGAGACTCGATTATTCATATATATTTAAAATGTAATATAGCAAAACTACACCAAGAAAGAAAGAACAATGTAATGCACCCATTAATATTAAGGGTATGCTTAATTCTTAGAGAATGATGGAAATAGTATTTCCACATCATAGAAATATATCTATATGCTTAGTTACACCAGAAAAATGAAGTAAATACAACCATTTACTCATTAAAGTCAGTGTTCCCTCTGACTTAAATACCATAAAGTTAAGCTAAAAATACTACGGCAATGTCATAATGTTCTTGAACAACTCTTTAACTCATTCCTCATCTCATGAACATGATAATAAATACACTAAAAACCCAATTATCGGCTCTAACAAATAACAACAACATCACTCTATATATGCATATTAAATAAAATGTATATTTTCAAGTACCTTTTTACACCCAAAAACCGCCTCTTTTAATTAACATACTCCAACTGCGATTTCTACTTTTGTTCCAATGCAAACTACAACATTGAAGGGGTACATTAAAAATGTGCAATATTTTTTTTACCACAACTTTTTACCAAATAACAACATGGGGGTCCCTAAACTTGAAATCCCAAAACTTAAAAACCTAAAATTCATAAAAATTTGTGAAAACCTGATATAAATATGATCTTTAATGCAACAACGTTACGGTAAGATGAATTCTAAAGAACTTGAAATTCCAGATGCAGTACCAATAGTCACATCTCCTCATAAACGGTTTGACCTTTATATCATGCATACATTTTTCATACTTTGCAGTTCTATATAGTTTTAAACTTAATTCTTACTTTTTCTATACTATCATGTACCTTGGGGGTTAAAAAGAATGTACGGGGAACATAGTTGTCAAGGAGAACGAACTGGTTCTGGGATTAGGACAACACATAACCAAGATAAGAAAATGTAGGTTAATCGCATCTCACACAAATGAGACACATTTTAAAAGAAACTATTATGTGCACAAAGGTCCTTCAGGACATGCCAAGAGCAAAGACTTGAACAGTAGTCGCTCACCAGGAGGGAAAGTGAAGATACAGCATAACAAATCAAGTAAAGCACAATTTCATAAACATCCAAGTTTCAGAAGCCCAAGAAAATAACAACTACAAAGAAAAAAGAAAAGAACTGAGATGGTGGTTAACATGTTTTGGTACTCTAAACCCCTCTACATGAAGACCTTGTGAGAAGTATCTAGAATAATATATTATTTATCTTTTTAAGCTTCCTTAAAAAATTTCACAGTGCTTTGTGAAAACTTGATATAATTATGATCTTTAATGCAGCAACATCACGGCAAGATTAATTCCAAAGAACTTGAAATTCTTGATGCGGTACCAATAGTCACATCCCCTCTTAAATGGTTTGACCTTTATATCATGCACACATTTTTTGTACTTTGCAGTTCCCTATAGCTTTGAACTTAATTCTTACTCTTTCTATACTATCATGTACCTTGGGGATAAAAAGAATGTACGGGGAACATAGTTGTCAAGGAGATTGAACTGGTTCTGGGATTAGGACAACACATAATCAAGATAAGAAACATAGGTTAAACGCCTCTCACACAAATGAGACGCATTTCAAAGGAAACCATTCTATGCACAAAGGTCTTTCAGGACATGCCAAGAGCAAACACTTTAACAGTAGTCGCTCGCCAGGAGGGAAAGTGAAGATAGAGCAGAACAAATCAAGTAAAGCACAATTTCATAAACTTCCAAGTTTCAGATGCCCAAAAAAACAACAACTACAAAGAGCAAAGCAAAGAACTGAGATGGTGGTTAACATGTTTTGGAAAATCGCATGTGAATGTTACTTAAATTGAAAGACAAATGATGATTTCAAGGGGAAGCAGTATTTCTAATTTGGAAGATGGCATACAAAAGGTTTTGTATGTCCTGAAATCCATATTTGTTGGGGGTGTATCCTTATCGAAAATGAAATGAGTTGTACAATTTCATAAATTTGCCTCAACTTCCAAGTTTAAGAAGCCCAAGAAAATAACAACTACAAAGAAAAAAGCAAAGAACTGAGATGGTGGTTAACATGTTTTGGAAGATCGCATGTGGATATTACTTAAATTGAGAGGCAGATGATGATTTCAAGGGGGAGCAGTATTTCTAATTTGAAAGATGGCATACAAAAGGTTTTGTATGTCCCGGAATCCATATTTGTTAGGGGGTGTATCCTTATCGAAAATGAAATGAGTTGTATGCAGGTAAGGGTAAGTTGAGCCAAATCCTTTAACCTAAAAATGTAGAATTGTTCCCTTCAGTAATTTGGCATTATATTGAAAGGCAGATGATGATTTCAAGGGGGAACAGTATTTCTTATTCGGAAGATGGCATAGAAAAGGTTTTGTATGTTCCTAGAATCCATATTTGTTGGGGGTATATCTTATCGAAAATGAAATGAGTTGTATGCATGTAAGGGTAAGTTAATCCAAATCCTTTATCCCAAAAACATAAAGCTTTTCCTTTCGGTAATTTGGCAAAATTATTTCTTTTTCAAGTGCAAATGTATAAAAAAATTTCAAACAAATTAATGAGAGTACCTTATTTTGTAGAAACTCAGACTTGTTGTTGAAGAGAATGAGGGTTTGATGCGTGTTGCAAAGACTGCAGAAAGAACTAAATCAAAACACCTTATTTTTTAATTACCCTTTGTGGAGAAGATGTAAGATTAAAGTAGGAGACACATATTAGAATAGATTGTCTAGGTAGATTGAGAGATCACTTACCTTTGCAGAAGTTGCATTCAATCAAAGTAAAATTTGAGTAGCCATTAAACCTGTAGGTGATGAAAAATAACATTTCCTCATAATTCCAATGATAATTTAAAATTATCCATTAGAAACTGAAACTAACATAAAAAATTTGACGTAGAAGTTCAGTGCTTCTGCAAATGTATAGAAAAAATTTAGACAAATTAATGAGAGTACTTTATTTTCTAGAAGTTGCATTCAATCAGAGTAAAATTTAAGCAGCCATTAAACCTGTAGGTGATGAAAAATAGTATTTCCTCATAATTCCAATGATAATTTAAAATTATCCATTAGAAACTGAAACTAACATAAAAATTTTGAGGCAGAAGTTCAGTGCTTCTGCAAATGTATAGAAAAAATTTAGACAAATTAATGAGAGTACCTTATTTTGTAGAAGTTGCATTCAATCAGAGTAAAATTTAAGCAGCCATTAAACCTGTAGGTGATAAAAAATAGCATTTATCATAATTCCAATGATAATTCAAAATTATCCATTAAAAACTGAAACTAACATACAAATTTTGATGCAGAAGTTTAGTGAAATTCAAATTTATGAGAGTAACTTATTTTGTATAAACTCGAACTTGTTGTTGAAGAGAATGAGGGCTTGGTGCAAATTTCACAATATGGAGGGTGGCAAATTTCACAATTAAACCTGTTTTTATGAGTCAGGTGGTCAGGGGATTGAATCAAAAAGAGGTTGCTGCAAACATAGAAAAATGCATTATAAGAAATCAGGAAACAATGGATACAAAACACAACTGAGCTTAAACTACAGCTACAATGGAAATAATCCAACGATTTAATAGTTTATACATATCAGGAAAGCCGAATGTCATAGATTTTTTCATTGAGGTAAACTTGGTTATGGCAGACATCGTAGAGGAAAAGTAGAGAGAAGTTGATTTCACCGTGGATTGGGCAAAACAATTCAAAGAATTGTTTTATCGTATCTATCCCTCTTAACTCCAAATTTAAGTGAGATATTGTAGTAATCAATTATGCGAGAGTTGAGGAGAGAAGAAAGAAGTGAGAGATGTTTAGAGTTGGGGGTTTGACACTTTCACCATGAAATAAAGGTGAAGAGAGAGCGAGGGAGTTGCTTACAATACGTTCAAATAAGAAGAAATGACGGCTTTACCCTTTGATGGCATTTTTATGAGTTAAAGGAAAATGAGAAGAATATATTATCAACACCACGTCATCTTGTCCCAGTCAGCTTTGGCATGCCACGTAGGACAATCGTTGAGATTTATAATATAGACTAGGTTATCAGCCCATGCTACGCACGGATGCTTCAGTTAATAATGATAAGATAAAATCAGTTAAATAAAAAACCAAGTTTAGAAATAGTCAATAAGAAAGCAAGTTGTTGGCATATTTATCCATGTTATGGTATACAATGAATTATAGTACAAATTACGCCAAGAAGTTTGAATATGAAAAATGTGCAGATTGTATTCATTAGTTTCTATACATACATAGTAAGTCCCTCTAATAGACAAATATGATTCTCAACAAAATTTAAAATAGACTAATAATGGATTGATCCATACTGATTATTGAATCTATGTGAATTTGACATGGGTAAGGTGACAACTATAACGTGTGTGGGATCTAAACAATTGCCTTGATCTAAATCTTTCCACTCGCCGCTGATAATCATTTGAGTTACTACAAAAATGAGAAATATTTTAAAGAAATAACTTGGTAGACAAACACATTAGAACATCCAAGGTAAACATAATAAGCTAAAACATCTAAGAGAACTAAGGTTAAGAGAAAGGCTCACCACAAATAAACTATCAATATATTAGAGCATGATAGTCTATTGAAAAGAAAAACTAACATTCTCGAATTCTAATCATGAATACGAAAACTATTGGTACAAATTATTCCAACGATATAGCAAGAAATAAGATAGTATAATTAGTAGCCCCTAATCTTAGTGAAAAAGAAACAGAGAGAACTACATATGCTATTTTGACTCTTTGATCATAGCCCATCCTTTGACCAAAACTACAAAAGAAGTTGTGTAGATGATCATGATAACTAAGAGATCAAAATTGGCAAATATATCTTCTTAGGGAAATTCCCCAAAATCCTTGGCATTAACCCATATCAGAGGAAAAAATAAACTAAGGTGTTATATTCTATGCAATTTAACTCCTTTGATCTACCAATTCCTTTCAAATTTCATTTTGGATTCCATGAAGTGTCGTATAGAGGGTGCCTAGGAATCAAACTTAATGTTATTTACATATTCCACGACAAAATAATGTTATTTGCATATCCTAGCAAAATAATGAGAATCACCTTTAGGTTCATACAAAAAGGATAGAAGTTTAAAAGAAGTTGTTTCGCTAGTATCCAATTTTGGAAGTTGTTAGGCTTCAATTTACCACGAATGGGTTATTCTTAATTTCCGTACTTAATCCCAGTTTGCGTAGATTACAATTATAAATATCTTGCCAGTTTCATATGATGTTCATCTTTAATATTAGAGAAATGAATCTTACTTAGACTTACATAAGCTAATAAGATACTTATTGATGCGCATCCAAACAACCTCTAAAATGTTTACAAACTTTGATCCTAAAAGAAAAAATGAAAAATCTTTTAGCAAGGTATAGTAGAAAAAAGAAATTGCGGAAGTACAATTAGGCTAAACTATTAACCCAACGCTTGTTAATAGAAGCCAACTATCAACTGCGAATCATGATTCGTGAAAAACATCAAAGAGAAAATTGCAAATTATTTTCATTTACAGTAAATATACTATAATATGAAAATTATATGACGTGAGAAAGTGGATTACCCAATAAAATAAGTAGAATATACGCACTTTGAAATAAGGTATGGAGTTGTACGTCAGGAGAAGTCATTTCCATTCCAAGATTTTAGAATGAATTGAGTTTATAACATTGCCTATCTTCAATGCCAAAAAAATATAGTAAATGGAATATGTTTAGAAGCCATAATTCCATCAAAGTATATGTTCCAATAGTTGCTTCAGTAACTTGATTCCTTAATTCTCTTTTAGCATAAAAACAAAAAACAAAATTTAAGTAGAATGATTAATTATTTACATATATAGAATTCTATTGACAAAAAGAATAAAAAAAATCATAATTTTGTAGTCTTAATACGGTATAGAGACTTGAAAACTAACATAAATGATAAGAATGACATACCAAGAAGCTTTCTAAACTTGAGAAAAATGGGAGGAACCAATAACCATGGTTCATTTTCTTTGCTCGAATCTGAGAACAAAAAATAATTGTTTTAATTCATACTTCTGATGTCACGCCCCAAAATCCAATAATTGGTAGCTGGACCAATTACTATCATTCGGGATGTACAGGTCGGGGAATCCAACCGATTCGCCCTCATAAACAACTGAGCCATAGACAAGTTCAGGCTCAGTCATTGACAATAGCAATATCATCAGAGTAAAAGAATAAAGCGGAAGCAAAAGATATATATACATCAACTGAAAATGTAAATTCAATGTCTCGAATACTATACAGCGTCAAAAGCTGAGAACATACAAGAAAATACTAAAACTGGTACATGATTTGCAGTTGCAACACCGAAACTAACAGCTGAAACTCTCAGCTAAACCCTGCAACTACTCCACCTCTGAAAGGGGGGAACAAAGCGAGAGTGAGCAAAACCACGGCTCACTAAGGCCCAACAAGGCTAAACAACCTACTAATATAACAAGTGCAGAGAAAGAGGAGAGATGAATGAGATGAAGAATGTTAAAAGTACAGTAATCTATAAGTGCGGAATAGAGGAATATATGAGTGCAGAATAGAGTGTAGGAGGAATAGGAAAAATGAAGAAGTGAAATATGAGGAATATGCTGTGATGATGTGATGATATGATGTGACTCTAGAATCGTCCTAAAATGAATGCTGTGAAATCATGAACTAGACCTTATAAACCAATATAGTGGGTTGATCAACCGCTAATGCACAATAACCTTAACGAGAATCTCAGCTGGATACAATGGTACAAATTCTTATCCAAGCTCGACCAGTCTAAAGGATATTATCACTTGATCAGAGTGTTCCGGGCTTTGCAACCCACAGAGCCAACGTCTGAACTTTATTTCACTTATTCTAAGGAATTTCAACCTCACGGAGTATAAAGCTCGGTACTTGAGGATTGTCTCATACCATCCCATACTCCCAGATGGGTAATAGATATGATAGTACCTGCCCCCAAAGAATTACCCTACTATTTCAACCCGATGTAAGAATCCTGGAAACTTATCGAGGGTCAGCCAACGTAGAGTTGGTTTATGTATCCGATCCCGTTAAGTTAAAAGAATAAAAGAAACCCACACTGAAACCAGATCCCAAGGATCAAAACACCACAGCCGCCCCCACGGCCCACACACAAGATAACCCTTGCCTGAGAGAAGGTAAAACAATCCTAACCCAACAGCCACCACCTGGACAATACACACAGGATAACGACCTGCCTCAGAGGATGGTAACAATCCAAATACAGATGCAAACAGTGACTAATTGACCAGTCACAACATCCAAGTACAGATGAACAGTGACTAATTGACCAGTCACAACGTCTAACAACATCAGTCTCTACAAGACTGGAACACAACAGTCAAGGACTACCCACGAGAATACCCCACAAATGCGCAACTCCCTAAAAGATAAAAAGGGAACACACCCTACATGCCTAACCATATGAAACAACAATGCTGAATCAACAACTATGACAGAAGGAACAATATAGTCTAAAACCAATCACAAAAACCTCAATGCCAAATGCATGCTCTAACTAACACAAGTTAAACTAGTATAGAAATTTAATAATGAAGGGACACTAGCCTGATAAAGGATAACGACGAACCCGCTAATCCAAAATCACCAGAATAACAATCTGCCTCGAGACCACAGGCAATAACCCACCAACACAAACAACCCAACATCTGCAAGAAATCACAACTCCAAACCTCAACAAAACCCCCAATCACAAACCCTAAAATCACAATGGTTCCACCAAGCCACAAACGAATCAACAATGAAGAAAAGGGATAGGGGAGTTACTCACCGGAGAAGTGACGAGATTAATTCCTCGGCGAATCGCAAACGAGGAGCGAGAGAGTGGAGAGGAATTCCAATTGGAGAGTGAGTATTGAGTGAGAGAAAGAATGGGAAAGAAATGGGTAATAAAACCCTAAAGATCCAACACTCTACTCGAGGCTATCCCACGGCCAGGAATCGCAAAGAAATACCCAACCTGGTCGCTCAAACACGCCTCTGTTCAAATAGGATATGTTCTTGTTCAAACAGAACAAAGCAAGTAGAAGTCTATTCGAATAGAAAATGGCTTGTTCGAACAAAACACAGCAGGAGGAATTCAACAGAGCAGACATCTATTCGAACAGAAGAAAATGTTGTTTGAACAAGGAAGAATCTATTCGAGCATAAGATATTTCAATTCGAACAAAACATAGCAGGTAGGAATGTATTCGAACAGAGCAAGGATTGTTTGAATAAAATGGTGCAGAATGAAATGTATTCGAACAGAAGCAAGGTTTTTTCAAATAGAATGGGACAGAAAGAACCCAGAACACCAAAAAGATTCTTCCAACGAAAAACTGATAGAAACTTAAGAAAAAACCACGGATCCATCCCGGATGACACACCATACCACAACCACAACAACAACAATAACAAGAACACCAACCCAATCACAAGCACCCAAACACACTCACCACCTCCACCAAAACCACCAAAACCACTGAAACCCAGAAAAGAAGAAAAGCATAGAACCTGATAAGAGGAATGAAATGCAGATACAGAGAGTGATGATGCATGATGTATGGTATGAATATGGATGCGTGATACATAATGATAAATAAAATAAAATAAAAATTTGGGACACTACATTCTACCCTCCTAAAAAAGAAATTTTGCCCCGAAATTCCACAAAATCTACATACCTCAACCTGAGAACAAATATGGATAACGACCTCTCACATCCGCCTCTAACTCCTAGGTAGCCTCTTCTAGTCCATGGTGACTCCACTGCACTTTTATCCACTATCACAAAAGGGATAGCCTTACTGCGAAGAATCTTCTCATCGCTATCCAAAAAACACACTGGATGCTCTATATACGAGGCATCGCCCTGAACCTCTATGGATTCCCAGTCAATCACATGAGTCGGATCCCGCTCATACTTCCTCTGCATAGAAACATGAAATGTATTGCAAACTCAGTCCAACTGCGGCGGCAATGCCAAACGGTATGCCAACTCCCCAACTCTGGCAAGAATCTTAAAAGGTCCTATAAATCTTGGAGCCAACTTCTCTTTCTTAATGAAATGCATCACACCCTTCATCGGGGAAACCTTCAGTAAAACATGATTGCCAATCTCAAACTCTAAAGGTCTTCTGCGAATGTTTGCATAACTCTTTTGTCGGCTCTGAGCCGTACGTAACCGATCTCTGATAATAGTAACTGCCTCAGTAGTCTCACGAACCAAGTTTGGCCCCAGTAAACTCTGATCATCAACCTCTGTCCAACTCAGCGGTGATTTGCACGGTCTACCATATAAAACCTCATAAGGCGCCATTCCGATGCTTAACTGAAAGCTGGTGTTGTATGCAAACTCTGCCCAAGGTAAGTACTCGTCCTAGCTACCCTTGAAGTCCAAAACACAATCCCTAAGCATATCCTCAAGAATCTGGTTCACTCTCTCCGTCTGACCATCGGTCTGGGGATGAAATGTTGTGCTGAAATATAATCTGGTATCCATAGCTCGCTGGAAACTCTTTTAAAAGTTACTGGTAAATCTGACATCTTGATCTAACACTATAGACACCTGAAACCTCGCGTAAATGCACTATCTCTCTCACATATAATCTGTTCACCTCGTCAATCGTCAAAGTTTTGGGAACCAGAATAAAATGTGTCGATTTGGTCAATCGGTCTACAATCACCCAAATAGAATCGTGGTTTTTCTTCGTCCGCGGTAAACCCGAAATGAAATCCATCGTCAAGTGCTCCCATTTCAATTCTGGACTAAGTAAGGGTTTAAGCTGCCCCTCCGATTTTTAATGCTCAGCTTTCACCTGCTGACAAGTAAGACATTTGGAAACAAATTCAGCTATCTCATACTTCATATTGTCCCACCAATAATGCCTCTTCAGGTCCTGGTACATCTTTGTACTTCCTGGATGAATAGTGTACCTTAAACCGTGAGCCTCACTGAAACTCTCATGCTTCAATACCTCTGAATCTAGCATACATAATCTGCCCTTGTATCTGATACTGCCATCTGAACAAACTGTCCAATCTGGTCTGCTAAATTCTGAAGCCCAAGACTACAATCTAGCATCCTGCTGCTGAGCCTCCGTAATTCAAGAAATCAAAGAAGGATGAACCCTCAGATTTGCAATAAAACTACCAGTACCCCGTGAACACAAACTCAGCCCAGAATCTGCCACATCGCGAAGCATCAACCACTCATGAATCATCAGACGTGCAAGAAATCCCCTATGTAAGCAGCTCAAAGTGTTAGCCACCATATTTGCCTTCCCTGGGTGATACTGCAAGTCAATGTCATAGTCCTTCAGGAACTCTATCCATCTGTGTTGCCTTATATTTAGCTCCTTTTATGAGAAATGGTACCTCAAACTCTTGTGATTCGAAAAGAGCTCGAAACTCTCTCCGTAAAGATAATGTTGCCAAATCTTCAATGCAAAAACCACGGCTGCCAACTTGAGGTCATGAGCAGGATAGCTTCTCTCATGCAACTTAAGTTGTCTCGAAGCATAAGCCACCACCTTTCCCTCCTATATCAGAACACAACCCAGCCCACTGAGCGAAGTGTCGCTGTAAACCATATACTTCTGCCCACTGGAAGTAACAATAAGAACTGGAGCTGTAGTCAACCTCTTCTTCAACTCTGCGAAAGCCAAATCACACTTGTCATCCCAAACGAATCGAACATCCTTTTGTGTTAAACGGGTCAACGAAGCTGCAATCCGTGAAAAGTCCTCGATGAATCTACGATAATAACCGGCTAAACCCAGAAAACTGCGTATATTTGTAACATTCGTCGGCAAAACCCAATCCGTAATGGCTTCAACCTTAGAGGAATCCACTGTAATTCTATCCTTGGATACAACGTGCCCTAGGAATTTTACATCTTTTTGCCAAAAATCACACTTCTCGAACCTTGCATATTACTCGTTCTCCCGCAAAGTTTGTAAAGCGATCCTCAAATGTCCCTCGTGTTCGGCCTCGGTCTTCGAATAAATCAATATGTCATCCACGAATAAAATGACGAACCAGTCAAGAAAAGATCAAAAAACTCGGTTCATCAAATCCATAAAAGCTGCGAGTGCATTTGTCAAACCAAACGGCATAACCTGAAACTCATAATGTCCATAACGTATACGGAACACTGTCTTCAAAATATCCTCCATCTTGATTCTCAGCTGATGGTAACCCGATCTGAGATCAATCTTTGAAAAGAACTGAGCTCCCCAAAGCTGGTCAAACAAGTCCTCGATTCTAGGTAAGGGATAATTATTCTTCATCGTGACTTTGTTCAGCTCGGAAAATTAGAAAACACAATTACACATAAGAGAATTCTAATAAAGGATTCCTACCTTTCAATCATCGTACATGTTGGATAAGTTTTGCAATGGATGAGAGTTCTCTAAAGCACTATAATAATAAAAAAATGAAAAATCAGAGCCAAAATCTACAAATCAACCAAAAGAGGCTTAGTTTATGTAAACTTTCAAATAAATAGGAAAATGAATTAGAAATTTATTTAGATAAAAGATATCAAATGAGGAGTGAAGAATTCTATTGAATCTTGCTAAAGAAGAAAACCTAATTCAGAGCGTACTATCAAACCCCAGATTAAGCATGAGAAATCTATTGAATGCTTGCAATTAGTTTAATATGGAGGAAATAACGATGGCTTTTGTCAAATTCAAATGTTTCTACTTTATCATTAAGAGACCTATAATTAGCTTTATGGCAGAATTCATTATAGTTTTGGGAAGTTTTGGAGATGGAAAGAGAGAGTATTTTATTTTTGTATAAATGTGGCGAATTGTTGGTCTTCAAAATTGTTTTAAGGATTAATAGCACCAATAGACAGTTTTAATTCCCTCTTTAAGTCTCATCATTAAAGTCCACACCACGTAGGACAAACAAAGCCAATCTATAATTAGTCTATGCAGTTTTTGCATAATAAATTAGTTCGGTCTTCGTGTGATCATACCTTTTAGGAGCTTAAATAATCACATCTAAATAAAATGCAAAGGCAATAAAAAGAGATACAATGAGATTGGGACATATAATCAGACACACATGCAGAATAATAATTGGAAATCATGCTAGAATATAGATGACTAAATGCTATATATCGACAAAAATAGTAATGTTAACCATGAGTAACTTGCTTACATTCCAGATTGCTACAAATGTTGAAAGCACTTTAACCAATTCCCCTTATTTTGTAAAATGCACATTTCCCATAATACTGAAAAACATTATCACAACAACAACAACAACAAAAATTAGAATATCGCTTTCGAATGCTAATCTCCATAAAATAGGCAAGATGACCGAAGTATCAAAGATCTACAAAGTTATAAATCAAGATTAATTTACATAAGCCAAACTGATATAAAGTTCACATAGATAACAGAAATTAAAACAAATACGTCTCGCCATAATTTCCTAGACGTGTTATGGATGAAAGTTCTACATTTAGAGAGTGAGAGTACCATAACTCAATAAAGTAGAAGATCTATCTTGAGTGATTTTGGAACTCAAATCTCCAATACAGAGTCATGGATAAAGTAGAAGAACAATCATATACATTGAAGGAATCAATAAAGTGAGAATCTAGAAATCAGAAAGAGATATGGACTTACGTATAAGATGTAAACACATAAAAGAAACATCAATTGCCAAGATCGGCAACCCTTCTTCAGCTTTCCATTACCTAAGAGAGAGAGACTTTGGGAAGGGAAATAAAAAAAATCAGGAAATCATAAGCCCAAAAAATAGATTACAAAAAAACAAATTAAAAATGCATTCTTAACCTCAAGAATACTAGCTTTTGAGAAACTTCAAATTTCCCCAATCAGCCTATAAAGCTCCAACTATGATATGCTCATATTCTTCTTAAAACCAGATTTTTCTGCCATGTCAAAACTCAGAGATATCACAATCGCCTCAACAAAATATTCTCTGCTACAACTGGATTCAAATACAATTAAATCAAAGATGAAGACAAACCATAGAGATCAAACATGTAATCATAAACAACCAATCAAAGATAGATCGGATAAAATCGTGAATCTGTACCTCTGTGTGGTTTTTGGATGAATTGTTCTATGGAATTATAATTTAGACGGTTTTAATGCCCAATTTTTTCCCATTTCATCTCCCCATTAGAGAAATAATTGATGTTGTGTGCTAAGTTTTAGAGAAAAGATATGAAAAAAAATGGTGGTTTAAGTCTTTGAGAGAGAGAAATGCTTGAAGGAAAAGATGAGACATTGCATACAAAGAGTTTGAGAGAAGATGGAAACGGCCAGAAGGACATAACAGCCAGACTTCAAGGATTATAAAAACACTTCAATAAGTAATTGCCATGTCTTTGCCACCTAGGACAAACAAAGCCACACCGGACAAAACTGAGATAAATAATATAGAAGACTAGTACTACCCATGGCTCGCCATGGCAACAAGGTCGACGCGCCTTCGGCACTATATAATTTTCCAGGAACGCGCCTTCGGCGCTAAAACTACTGAGATAAAATAATGTATTATTTACCTGATAACCAATAGTATGTGAGATGCTATCAAGTAGCTGGTGAGACCATCTAGTAAGACTTGCAAGCCACCAATACCAGTAACTATCCTGTAACTATTAGCAACAACTGCCAAAAAAATTATTTAGGAACACATATAAGCAGTTTTTCAATTGTAATTGAAAATAAGTACTAAAAGGGTAATACTATTTACCTATGTTAACACATAGTTGTACTTATTTCAACGCGCCTTCGGCACTACAAATTTTATTGCTATGGTAAATATCATCTATGCGCCTTTGGCACTATCTATTTTACCCAAGCACAGACACGACTTAAGAATACCCATCAATATCAATCAAGTACATATAATGAGAGAGCGAAAGTTGCGGAGAGGCACACATACACTTTGTAGACATATGATTGTTATGTTACTTTTATAGCATTTATGATAAGTGTTCTAGTAGTTCATGAACACACTAATAGTATAACTCTAACAGAGCGGGCAAATAAATTGTAATTGCCACACCATTTAAGGTAGGCAATGAGGCCATGTCAGCATGATAAAAAGTTAAAATCTGCCAAGCAAGCAGATTTCCTAGAATAGATGGAACATAGAACTACAACGACATTACTCTCCTGAGAATAAACATTATTTTATACATATAAGACCATAGTCAGATACCATATTTTATATAAATGGCTTGAAACTGTCCTCTAGCAACAGGCAACATGCAACAACCATATTCTCAATCTTAAATACAAACTCTAGAATTACATGTTATCAAGTATACATAATCCCATAACCTGGTCCGCAGTAGATGTTCTTCATCTTGATGCCTGAACTCCTGTTCACGATGGACACAAATTATCCCATGTAAACCATACAAACACATAAACCAAGTATGAGTTATACCACTGTTTACATAAGGAATAATAGAATAACTATTTGTTATACCACTATTTACAAAAAGAATAATAGAATAACTATTCATGAATTAAGACAATGAGGTTTTAAGGAAAACCTGTTCATATTCAGCAGTTCTGGAGAATGATGTGATATGGATCTCATTAGTGTTTGGCTAGCTTCTGAAGCCGAGAAATTAACATTTACCAAGCACACAGAGATACTGTTAGTAATGATAAAATGCATCTACTGACTATTTTGTATTGTAAGGTCCTCCACTCTTATCACAGAGCTTAAGTTTATTGTAAGTGTCTGCATCAGTATCAAAATTTACTTTTTCCTGATAATGATGAACATAAATATCTATATATATCATGGATTCGAAGTTGAGTAGTACTTACAGAAGGTGTTCCTCTGCCAGGCTGACCGACGATCCAAAGGAAAAAAATGCACAAATATAGAAAAATATTAATAAGGAATCAAACTAAATTTAGAAGAAAAAAAATAGGAAAAATGAGAAGTTAAAGAAAGAGAAAAATATTAAGTAACGGATATATACCAATTTGCGCATCCACAACTCCATCAAATTTGGGAATTCAGAACCCATGTAGAACTCGCAAAAGTGCAATGGGTCGAGCATGCAAAAGGAAATTAATAACTTTAATCTAGCCATAATTAATCAGTGTACACACATGTAGAACTGGTAAAAGTGCAATCGGCCAAGCATGCAAAAGAAAATTAGTAACTTTAATCTAACCATAATTAGCTAAGCAAATCTAACCATAAGAAAGCCCTTGTTATTAATCTGAAAATTGCGATAATTATCGAGCAAAGATCAAACCAAAGTCTACATGTAGATATACATACCACATTAGCCCGAAACTATGTGATGTAGATAGTATTACCGTGATTGAAACTTCTGATCAAACCCAAGACTAAAGCCTTCAAACATAGAAAGAAGCAACCCGATATCTATTGAAGACCTCCTAAATTGAATATTGCAGTTCTTCAAACAATTGCATGTATGCACTTCCCATTCTAATTATTTTTATTTAAACTCACTTCCCTTCATCAGACTAATCACATTTTCCCAACAAACAATTCAAAGAGTAGTGTAATCCAAACGAAATATAGAAGTCAGCTTGAAATATTCCTACACATTTTAGCAAATAATTTTACTTCAATTGGTGGATGTAAGACCAAGTGACTGAAGATTCAGAAACCATGAAGATGTTGTGCAAAAACACAATATCAACATATTATAAATGTTGTGATTAACATCAAGTCCAAATTACTTAAACTCCATTACTGTCTTTGGAGACAATTATCCCTGCAACAGCCAACCTCCAACTCAAATCATTAGTTTGATATACAAACTTTAATCAACAATCTATATATGCATAACCAACGATCACAAACTAATACAACATTGCCTACAAATTAAGCATGAAAACAAAAATTTGAATTCAGACTACCATGAAATCAAATGAAGGCGTTTGGGATAAAAGAAAATGGATTGTGAAATTGGGGTTTGTACAATAACCTAGTGGGAGATATTTGGCTTGAAATTGAAGCCTTCCAAACCTAAATTCCAGGCCATAAAATCCAGAAATCAAAACCCCTAAAGTTGGAAAATCAAAGCCCTAATCGACTCACTTAATTGAAGCACTTTAATTTGGGAATAAATATTAGCCAAACAAAATCAAAATTACGCAATCACCATAAAGAACTTTGTTTTTCCAGATCAAGATAAAAAAAAATACCTATCACAGATTGAGTGGTCACTCGAGATTGATTGATGAAAGTACCTTTTATATCTTCTAAATGTATTGATTCCATTGAAGAATTGAATAACCTAAGAGCAAATGGAGAGATCCAGTTGGGGAGAAATAGTTATTTACATATGACATAAGAGAAAGAATTATGGAGGGAGCTATCATGGAGAGGAATAAAGATATGGGAAAGTCGGGGAGAGAGACATGATGATAGAGAGACGTGCTTGAGATTGTTAAGACTAAACTGCCCTTATTTTTAGTTTAGTCTAAAATACCCATGAGTTTATTTAGTCAAACAAAGTCTAAATAAATCTGGTCCGTCGATCTTACTCTTTCTAACAAGTCTCAAAAAAATCACATTAAATCTCAGCCCCTCTTTATCTTTGAGACAATGGCAAACTTGTCTATTTAAGAAAAACCATTGTGTAATATAATATAGACTAGTACTACCCGAGGCTCGCCACAATGAACAACGTCGATACGCCTTCTACGCAATCTATCTACCCGATATGTTACAAAGGCAAGCCTTCGGTGCAATCTATTTTTCCCAACTCCAAACACGACCTGAGAATACCTAATGAGAAAAGGTACCTAAGGCATAACAACAACGTCAACTGTAATATATGGTTGCCCATTGGGCGTCGTTACTTCTGGTTTCATATTTGTTGAATTAACCTCAAATGTATGACACTAAGCTATACTTCTGGTCTCATATTTTCCATAATAGAATTCGACACTACTTCAGGTCACAACTATGGTACTACATTTCATGGTTTAACATTTTTTTGAACCTACAATTATCAATGATTACACATCCCTACCTCTGCAAAACTATAAATATATATATAGGGGTGTCCATTGATCATATTAGGATTACATGCTAGCTTATTTTACCTTTTCTGAAGAAAATGCAAAGTAAAATTGAATTACATGTTAGCTTCTTTTACATTACTCGAACAAATCGCAAGGTAAAATCGAAGCCCTGTTGTTAACAACAATACCAACACAACAACTCAACTAATATGTAAAATCACTCAGTAAGTTCCAAGAATAAGAAAATAACCCAGTAAAAAGAAAGAAACTCCAAATAGCAATACTTGTATTCACAAGCATTATCCTGTTATGAAATTTTTATCATAGCTTTACAACATTGTAAAATGCTATGATGACTTAGATCGACAAAGAAAATCTATAATATCAAGGAATATTACATGGAATAAATCCCTTGCAACCTATCGGCAATGTAAAGATCTCAAGTTTGATCCATAGTCTAGTGGAATCATGATTAGGGACAACTTCAACAAATATGGGCGTAATCATCGAACAAAATATGAGCGTAATCATCAAACAAAATTTGATGCTTAATTCGCATGTGACTGACATTGACAGCATGTGCAATTATTAAATCAACAAACGCAAAGCTATCGATCATCCTTGCATCGTGATCGATGACGATGACCATATAAGACAATTGCTCTTCATACAAAATCAGATTTCCCTCGAATATCAAATTCAAATAAAATAAAAATCTTCTCTGGAAATTAAAAAAATCGTTAATCATTTGTGAACTGAATCTGAACAAAACTATGAAATTTTAAAAAATGCTAATAAAAAGTAATTCAAGAACTTGCCGAGTAAATCTATAATAATCTATAAATTGGAAAAAAATCATAAAGTAGAACTCTTCAATATTGAAGATTCTGGGTCATAATCAAAAACAAAAAAATAAGAAACTCAAACACCATTGTGTAATGTAATATAGATTAGTCTTTAGTTCTTTCATTAATGTATTTCCATACCTCTAGGTGAAATAAATATGCAGTACATGGAGAAATCTAAGGAAGAAGTAAACTACTCAGGGAGCAGACGATTAATAATTTTTAGAACAATGGTTCTAATAATCATTGTTAAGTGATCAGTGATTTATGCAATTATATATTTACAGAAAACATGAAGTTAGTATTATTTCTAAGAGGCCTTTAATCAGATAAAAACCATAATTTAAAATAAGAATAACATTTCTAGAACAGTGGCCTGAAAGAACTAACCTTTATCAATCCGAACCACCAACATAATCGACAGGCAAGTAGATTTCTCCTCCAACTTTACCATGTTGTTCCCCACTCACAATTTTCATAGTAGTCAAAAACTTTTTAATCATTGTATCCATTCCCTGTTGAACAGCTTCCTTGGCACTACCATAACCGTGCTCCTCAGCATACTTTCATACATTTTCAGTAATCTTCATAGAACAAAACATGGGTCTACACATTGAGCAGAAATGCGCTACTTTTGCACTATCAGATTGCAAAGTCTCATCATGGAAAGACATAGCCATCATAGGATCTAATGACAGAACAAATTAATCCACCTAAATTTGAACCTTGCCTTACTTAAAGCATCATCTTAGGCTTGAGCATGTGGATGCTTTTTTGCTAGATCCGCTACATGGGCAACAATCATATATGCTATAACACCAACCTTCACATCATCTCGGTTAGGTAACCCAAGGTGTTCCTTTGGTGTTACGTAACAGAGAAGTACAGTGCCAAGGGCGCCAATATTAGCAGCACCAATGGCTGAGGTGATGTGGACGTACCCGAGAGCAATGTCGGTCGTCAATGGGCCAAGCGTATAGAAAGGAGGTTTATTGCACCACTTCAGTTGCTTTTCCATGTTTTCAGGGATTTTGTGAAGTGATATATGTCCAAGCCCTTCGTTTATTACCTAAAATCCATTATAATTTCCATTCAGAAAATAGAAAGTGCCAGTAAGAATTCTTTCTTCAAGAATAAAACTCAATATTCAAAACGCAACTTAAATTGTCTTAATATATAACTTAATAAAGGGCAAACTGAGATAAATATAACTTCTCAAGTTATAATAACCTCAGAACGTCATTAGAGATGCTCAAGTACTACTCGTGGCTCGTCACGGCAATAACGTCGACGCGTCTTCGGCACTACTCGTGACTCTCGAAGGTACATCAATATCATACTTTCATCTGATAAAAGATGGAACAAATCATAGTGGAATTGACCAAAAAAGGGAGATGGATATTACTAAAACCATTGATAAACTCCCAAATACATTTTACCCAATCAAAATAGCATGAAGTGATCAAACAGAGACAATTTTAAAAAAAACTTTAGGGGTTAAATAGCTTTAATTGACCAAACTCACACAAATCAAATCATGGCAATTCTCGTAACTGTTGTTCATGAAACATTTAAATGTCTGATCACTGTGAGTAGTACAATCTATTGCTTTGCAAAGCTTCATCAATAAAACAATGAAATCTAGATGGGGATAATCTGAAGAAAAAAAATAAAAAAATATGGTGAATACGATTAAAGCCATAGCTAAAATCTTGAAACCCAATCTCTGTTTTCATACCAAGCTATCTCATCTCGTTCCTCACAGTACAATCTCCATCTGCATACTAAGCTATCTCATCTCCTTTGTTTATCTCTTGATCACTACTCAATCAAATACCAAACTAAATCAAAACCCTAATTTCAACAACAACGTCAACAACAATAACAATATCACTCAAATGTGTTGTTTAATTGTACGTAAAAGGCAAAATCAAACTATAACAGTGGAATTATCCTTAGCTTTGCTCGATGTAGATGTTAAAGGGCTCGAGTTTGATGGAGCTGCTAGTGAGAGCTTTAATGGAGGTCGAGAGCTTGAATGAGTCATTGGTCGCGTTCAAGACTTCTTTGACGCTTTGGGAGAGAGAGACAAATTAGGAGAAAGGGAATCGGGATTATTGGAATTGAGGGAGAGAGTTGTTAGGACTAAAGTATCCTTAAAAATTTTACTCATGCCAAGAGAAAATTGATCTAGGTCGCTAATCTGACTCTATTTAACCAATCTCCATAAAAATTTATTAAATCCCAACCCATCTTTCTCTTTGAGACAATTGCAGATTTGCCTATTTTAAAAACTTTGTTCTCTAATGTATAATATATATATATATATATATATATTGGAAAACTGAAATATTGTTAAACCTATGTTGTAAAACCTTCGAAAACAAGCATAATCTCAACAATATAAAGTTTCAGATCAACAAATTATTCTAATTAGTTATCTATCTAGGGACCAAATTTGATGAGAAGCATTGTCTCCCATACTATGGAATCTGGATATACCCATGGGATGTTCATTGATTGGATGAACCCCTAATTAAAAGCTATCACCATCCTAAAGAGAGGAATTCGAAAATCTAAAGAGGAAACCCTAAAATCAAAAACTCAAAACACCCACAAATTTATGTTTCCTTAATTGCATCCCCTCCAAAGAGAAGTTTACCCAATCAAACGTAAACGAGAAATTGAAATTTCGAAGATTAAAAGAGGGCATACCTTTTTTTAATGATAAAAGAGGGCATACCTTGTTGAAGAATTGAAATGAAGTTATTGGATGTTGAATTTCTTCTATCAATCAGGGAGTAGGGACTTCAATCCCTTGCGGGGATAGAAGCGGAGCGGAGTAGTTGGATCGAAAATTGGCGTTTTCATTAGGCCCCGTAATCAAACTTCAAAAATGGGCGCCTACCATGTAATAGTGTTGGGCCTTAAGTGACCGCTACTAGGTTTTGTATGTATTTTCTTCAAAGAAAAAAAAAACCTCAAACTGTAAAGACCAAAGTGATCTAACATGCAATCACAAGCACACGTATATTATAACACATGATTAAGAGAGAAGAGAGAAAAAGTTTTTGATTTTGAACTTATTAGGCTACAAAGAAACCACCATAAATGTGTATATAAAGGAGGCTACAACAGGTCTCTAAAACTCTCCCCATAAACCTAGTGTGGGTCACCCCAACCCAGTGCGGTTTAGACCCAAACCGAACTTGTTCCAAACACTCCTTGGAGTGTCTACATTTAAACAACTTGCATATTCACTATTACCAATACTATAGACCAACGATGAAAGATAAAATGATATCCAATAGACTTTGATCGTACTGAAGAGAATTATGGTATACGACTTGGGACAAATGACAACTTGATCTCAAAATACCATAGAAGATAGAGATATGATGTCTATATTATTAAGCATAGTATTAGATGCACATCAAATATGCAAATGTTTAACTACAAGATATCATAAGTCGAAGACATGAAACCAAGTATTAAAAATAATGAAAGAACATAGCATAATCACTAGAATAAAATATGTCTACGTTCCTCAAACCATATTTTTTTAAAGATAAAAAAAAAGTATGTATAAAAGAAGTAGTGAATAATCGAACAAGAAATAGTGATAAACCACGATTATAAGTTGCAAGGGATAAGAAATCACCCGAGACCAGAATGGGCGACTTGACCCCTCAATTCGTCCTTCCTAACCCAAATTCTCTTCAACTTCAGAGGTGGCATTGTTTATGGAGGATTGGACAAAGCTTTCCAAAAAGAAGGAACACTAGAAGCATGTTTAAAATTCGAGTAAGATGCCCAATGATAAGAATGAATTCATTGGGGAACCCTCCTTGTATCACGAAATGAGAAGGTGGATGCATCATGGTTAACTGGGGAAGTAGAACTTTTGAAAAATATAGATTTTAAAGCATGTGGCTTAGTCAAATTAAATTCAAGACCATACTTCTCACCAAATGGTTTTCCACTTTCAAGTAGTTTGCCCAAACTATCGGTACTATTAATAAAACCTTTGAGCTTACTCATAGACTCTAAAAGATCTTGTTCCAACTTGGAAATTTGACCAATGAGAAATTTTTCATGTGCAGATAAATCGTCACAATTGGATTTAAGAACCTTATTCTCATTCTTCACTCTTTCCAAATTACAACTCACCTTTTTCAGACTTAACGAGTTCCCATAGAGCTCATTTTCAAGAAAAACATTCTTGGATTTAAGAGTTTCCACTTCAATCTTGAGTTTCTTATTCCCCTTATGAATTTTGATGCTCTCAGCATACAACTCACTATATTATTCATCCAGAGTGATTGAATCTGACTCAGAAGCCGAGTTAGAGTCATAAGAAGCATGAGAAATGGTTTCCTCTATCCTACCAGTAAATGTACAAAAGTTCGCAGTGTTTTCTTTACTCTTAAATCTAGAACTACCTTCACTTTTATCAGATTCAGAATCAGAAGATTGGGAGTCATTAAATTTATACCTCTTGCCCTTACTCGGACAATCAACGTTATATGGCCATGACCTCCACATTTATAACACTCAATCTTACTCTTTTTATATTTGTCTCTTCCACAAAATTTCTCAACTCCCTTTGAAATATCACTCTTGTCATAATTTCCTCGATTAGCTACCCATCTAGAATGACAAAACATTTTCTTAAAGTTTCAGGCAAAAATAGCTATTTCTTCTTCATCCAATTCATAATCAGACTCCGCATTAATCCATTTAGATGATTTAAGAGCAATACCCTTATTTTTTTTATACGGATCAATTTTCATCTCAAAAGTCTGAAGACTACCAACCAATTCTTCTACCTTAATAGCATCCATATCTTTACTAACTTCTATAGCGGTGACATGTGGATTGAATCTAACATGCAAAGACCACAAAATCTTCTTCACCACCTTCGTAGACCTAATAAATTCTCCAAGGTTATGTGAACCATTCACAATCTCACAAATCTTAGCATAAAAGTCATCAAATTTTTTCGTTCTCTTCCATATGAATTGATTCAAATTGAGATGTGAGCATTTGAAGTTTTTGAGACTTAACTACATTAGTCCCCTCGTGGGTAACCTGAAGGATGGTCCATGCTTCTTGAGTTGTTTCACAAGTTGAGATCCTTCGAAACTCTTCCTCTACAACGCTACACACAATACAATTAAAAGCTATACTATTACATTTAGCTACAGCTTTTTCTGAATCATTCCATAAGGATTTGGATTTCCTTTTAGCGATTCCATTCTTTCCAGTAACTAAAGGATGAACCCATTCTTTCCAGCAACTAAAGGATGTACCCATTTTTTATGGCAAGTTGATATTTTAAGGAACCACATCATACACACTTTTCAATGCGCGTAATTACTTCCATCAAGGAGAATGAGCCTAGTGATGTTGTTTCCCTCATTTTTAGAATAACGAGACATAGTGATCGAGTCACTCGAGTTTTAAACCCCTAACAGAGTGACCCGCTCTGATACCAAATGTAATTCTAAACAATCTAGTTAACTTACCTAGAGAGGGTGAAAATGTTATATCTTAAAATATCATTTTCACAAACCTACTTTACCATAAGCAATAACAAATATTAGGAGCAGAAACCTAAATGACACACAAGATATACCCTGAAGGAAACCTAAGAGAACTTTCGGCCCTAAGAAATCCACTAGTAAATCAAACAACCATTACAGAAGAGTTAACCAATGCCTTTGTTACCTCACTAAGTATTTGCTTGCCTCACCAAGCCCTAGCCAAAATCTTTGTGTGCTCTTCGGTCTTTACTATCTCCGCGAATCACCTAGATTAGCTTGCACCTCAAAGCTTCGCCGCTAGCGTCTCAAAGCTTGGCCACACTCAAATCCCCGAGCAATGTAGAATAGAAGATTAAGATTTGTTTTGCGATTTGAGGGTTTTGAAATACCTTTTGGAATTCCACAAATCAAATACCCAAAGCTTAGGATAAGCTTTATGGTTTCTCTCTCAACAACCTTGATTCTTTTGTTAAACAATGGAGTTAATGATTCAAGATAATATTAGATTGATTAGTTCTAGGTTTAAAGAAGGTTATCTTCAAAGAGATTAAACCCCTAGATTGAGTAGTAAGAGATGGAGAGTTTTCTAAAACAAGTTCTTTTTAAAGCAACTTTGAAAAGATCATTAAAGATGTGAATCTCGAGATCAAATCAATGGGAGAATAAAACTTTTCGAAAGAGGCTTGGGTACAACCTGGGTGGTCAACAGGGCACCCAAGTACCATACTAAGAACCTTAAATAAAAAGCCAGTAAGACTTGGACGTCACCTGGGTGCTTATCTGGGCGCCCAAGTCTTATATAAGAGAAAAGAAAATCATAGCCAATAAGACCTGGGTGTGACCTGGGTGATAGTTGGGTGCCCAGGTCAAAAACAGTTTTACCCAAAAATCAATTTTAAGTAGAAAAACATTTTTCTTTATTTTTAAAACAAAAGCCGCATTTTCAAATGAATAAAGAAAATTAGATTTCTCTTACTGGCTCCGGGGATTCCCTGTGCGATGATTGCCAAACTTCTTAAGCGCTTCTTGAAGATCAAATCACCATAGCCATATTTAACAATTCTTAAAGATCAAATCACTATCACTATGTCGACGATACTTGAGTCAACCGACACACAATCGTAAGTCTCGCTTGCAGCTACGCAAATAGCTTTACAGCAACCGCAAGTCACCTTACGACACCGTAAGTAGGTTTACGGCAAGATGCAAGTGATTTACGACGATGTCCGCCTGCGGCATAGATGCCATTGTAAGTGGGTTTACGACAACTACAAGTACTTTTTTATCACTGTGATTTTTTTTTACGTTTTCAGCCAGTTGGATGTTGGTTTAATATTCATGGTTGCTGAGTCGCAAACCCGGAAGGCGAAACTCCAACTTCGATTTGGTTAGCAATAAATAAGCAACAATCAAAGAAATATACAATGCACAAGTTTAAGGTAGTTTAGAAAATTGCCTACGTCCACCGTACAAGAGAGAGAGAGAGAGAGAGAGAGAGAGAGAGAGAGAGAGAGAGTTTATTTAAGATCCAAGGTTATATTCACTCAAAGTCATTAGATGTTCTCTCAAGGATTTCCTCTCAAATAGATCTCACCAAAGGATTTGCTCTAAAAGAACTAAATCCCCATTTATATACTGGGGGAACTATTTGCAATCGCCCAAATCTCGAGGCAAAGAAGTGGTTCCAAAACCATCTTAAAATACAGAGTTCCGCATTTTCATTCGAATGACCCTGATAGTCATTTAAGCGACTTGGGTTTTTAAGAGGCTGAAATAGAAAGTTGTTCGAGTGTAGTTCGAACGACTTCATAACTCATTTGAAAGACCAAGACAGGCTGGGCCAAATAACCATAGAGGCATACGAGTGTAGTTCGAACGACTTCATAACTCACTCAAACGACCAAGACAACAGCCCCCATAATTCTTTACCTCGCTGAAGATTTACCTAGCCAAGAGAACCGAAATCTGAGCCGAACATAGTAACCATCCAAACAACCCGAAACAAACACTCTCCACCATCAAATGTCCCCAAAGACCCAAACACATAAATGGCTCAGGGAAACTAATCAAACCAAGTATCCCCAAAATGACTAAAATTGAAACCAAACATCCCAAAGGACTCAAAATCGATTGCACCAAATCAATGGTTGCCTATGTACCATGGATCAAGTCGTTCGTAGTTCCCAAAAAATCTAATCAATCAACATGAAGAATTTGAACTAAGTTTAAAAAATGATTGAACTTAATTCCCGAAGCAACTTTCATAAACATATCCGTCGGGTTATCTTTGGTGTAAATCTTCTTCAAAAGAATCTCACCCTCTTCCAGGACTATTCTAATAAAGTAATAACATACATTAATATGTCTTGCACATTGGTGATGAACCTGATCTTTGGCCAAGAAGATAACACTTTGACTATCACAGAAAATATTAAGATGATCCATCTTAATGCCTAAATCACGAAGAAGACCTTTCATCCAAATAGATTCTTTTATCGCCTCAGTCACCGCCATATACTTCGCCTCGGTAGTAGATAGTGCTACCATTGACTGTAAAGTGGATCTCCAACTAACCGGTCCTCCACCCAATGTAGACAAATACCCGGTAGTAGACCGCCATTTATCCAAATCACCCATATAATCAGAATCTACATAACCCACACAAAACCGATCAATCGAATCTTGTTTACAAAATTCCAAACCAATATCCACAGCACCTTTGATATACCGTAGAATCCATTTCACAACTCACCAATGATCTCTACCCGGATCATGCATGTATCAACTAACAATAGTAACCGCCTATGAAATATCTGGTCGAGTACATACCATAGCATACATCAAGCTACCAACCGCGCTAGCATAAGGAACTTGACTTATATAATCCCGTTCCTCATCAGTGTTTGGAGAAATATAAGCTTAAAATGAGGAGCTTACAGATTTTGTGCTTCTAGCAATGCCAAATCTCTGAAGTACCTTTCTCATGTACATCGTCTGAGAAATATACACCGTTCCCTTCTCTCTATCTCTATGAACTTCCATACCAAGAAACTTTTTCGCATCATTAAGATCCTTCATTTCAAATTCTTCACCCATTTGCCTTTTCATCTTGTCAATTTCATTTTTGTGCTTACACGCAATAAACATATCATCCACATACAAAAACAAGTAAATAAAGGACCCGTCACGTATCTTTCGTAAGTAGACACAATGGTCATAATTACTCCACTTGTACTTCTGCCCAATCATAAACTGATCAAACCATTTGTACCATTATCTTGGAGACTGCTTCAAACTATACAACGACCTTTTCAGCTTACACACATAGTCTTCCTTCCCCTTAACTGTAAACCCACTTGGCTGAGTCATATATATCTCTTCTTTTAAATTCCTATGTAAGAACGAAGTCTTAACATCGAGCTATTGCAACTCCAAATCAAATTGCGTTACAAAGGCCAATAGGATACAAATGGAAAAGTTTTTCACCACCAGAGAAAAAACTTCATTGTAATCAATCCCCTCCCTTTGAGCATAGCCTTTTGTTACGAGTCTTACCTTGAAACGTATATCATCATCAGGAGATCCTTGTGTCTTTGTGTAGACCCATTTACAACCGATCGCCTTCTTTCCCTTCGGCAACTTTAAAAGTTCCCAAGTTCCATTCTTGAAAAGAGAATACATTTCTTCCTTCATCACTCCCTCATAATGTTTAGCCTCGGAACCATAAATAACTCCCTTATAGGTAGAAGGAACATCCTCTTCAACGGTCGGAAGTGCATAGGCTACTATGACATTTGCCTTTGGAAGCACCATGTCCTTTGTAAGCCAACTCGATTTACTTACATCCCTCTTTGGTTTACTCGTTGCGATTGACTCTGCCACCAAAATTTCTTCATCCGTACTACCAAATACTCCACCTTTATTCGTGTCTTCATCATTTGGAACATGAACTAGTGGCTCATCGCCCATTGTCACACCGGTAGATGACACCCCCTTTAGTACGGAGCTCTTTGGCGAATGTAAAGACTCGTCAATCTCCACCCACTGCAATACCTCGTTTGTCGTTTTCTTTGTGTGCTCCAAGCCATGTGACTTCATCATAGAAGCCTCATCAAAAGTGATATTTTTGCTCAAAATGATATTTCGGTCTCTCGTATCCTACAACTTGTAGCCTTTCACACCCTTCTTCTTACCTAGAAAAATGGCATTCCTTGCTTGTGGATCCAACTTACCATCCTTAACATGATAGTATGCTGGATACCCAAATATATGAAGAGTATCATAATCTGTAGCAAGTTCTCCCGACCAAACTTCCATTGGTGTTTTACCCTCAATTGCAGTCGAAGGCAACCTATTAACGAGATAGCATGCATATGTCAAAGCCTCAGCCCAGAACGCCTTGCCCAACCCAGAATTGGACAACATACACCGTACCTTCTCCAGTAAAGTACGATTCATACGCTTAGTTACCTCATTTTGTTGTGGTGTCTCTCAAACGATGAAGTGTCAAACTATCCATTCATCCCGACATACTTGCAAGAATGGATCACTTAGTGTACTCCCCACCATTATCTGAATGGATTGACTTGATATTTCTGTCGGTCTGAGTTTTAATTAACTTCTTCCACGTAATGAAAATTTCTAGGACTTCATCCTTCCTCCTCATAGTGTACACCCATACATGCCTAGAAAAGTCATCCACAAAAGACACAAAGTAATGTTTCCCCCTAGCGATACATTCTTGGAGGGTCCTCAAACATTAGAGTAAACATAATTAAGGGTTCCACGAGTACGGTGGATCGCGGTGCCGAACTTAACCCTTGTCTGCTTGCCCAGAACGCAGTGTTTACAAAAATCTAATTTGTACATCTTGGCACCTCTCAAAAGCCCCTGATTCGCGAGAACTCTCAAAAGTTTTTCTCCCGTATGCACCAAATGCATGTGTCATAGCCGTGTGGTATCTTTGGAAGTGGTATCCTTCCTTCCCGCAGTAAAAATCTCACCAAGAACAGTTGTACCATCCAAATAGTATAAGTTGTTACTTCTCCTTTGGCCCTCAATACAACCATGGCTCTCTTAAGACCCTTTTTAGCCTATTCTCATACACAACCTTGTAGCCTTTCACTTCAAGTAACCCCGTCTAGATAATGTTTTTCCTCATTGTCAGAATATACCAAACCTCATCAATCTCTTTAACCAACCCATTGTATAATTTTAGTCAAATGATACCTATCCCCATGATACGACAAGGATTGTCGTTTTCTATCAATACCGCTCCACCTTCTTGCATTTTTAAACTATAAAAACAACCATTTTTAGGACAAATATGATAAGTAGTACTCGAATCTAAAATCTATTCTTTTGTATCAATAACACATTCGCTAGATGAAATAGTTAAAGAAAAATCAGAATCATTACCTCCAGTTGCCGTGTCCTGAGCCACATTTAAAGAAGAACCCATTTTTCCCCTTTCTTCTTCTTAAGAAGCGCGGGACATTTATTTTTCTAATGACCCGTTTCCTTGCAAAATGCGCATCGGTCATTTCCCAAGTTGTTTCGATTTTCACCATGACCTCTCGATTTAAACTGAGAGTTGCTGCCAGCCGGCTTCCTCTTGTCTGAGGATCTTCATCGAACCGTTAATACTTCAGATATAGACTTATTAGTCTCACGCTTTTCCTTCCTCTGGTACTTCTGGTTTACTACCGCCGTAGTCACATCCGTGTATTTCAATAAACTCTTTCCATAAGTTATCATCGTAACGAAATGCTTAAATTTTTTCGGAAGTGAGTTCAAGAACAAGAGTGTCTTATTTTCATCCCCAACTATCTCTTCAAGATTCGCCAAGTCGGCTAACAATATGGCGAATTCATTCAAATGCTCTGACATACTAATCCCTTGCCTCATAGTAAAGCGATAAAGCTTTCTCTTCAAGTGGAGTCGATTTTAGATACTCTTTACCAAGTACCTCACCTTTATAATTCTCTAACTTTCCTTTGCAGAGGTTTAATTCATTACAAGGTACTTAATGTATTGAGCAAGACAAGAACAAATTTGACCACAAGCCCTCTTGTTCGTCTTCCTCCATACACTATCCTCTATGTCATTCAGCTTGTCCTCCAATACCTCGTCTAAGCCTTGTTGACTTGGGGCATCAATAACCTCGCATCGCCACATACCAAAGTTACTTGTGCCGTTGAATTTCTCAACTTTAATCTTTGTATTATTGAACATCACCGTTGTATTCGCTTTCGGGGCCGAAGAACCCGATTCAACTACATCTCTCATGTTTCCCCCAATTTTAATGAACTAACTAAATCCCAAAACCAAATTGAAATTGAGAAACCCTAAGTTACCTCAAATTCGTGCACCACCGAGGAATCGACCTCGCTTTGACACCAATTGTTGAGTCGTAAGCCCGGAAGCCAAAACTTTAACTTCGATTTGGTTAGCAATAATCAAAGAAATACACAATACACAAGTTTAAGGTGGTTCGACAAATTGCATACATCCACCATATAAGAAAGAGAGAAGGAGAAGATAGAGAGAGAGAGAGAGAGAGTTTATTCAAGATCATAGGTTACAATCACTTAAAGCCATTAGAGGTTCTCTCAAGGATTTCATCTCAAATAGATCTCACCAAAAGATTTGCTCTAAAAAAACCTAAGTCCTTCTTTATATACTAGGGGAACAATTTACAATCGCTCAAATCTCGAGGCAAACAAGTGGTTCCAAAATCATCTTAAAAAATAAAGTTCCGCATTTTCGCTTGAACGGCCCTGATAGTCATTCGAACGACTTGGGTCTTTAAGAGACTGAGCCAAAAAATCATAGAGTTGCTCGAGTGTCGTTCGAACGACTTCATAACTCGTTCGAACGACCAAGACAAGCTAGGCCAAAAAACTAAAGAGTCGTTCTAGTGTCATTCGAATGACATCATAACTCGTTTGAACGACCAAGATAACAACCCCCACAATGGCCTCGTGTATCTTAATCTGAGTTGTTTAGAATTGGTGACAGAAACCTTAAAATTTATGGAAAATTGAGGTTTTAGAATTTAGGAAGTTGAGAAAAATAGAGAATTCGTACAGCAACAAAAGTGAGGGAGAAGATACATGCTGAGAAAGATGGAGTTTTAGTATAGATAGTCTCTACTTCTTTTTTTGTTTTTTTGATTTTTTGAAGAAATTATTAGGCTTTTAAAGCAGAAAAGAGCATATTCCCTACTCTTTTATCTTCTTTTTTCTTTGGTCAAGGTAATTACTTATTATAGAAAAGCCCCAATGGGCAAATAAGGAGACAGCTGAGTTAACAAGTTCCTCCACCTGTGCGGGCTCAAAAAGGGATAAAGTAGGGGAGTAAGATCGCAAAGCGGCTAAAGCATGTACCTCAAAATTATACAAACTACTAATAAATTGAAAACTGAACTCAGAAAAATGGGAGGCAAGCGTAAGCATCTCGGGCGCAAGGGTGAGGGCGCCCCAAGAAAGGTCAGCTGAACTCGCCACTTAAGCACTGACTAAACGTCTGCAATTTGTGAGAACCATCACTCTCTCCATGCCTCTTCGGGGTCTGCCGCCCTGGAGGAGTCGAAACCTGCACCAATACATACAAGATTGTGAGTTTTAATGATGAATCCCGATCCCCCCAGTGAGTCCCTCTTGGGCCAGGCCCCATCCACTATGATAATATGACACCCGTCTGCAACCGCATGAAGTAGAAAGTTGATTGTTGGTCTAGACACCGGATTGGTGTTAAGGCCTGAGGAGAAAAGGTGACTTTTGGCCCTATTCACAAAAACAACTGGGTTAGGCTTAGTATCGTTAAAAATCAATTCATTTCTACTCATCCAAATAACATAACAAAAGGCGTTAATCTTCCCCCACATAAAGGGGTCAGAAGGGGTTGTTCCCTATCTGGCCCGCAAATTAAAAATGCCAGCTAGGGACTTAGTGTAAGGCCATGAGTCGATGTTTAAAGAAGGGTCGAAACCATACCAGAAGTCTTTAACGTTCTTACAAAAGAAAAGGACGTGTGTTGTGGTTTCTTCTTCATCTCTACATCGGGGGCAAGTAGTGTCAGAGGTAGCGTCTCCGTTCTAGAGGTTGAATTTGGTTGGGATGACATCTTGAATTACTTTCCAGAGGAAGAGTTGAATCCAGAATAGGACCTTCATCTGCTAGAGAGCAGCCCAGTTGGGGGTCGTTGGAATTTCCTTCATTGTTGTCCTGATCAGTCTCCTTACCAGTCAGAAGAGAGGAAAGGTAGGCGGATTTAACCGTAAGGATGTCGTTCTTCTCTTTTCTCCATCTGAGGGTATCTTTAGCCGGGAATTTGCTGAGAGGGATGAGGATGATTATATCTGCCACATCTTGGTGGAACAAAGAACGGATTAGTGTTTCCTTCCAGCGGTACTGTAAAGGGCAGATGAGATCTGACACTTTAGAAGTCGTGCAGTGTGCAGGAGCAGGACCACATGGGCGACCGAAGCGTATTCCCAGGATCCATGGCTCTAACCAGTAGTCGACGCTTTTACCATCATCAATGTGCCATATAAGATCTGACTATATACGGTTTCTAACGGCGATAATACCTTTCCAAACCCAGGAGTCAGTGGACTTTGGAGAGGAGATCATCGGGGATTCCTTGGGGGAGTATCATTTTTTTAGGTTGTAAGCCCAAATTTTGTCAGGCTTTTTGAGGACTCTCCAAAAGAGTTTAGCAAGGAGCACTTGGTTGTGGGCGAGGTTCATCCTAATGCCCAGCCCTCCCTGCTCTTTAGAGCGACATATCTTTTTCCATCCAATAAAGTGGGTCTTGTTGTTCCCTGTGTTGTTAGTGCTCTACATGAAACGAGCATTTATGGAGTCTAGCTTCTTGCAGGTCTTAATGGGGAAAAGGAAGACAAAAATATGGTAAGAGGGGATTGCTGAGTTAACAGCTTTAAAAAGGATGATTCTTCCCGCTTGGGAGAGGTTTTTGGCTTTCTAGCCCTCGATTTACTGGAGACCCGAGTGATGATGCCTTGAAAGTTAAGGCATTTCTTGCGGTCGAACTTAAGTGGGGATCCAAGATATTTGTCCCCGCCCGTGTCTCTGCAGAATGCACTGGATAAGATGGCGATGCCTTTGGTGACCATTTTTACTGAAGAAGATACATGATTTTTCCAGATTTATTTCTTGACCAGAGACGTTTTTAAAGGTATCCAAAGCATCTTTCAGAGTTCCCGCTTCCTCCAAGTTAGCCTTGCAGAAGAGGAAGCAATCGTCGACAAAGAGAATGTGGAAGACCGGGGTACTACCTCTAGCAGTTTTAATGCCATGGAGGGCCTATCTGTTTTCCTCTTTAAGGATAATCCTCGAGAGGACTTTTGTAAAAATAAGGAAAAGGAAGGGGGAGAGGGGATCTCCTTATATGAGACCTCTACCAGGTTTAAAGAACCTATAAGGGGAGCCATTCAGATTGAAGGACAGCGCAGTGGTAAAGATGCATTAATGTATCCAGGTATACCATTTCTCATAGAAACCCATGGCTTTCATGGTATCGCCCAGGAAATGCCATTCCACCCTGTCGAAGGCTTTACTAAGGTCTAGCTTAACCGCCATACTGTCAGAGATGCCTTTCTTCTTTTTAAGGGATGGGCCATGATGATGTTGTCAAAGATTTGTCTGTCGGGGATGAAGGCGTTTTGGGTAGGGGAGATAATTTTATGAAGGATATGCTGCTAGCAGGTGGCCGGTCTGGAAAAAGGCTAGGATGGCTTGATAAAGATCATATTTGACGGTATCCCAGGATTTTTGGTATAAGAGGGGCATAAAACCATCTGGCCCTAGGGATTTCCTATTGGTTCAGAGTATTTTCCAGTATTTCCTGAATGTGCCTCTCATCGAAGACCCTTTGTTTAGAAGAAGGATCTTTTTGGAGGTTGCAAATATCTACTTGGAGCTTCTGAATCATACCAGGGGTGATGTTACAAACGTCTATGTTCTAGGTTTTCAGTTTTTTCTTGGTGTGGCGCAGCTTCTTGCATAGCCTGAAAGGTCGAGAGCCAGTTTCCTCGACCGCCCATACTTTTTGTTGACCTTTTGGTAATCGGCATGAGTAGGCTAGATGGATAGGAAATGGAATTGCTTCAAAAAGTGGTAAGGGACGGGGGCAGTGTTAAGAAGGATAGGACCATGATTTGAGCCAATGATGGAGAGATTCAAAATAGTGGCATCAGGGAAGTTGGTACGCCATGGGGAAGAGGCAAGGGCTCGGTCCAGCCAAAGTTTGGTCAGGTCCATCCCTTTACGCTTATTGGACCATGTGAAGGGGACCTCAGAGAAACCCAGGTCAACCATTGCTGAGTTGAACATGAAATCCTCAAGAGGATTGGGGAGGGTACAACCGAAAGGGATACGACCAAATTTTTCCTCGCGCGAAACAATGCAGTTCAGATCACCAATAATGAGCTAGGGGGTAGGGATGTGGTTGGCCATCTGAGAAATGGCAGACCAATAGGAGGTGCGATTTCTAGTCTCAGGGGGGCCATAAGTGAACGAGCACATCTATTATACCTGAGGGGACTCCGGCGAAGGGTTATGTCCCGTGGAGGAAATAAGAACGTCAATACCCCTGGGGTGGAGGTGAGAATGGTGAGATCAATGCCTTTATTTCAGGCCAACCAAAGTCCACCCCCATAGGTAGCCGTCGCAGCAACCATGTGAGAATGCTCATACCCCAACTTAGCAAACTTCTTAAACGAGTCCCCCGTCACAGCTTTAGTCTCAACCAGGAACATGATGTTCAGGTCATGTTTCTTTTAGATATTAAGGAGCTCCCGTATGTTAGAGAGTTTTTCATTCCCCCTGTAATTCCAGGAGAAAACAATCATTTATCACCAAGGGCGGCGTCGGGCTTGCTTCCGAGATAAGTTGAATCCTAGGGGATAGTGGTGCGGCTGTGAGGGTGGAAGGGTAGAGCTTCTGGCGTCTTGTAGTGTTCCCTGACCCGTGGGGAACTTTCCAGTAGCCAGACATCAGGGCTGGCAAAAGGACGGTTAGCGCTTTTGGCCGAGGGGAGAGAATAAGGGGACGAGCGACAATACAGAAAGTGTTATGGGAAACAGCTAGCCTCATCCCATTTTCTATATTCAACTTGAGGGGCTTGAATGGGTACGGTCTGTGCCCCTACCGTTTGTTGGCAGTCCAGGCTGAGGCTATCCAACTAGGCAGATCAGTACAGGAGTTAAGCTCCTTTGGGGGTCCCAGATTTCTGACCCCCGAAAGCTTTTTATCCACATTCAAACACGAGACACGGCGGTGCCTAAGGGTCGTAACCCTGGAGGCTTTCTGCGGGATAGGGTGATCAAGTCTCATACGGCGTATACGGCAGTACAGACGTGACCGAATTCCGGTCGGTCTATATCTGGGGGGTCTACCCCGGTCACCACTAGGGCTGCGGATTACACCATGCAAACGCGGGAAAACAAAACAAAATGGAAAAATGAATTTGAGAAAAGCATTTTTAGTCTAGTAAAAGAAATGATGAAGGTGAGAAAAAGAGATAACGCGTACCTTGGTGAGATGGTGTGAGTCCCCCATACCTTCCTCCGGCGATGCAGTGGTTGGGCGCCCGTTTCCGTGTTTTCGGTGTCTGAAAGGTGCTATCGATCCTATTAACATTATCTTCAAAGCAACGACTGAAAATATTTCTATAAGTAGGTATGACCCAGCTGGTGTGTTCGGGGGTCGAGAAACCGAGCTCAAGTGGTTCGGGGTCGGAGGATGAGAACTCCGGCAATGGCTCGATACGGTGTGAGTTGGAAGCTGAACGTGATGGAGAGTCGGAGTCTATCGGGCTAAGGGGGAACAAATAATTAGTGGGGGCTGGTTTTTGTCGGAGGTTGGTTCCTCTAGGTCGCCGTGTAACCGGACTGTAAGCTGGGTTCTTTGATAGTGGCAACGTGTAACTCGATAGATCCACCAGCTGCTGGCCCGAGCCCAGGCCCACCTTGTCTTTGCCCAGCTAGTTGGATATAAGGATCGTGGGCTTAAAATTGGAGTCTAGTTGGAATGGATGTGGCCTTGGTGTTAGGGCTGAGGAAAAATGAGATGGGCCCCTATGAGTTGGGCTCACAACCTGCAACTACAAAGCGTTTGATTGATTGTTGAAAAGACTTTGAGTGTGGGACCCAGAAACTCTTCTAAAATCTTCTCGAAGCAGTTTGGGAAGAGATTTGGGGGAACATAATAATACCGTTTTGGGATAAGTGGGCCCCTTGGGCAGATAGTCATTTCGCCTGAACCCAAAATTTGCTAGATTCAAATCGAAATCAAGTACTTTTACTGTGTTGGGCCCACCAAAACTTGCAACGGTCGACTGAGAAGCGGACTGTTCATCACCATACTCGAATACGTTTGATTTCCCTCAGTGGCGGAGAGGCTGCCATTTTAGTTGTGATTTCGTTACCTGCCGAGCCATATTAAGCCATGCCGAGTGTGACGACCTACCGAACGCCGGCCAAATCTACCCGAGCGTTTTGAGTTCTGTCCGAATGTATTTGTTCTCTATGTGCCCTAATATAGCAGCACGCTAAGTTTCGTCGCAATCGGATTCAGTTAAGGGGGCGAAAAGGTCCAGTACGCTTCGTCTCATGTTTTAACGTTTCCTTTTGGAAGTTGACTATTTACTTAGTAGCTATATCAAGGAGGAACCTTGGTCCGATCCTCCCCATGACTAAAAGAGCTTTAATGCTTGGTCATCAAGGACCCCGGCTCATGGACTATCTACAAGGGATAGTTATGAGTTCTCCTAGGCCTAGGGTAGGCTAGGGGACATTGCCTCGCAATGCGGGCCGGTTTTCATTAGAGGGCTTCATATGGCGCCGCTATGCCCCGCGGGCTATCCGAGACGCACCGCCCCTTTCAGATGGACAGTATAGTTAGTCCAGGCTCGTCGCCCCTTGAGATATGAGTCCCTTAGGTGGAAACCGGCATATTGAGCTACCCTGATCCGCCACTGGACAGGTGTGCTTTCCGTAACTCGCGCGCGTCGTGAGAGATTACGCTGTAGGGATTATTGAGGGAACCTTCAGCGTTGTTGCCTTTACTGAATACATATTCAATGACCCCTCACGAGTATCCAGGATAATCCGGATGTCGCTCTAGCATCCGTGGGTTGTATGCCACTGGCGCGCCGCGCCAGTGAAGATGGCTGGTACACGCCGACCTCGCGTCCGTGTACGCCGCACGGTCCCTTATTCCGCTGCACTCCGGGCACTGTAGAGTCGGTCCCGACTAGGGCCGTGTCACCGAGTCTTGTTGGGAGGGTTCCGTAACAATTGGTTCATTCATCTCGACTGTCGTGGCTGTACGCTAAACGGTGATGGCGGCCATCCTAGGTTCGACCACCGTAGCTGTTGCTACCTCTTGGTCCCAACTGTTTGTATAACTGGGATGGAAAAAAGGGTTGTGTTGTGGGTTCGAGTTTTGATATCCAGTATAGAAATTTTTTAATGGAGAGGAGGCAATATTTTTGGGAGGGTTAACTTGTATATGGGTGCCGTAGTGAAACTCGAATTTTGTGTGGATATTTAGTCGAATTCTCTCCTGCATGACCTTTGACAAAGGGGAGGTGGTGTGCGATAATGCCGCAATATGGACAAAAACCTTCAAGCCTTTTATATATCTCACCGTGACTCGAGCATCTCCGAATTGTCTCGGCCTCGAAATGGGTATGGATAAAACTAGCGGCTTCTCCGTGTAGAGATTAACAAGGATACGAACAAAACTTGTTCTGCGAGTCGACATAGGATATTCTTCCCAATCATCCCGGATATATTCGTCAATCTTGTTGTCGATGATACGTAGCATATCCTTACCCAACATGCAGCAGGGTAAACCGGAGACCTGTACCCAACATAGAAACCTAGTAAACCTGAGTTCAGATTGGTGTAAAATGGGGTTAAAGGGCTGTTGCAACAAGGAGAATCTGAACACATTCACGGGCGGTGAATTCAAAATGAGTTGTTGGTCAGGTTGGTTCTCAAAGTTTGCCACGAAGACTTTCGATTCTTGTTCAAAGGAGAGCGGGGGAATACGTGGGACGATCTTTGCCCACGCTCGTGTGACTCCGTCCATAATAACTTGTTTTTTAATGATGGGGGAGATCGACTTAAATGCAATCGCGAACTTCCATTGGGTTTTTAGGTTCATCCACATCGATTCATCGAGGTGTAAGATGGGGATCGGGTCGTGCGTTGACACCCCTTCAAGGAGCTCCGACAGCTCTCTTTCTTCTACTGCCATATTGTGTGAGCCTATGATCTCATCGTAGTCAGCCGACATTGATGAGGAGGAACCAATAAGGAGAGAGGAGGGTTTGGTGTGTGGGGAAGTGAGAAAAAATTTAGGATTAGGGTTTCGGGGAGGGGAGGGGAGAAAACAGTGGGGTTTGTAGAGAGAGAAACAAACTGAGGGCTGGGGATGAGTGGTGGTGTGGTGGGTGGAGGTTAGGGTATGGAGGGGAGGAGTGGTTGCGTAAAAGTTTGGAGAGGGGAGAGGGGAGAGCTGTTCTAAGGGAACGAGGAGAGGGGAGGAGTGGTTGCCTACTCTTTTATCCTGACATGGGTTGTCATTGTCTTTTGTGGGGGTGGCTATTAAAAAAAAACGCTGATGTAGGCTGGTTGAGTTGTGCAGGTTTATAACCCAACACCTGGGTAGCAGAGGATCTGGATTGCTGGAAATAACTGCCATCCTAGTAGTAACCACGTAAGGTTGTTGAAAGTTGGATTGATGTGCCACGTTGTGACTTAGCCTTGTTCTGGATTTGTACATAACAAAATTAAAACTTTTTCTTTGTTTTTGAATTCTGGTATGGGATATATCATGGGTCTCTGCTAGTCTTCTTGTGTCTCTATTTGCCACCTTCTTTCTCCCTTAAATATCTCACATCTTGCTCTTCTCCTTCTCTAAACCCTCTTCTCTTTCTCAAGTTTAATCATGATTCTTCAAAAAAGTATCGGCTTTCGTCGTTCGATACGGTTTTCGGCGCCTCATTCCTTTTTATTGAAGGTTAGTTTCAGTTTATTTATGACTCCTCATCGTTTGTGCTTATCATGTTGATGTGGTTTCATAGAAAAAATGGTTTAAAACATAAAGAAGGAATAAAATCAATTGATTACAATCGCAGTATAACACCTACATATAGATTATAACAAGGGAAAAAACTGTACATGTTTATAATGTTGTTAGGAGTTGTTTTTGGGTGAAATAAAGCGCGCTTTAATTTCATGAATGTTTTGAGCTGGATGAGAGTAGAGGAGATTAGAATTGTCAATGGTGGTTCTCTTAAAGCTTGTGGGGATGAGGGAGGAGGTTAAGATTGTTCCATAAGGCGTGCCCTCTAGTCCTTCATACAAAGTGAAAGCTAGAGTTTCCGCCTGTGCCTGAGCAGGATACTAGGGTTTTATGAGATAAGAAGTAGCAGATATCTCGATGATATACTATCGTCGTTCTCTCATTGATTAGAATTAGTCTCCACCTAGGGAATTTATTAAGTCGCTCTCTCATAGATTAGAATTAGTCGCCACCTAGGGAATTTATTAACACTACTCGCCAGGCAGTTGGCAGGCTAGTGCATATCATTATTAGTGTGGAGAATATGGTCCTACAAATATATACAGTGGCCAACAAATAAATGCATTTGTAGGGCCTATGTTCGTGTTTATCATTTGGTGATGACAGTTTTAGTTTTTATTTTTTTTATTTTGGGAGAAGTAGAATAGCCAATTTATTTTTTTGGTGGAACTTAGCTGCAGATCGGGCCTAATAAGTTGTTCACATCTCACGCTGCATTAACATCTCTGCGAGCAACATGTGAACCATCTTACAGGTAAAAAACTTACAATACAAGATTTTTTAGTTTTTTTTAGTGTGAGTCCTGCCTAAAGATCTTGAAATCGAGGGTGAATTGGGGCAAGCTATGCACCCGATTAATCCCCCGGCCCGGCCACACCATTAGGCATGATCTCTTCCAACATGTGGCCTCCCAAATTCCTAGGGCTCAAGTCCCAAATACTGTCTAAATCCTGCAGAGTTTTCTTAAATCCCGGCCCGTATAGAGGTTCCTAGATTCTAGTTCTGCCCAAATGAGGTTTTGCAAAATCCATATTGATAAAGATAGTAAATATCCTAGAGATCTTGATGGAGATCCTAAAGATTCTCAACAACAAGAAGGTTCTAGAAGTCTCAAAGGTCCTCAAGATTCAGCAAATCATACAATATATAAAGCTGCCAAAAATAGAGATTAATTCTTCTCCAAGACATTCCAATATTATAAGATTTTCTTCAATCAAGCATATATAACTTTGTGTATTTAGAAAGTCTTCTCAGCTCTTATGTAAATAGAAAACTCTAGAATGTATTACAAAATCTATATAAAGTGAAACTATTCTATGGGGTTTTTCATGTTTTTGAAACCCTTAGAGTTTTCTCTAGTTCTTCTTGTTCTCTAGCTTTTCTTTTCATGGTGTCAGAGCCCTTGCTCAATTGAGTCATCCTTATCCATGGCGAACAGCAACCTACTTGCGAATCCAGCAATGAATGCCCCTTCTCTTTCCTTCAATCAAATGGTCTCGGTGAAGCTTACTTCCACAAATTACCTGTTATGCAAGAGTCAATTTCTGCCCATGTTACGCAGTCAAAAATTAATCGGTTTTGTTGATGGCGGTCGTCCACAACCACCGAAAACGGTTGTTTTGGACGAATAGGAACAACCTAATCCCGAGTACCTGACATGAGAGTATTATGATCAGCTCGTGTTATGCATGATCAATTCTACTCTCTCGAAAGAAATTTTGAGTCATGTTGTTGGGCTTGAAACCTCTCTTGAGGTATGGAAAGCTCTCGGATCGACACTTGCCCAACACTCAAAGGCTCGTGAGTTGCAACTTAAGCACGCTCTTCAAGAGTGCAAGAAGGGGAACTCTACGATTGATGACTATCTTCGAACATTCAAAAATATTTGCGATTCGCTTGGAGCTATTGGTTGTTCAGTTACTGATGAAGACAAGTCTTATTGGCTTCCCCAAGGACTAGGTCCTAACTATGAGTCCTTCACTACGACAATGCTAGCAAAACCTTTGATTCCTTCTTATCAAGAAGTCATGGCTAGCCTCAAAATCCGCAACTTGCGAACGAGTTCGTTGCACAAATCCCCTATGGAATCTGCATATGTCACTCAAAGAGGAGGTGGATATAATTCGCGAGGTCGTAGGCGATCCTTTTGAGGCCGAGGTCGAGGAAGGTTTTCTAATTCTTATCGTTCCCCGACTCCCCATACACATCACCCCCAAAGCAATGCTAATAAGGCGATACGATCTTCTCCAACATCATCGGTTCAACAGCCAAGCTCGATTATTTGTCAGATATGTGGGAGAGCCAATCATACGGCGATTCAATGTTATAAAAGATTTGATCATGCTTTCCAATCTGATGAGATACCTGAAGCATTGGCTAGTATGACTATTGGCGATCCACACGAACGAGCTTGGTACTCGGATAGTGGTGCAACGTCACATATGACAAACAATGAAGGTAACTTCTCTAAACTCCAATCTTATTCTGTTACTGACAAGGTCATTGTAGGTAATGGGAACTCTATCTCTATTTCTCATATTGGCTTTGTCCCGTTACATACACACTCTTCCTCCTTTACTCTCAATAATGTTCTACATGTTCCCAAACTTACCAAAATTTATTGTCAGTTAGTCAACTTACTAATGATTTAGAATGTTCTGTCGCTTTTTTATTAAAGAGCGAAAAACAGGGAAGATACTGGGAACGGGTAATAGGCGATCTAACTTATACGTGTTAGACACCAATAAGGAAGCGCTTCTCTCTTCCATTAGCTCGTCGCATAAGAAAGCAAGTTTTGATCGATGGCATCAATGTTTGTCCCATCCGTCTTCTAGAGTCTTGGTCAAGTTACAAAGTAGTGGCAATTTAGATATTCTCGAGTCCAATAAAGATAGCAGCAGTTTGGTTTGTTCAAGTTGTCAGTTGGGTAAAAGTAGGCGGTTGCCTTTTTCTTTAAATGATTCTCGTTGTAACGAGACACTCAATAAAATCCATTGCGATATTTGGGGGCCATCACCTATTCCTTCTATTTGTGGTTATCGTTATTATCTCTTGTTTTTTTGATGATTTTAGTCGTTACTCTTGGATCTACCCTCTTAAAGAAAGATCTAAATTTTATGAAACTTTTATTAAATTTCAAAAACTTGTTGAAAATCTTTTGAGTCGGAAGATCAAAATCTTTCAATGCGATGGAGCTTTGGAGTTTAACAGTCACAAGTTCAATGACTACCTTAATGGATATGGTATTTCAAAGCAAGTATCATGTCCTCACACTCAAGAACAAAACGGAAGAGCAGAAAGAAAGCATCGACACATTACCGAAAGTGGTCTCACTATGATGTTCCATGCTCATGTACCTTCTAAATATTGGTATGAAGCTTTTGCTGTTGTTGTTTACACTATAAATCGCCTACCAACGCCCGTTCTTCAGCTCGCTTCACCATATTTTCTCCTATTTGGTAAGGAACCAGACTTCACTTATTTTAGAACATTCGGTTGCCTATATTTTCCGTATTTACGTCCATATTCTACAAATAAACTTGATGCAAAAAGTTTTCCGTGTGTTTTCCTTGGCTATAGCAATCAACATAAGGGTTTTCGATGTTTATATATTCCCACCTGTCGAATTTACATTTCTCGACATGTCATATTTGATGAAAATGTTTATCCTTTTACTTCAGAGTCCTCTAGTACTGACCTTGTTAGTTTCAGAGATGTATCTGGAGTTACTAATCCTTGTGTTGCAGATTGTATATCACCACCTTCCGGGTCACCATCGAATGAAATAGTGTTTGATGATAATGGCCGACTACAGGACCTCAATCCACTTGCCTTGTCAATTCCGTCTCCAAGTTTTTCTAGCAATTTTGGTGATGAATCAAGTAGAAATACAGATGCTTCAAACAATCCAGATCACCCAAGTGATGAAATTCAAGGGGGGATGCCACACTCAAATTCCACCCAATCTTTGAACCTAAGTCCTAATGTACCTCCAGTTCATCAACCATGTGTTTCTATAACACCTTTATCATCTCCACCTTCACCTCCTCCTCCACCTCCAGTTAATGACAACCAACATGGTATGACCACAAGAGGGAAGCTTGAAATAACTAAACCCAATCCAAAGTACGCCAACATATCAGATACACTTTATCCCAATCCATCAACTTCAATCAAACCTCACATTATACAACGATATCCTCACTCTCGAGACATTATATCACCTTGGCATGTTATATTTGTAGCTTCTTTGGATCAAATTAGAGAGCCATCCACCTACAAACAAGCTTCCCAACATCCTCATTGGCGTGATGCAATGAATGAAGAAATGGATGCTCTTTACCGCAATCGTACATGGTCACTTGTTCCTCGCACTCGATCTATGAATGTTGTGGGGTGTAAGTGGGTTTATAAGACTAAACTCATGCCATATGGATCTATTGATCGCTACAAAGCATGTCTTGTAGCAAAAGGATTCAATCAAGTTCAAGGTATTGATTTTGGAGAAACATTCATCCCTGTAATTAAGCCTACCACTATTCGGCTTGTTTTAAGTGTCGCGCTACATTTTGATTGGAAAATTAGACAACTTGATGTCAAGAACGCTTTTTTACATGGTGTCCTTCACGAGGAAGTATTCATGGAGCAGCCCCCAGGGCATGTCGATCCGACAATGCCTCATTATGTATGTAAACTTGACAAGGCTATCTATGGGTTAAAGCAAGCACCACGTGCATGATCGGATAGACTTAGTCAATTTCTCCTGCATCTTGGTTTTGCACGTAGCAAGGCAGACTCTTCCATGTTCACAAAACATTCTCATGAAGGTGTCATTTTCTTACTTGTCTATGTCGATGATATCATTCTTACCGGCTCATCCTCCTCGTTATTATCTGAGTTTATTGCTACACTTTCATCGAAATTCGCCATAAAGGATTTGGGAGATCTTCATTACTTCTTGGGTATCGAAGTTGTGCGTACATCTAAAGGTATGTTCCTATGCCAAACTAAATATGCCAAGGATTTATTGAAGCGTTGTAACATGATTGATTGCAAACCGATTTTGACGCCTCTCCCTTTGACTTCAAAGTTATCCTCAGATGGTACCTCCTTTGAAGATCCTTCTTTGTATCCAAGCATTGTTGGTGTGCTACAATATTTAACTCTGACTAGACCTGATTTGGCATTTGTTGTTAACTCTATGTGTCAATATATGCATAATCCTATTGTTGAGCATTTTCGTCTTGTAAAGTGCATTGTTCGATATGTCAAAGACACTCTTTCGTTGGAGATATTTCTCTCTAATCGGTTCCCACTACGAATCTTTGCCTACTCTGATGCTGATTGGGATGGTTACTCATCAACAAGGCGTTCTACCACTGGTTACATGATCTTTCTTGGTGACAATCCAATCTCTTGGTCGGCCAAGAAACAACCAACAGTGTCTCGCTCTAGTTCACTTGTTTCCACCGTTGCTGAATTGACGTGGATTTCTTTTTTATTTAGGGATTTACGTATATCTCTCTTTCATCCTGTTACTTTATTTTGTGATAATCAAAGTGCCGTCTACATGACGGCTAATCCTGTATTTCATGCTCGCGCCAAGCACATAGAGATTGACTATCACTTCATTCGCGAGAAAGTTATAGCTTGACATATATTTATGAGGTATATTCCAAGTAGTGATCAAATAGCCGACATTTTGACTAAACCTCTTTCTCGAGCGCAATTTTCGTTTCTACGAGGCAAGCTTCGTGTGTGTTCACCCTTACTCAGCTTGAAGAGGGGTGATAAAGATAGTAAATATCCTAGAGATCTTGATGGAGATCCTAAAGATTCTCAACAACAAGAAGGTTCTAGAAGTCTCAAAGATCCTCAAGATTCAACAAATCATACAATATATAAAGCTGCCAAAAATAGAGATTAATTCTTCTCCAAGACATTCCAATATTAGAAGGTTTTCTTCAATCAAACATATATAACTTTGTGTATTTAGAAAGTCTTCTCAGCTCTTATGTAAATAGAAAACTCTAGAATGTATTACAAAATCTATATAAAGTGAAACTAGTCTATGGGGTTTTTCATGTTTTTGAAACCCTTAGAGTTTTCTCTAGTATTCTTGTTCTCTAGCTTTTCTTTTCACATATACTCATTAGATTTTGCGGGCTGTGAACCTATATTTGCTTGGAATTTGGATCATCGCTTCCCACCAAATTGTAGCTAATTATATTTTCTTAAATGTTCTTTTAGAGATCCCAAGAGGTCTTAGCTTATCGTTCTGGTGGAAATGCTATCAGGACTGAAGAAGACTACGCAGATGTGAATTGGGATGAAATTGGATTTGGTCTAATGCCGACAGATTACATGTACGTCATGAAATGCTCTCAAGATGAGAAATTCTCATGTGGAGAACTAAACCGTTACGGAAATATTGAGTTGAGCCCGTCTTCTGGAGTCTTAAATTATGGGCAGGTAAATAAAAATTACAAACCAATTACCTCATCCTTTGTCAACTGATTACAGGTGAAGGAACATATGTCATCTCTTTAATACTACTTCACTGTAGAAATAAACGTAGTCACTCAAATTTGAGCAGGGACTGTTTGAAGGTATGAAGGCCTATAGGAAGGTCGATGGTGGCCTCCTGCTATTCCGTCCTGAAGAAAATGCACAAAGACTAAAATTTGGCGCGGAGAGGATGTGTATGCCCTCTCCTTCTACTGAGCAGTTCATCAATGCTGTAAAACAAACCGTTGTGGCTAATAAACGTTGGGTAAAGTAATTTATGTAGGCTGATGCTCCTAGGCTCACTTTTTTTTTTTCTGGAAAGAGTTATCCCAGTATCTTACCATTAAATGTGCCTTTTACTTCTTAAAACAGGTTCCACCTCCAGGTAAAGGGTCCCTGTATATAAGGCCATTGCTTATAGGAACTGGAGCGATTTTGGGTTTGGCACCGGCTCCCAATTATACATTCCTCATATATGCCTCACCAGTTGGTAACTATTTCAAGGTTGAGTTTCCTATTTATTTTCCCAGGATATCTCTAAGTTTAGTTCTGAAAGTTGATGTAAATCTTGGGTTTGTATACAGGAAGGATTGGCACCCTTAAACCTAGTTATTGAGGATGAGTTCCACAGAGCCATCCCTGGGGGCACTGGAGGTATTAAAACAATTGCAAATTACGCACCGGTAAGCAAAAAAAGTTAATAAGCAAAAGAGATAACAGCCCCGCATGTTATCCTGTAAATATACTCAAATATTATTTATTCCCTAAATATTTCTGTGTAGGTGCTTGGTATAGCCACACGAACAGGAACAAAACGAATTCCTAATAAAATCTTTCTGAAGCCAATGTATGAAAACCTACATAAACATCTTTCAGATATGTTACTGGAGCAAAAACTGAAAAATATTTTAGCACCTATACAAAGTTTTATCGAGATTATTACCTATGTAAATTGAAAATGTTGAAGTTATCCGTGGAATCACGTTTATTTCATACACTCGAAGCGGGGCTCACATATTGAAAAGCTCATCGGGTAATGTTGCTTCTATAGTTATGAATATATCTATATCATTCTGGAAAGGATTACCAGATCCTCTAGATAAAAGTGTCTTATAGGGGATTCTTCTAAATATCTATGTCTCGGTTATGATTTTCTTTCATCAAACAGTCAATAACATCGTTACATTAAGGATTGGAATTTCCGAATTAATTTGTGGCAATTGGTAATTAGATAACCTTGATGATGTGTAGGTTTTGAAAGCACAAACTCGAGCAAAGAGTAACGGGTTCTCCGACGTCCTATACCTTGACTCAGTCAAGAAGAAATATCTTGAGGAGGTCTCTTCTTGCAATGTTTTTGTTGTGAAGGTATGAAGACACGAGTCGTGTAATTGTACTTGAGTATTTACTCTAAATGCATAATTTTTCAACCAAATTAGTGCACCCAGAATAATTTATTCAAGTCTAATATATCTCGTGTTTTTCAAAATCACTTGTGATAACTAATGCTAGTATCTTGCAGGGAAATGTTATTTCAACTCCGTCTACAGAGGGTACTATTCTTTCTGGAATCACTAGAAAAAGCATCATTGATTTAGCTCGAAATTATGGTTATCAGGTAGTTAATTGTAGTCTCAAATAAGCTCGAGTTCTTTGAACTTGCCGAGGGAATTTCACTCGTGCACTACACCAACTAGACTTGAGAAACGGTTCAGTTGTTTCTGAGCTCTTAGGAAAGATCTAATTTTTTTTTCTCGAAACTGATCAGGTTGAAGAACGTCCCATTCCAGTCACGGAATTGACTCATGCAGATGAAGTTTTCTGCACAGGAACTGCAGTGATTGTTGCTCCAGTAGGCAGTATTACATATCAGGGTAAAAGGTAAAATACTAAAATTACTGCAAAGAAATTACAAGGATTATTGAAAACAAAGCCCGAATAAATATCATGAAATTATGAAAAGGAACATAACTACTGGAAAATAACAATGGCAATCACAAGCATGAGGTCTTTAGGAAGAAACCTGAACTACAGTAGGAAAATACCATCACGAAACTGCTCTTCTAAAAGTACGGGTCTATTTAAAGGCATTGGAACAAAAATTATGGTTTGCTAGGTGTTGATCTACGATGGGGAAAAAAATATTGAAGTGCCCTTTAATCATACATGGATATTTGACAGTAGTAGTATTGAGGTGAATCTGTTTAAGCGTGGAAGGGAGAACTAGGCCAAAATCTCTAAAAGAAGAAAGTAGCATTGCTAGAAATCAAGAAGAAAGGGTGACAATAACTCTCTGACTCCCTCCGTACAATTTCATATAACGTTAGCTCAAACTACCTTATGTACTTGTGCAGGTTTGAGTATAAAACTGGATTAGGTGCTGTATCTCAGAAGCTATACTCTACACTTACAGCCATTCAAACGGGTCTCATCAAGGACAAAATGGGTTGGACGGTTGAAATTGATTAATATCATCCTCCCATTTCACAAGATGATCACCAAAACGCATGGTTCAACTGTACAGTATTAGTCCTTAACTCGAAAAAGGTGCTCAGCCATCTAATAGTCTTTGAAATTGGAGTTTCATTAAACTCTGTTAATTGTTACCCCCCCCCCCCCCCACCCACCCCACACACACACACACAGAGTGATAAAATAACGCTTTATTTTTTATGTTAAATATGGGAATGAGTGTAATTTTTTTTTCTTCGATATATTACTTAATTTTGAATAAAAAGATATGTTGCCGGCTATGTGTTTGCATAGTATTGAGTTTTAAAAGTTCCGAATATGCATTGTGCCAGGGTAGTTGCATTGAAAAACACATTATCAAGATCTGAGACGTGAACATCGGAAATATCATATTGTAACTAAGGCAGAGAAGTAGGTAGACAGTAGCAGCATTGAAGTACTGAACATGGAGAAGGTGAAATGTAAAAACTGGATAACGTAAAAAATAAATAAATAAGTAAATAGGCTACAACATGTACATAAATCATAGTGGTGAATTATTGCAAGTGTTAGCCTACTATATAGTTAAAGCAATTCAGGAACTTAAATCATAGTGGTGAATCATTCATGTGTTGAGTGTGAATTTGAATTGTCGAAGAACTAGAATTGTCGAAGTCGTTAAAACGAAGATGGATGTCGATCGAACGAAGATAGATGTCGTTCGAATGAAATTGTAGTTTTCACGTTGGAAACTTGGAGATCGAAGAAGTCGTTCGAACGAGATTATATGTCGTTTAAACGAGTTGTTGTTTTCTAAGGCTGAAGGTCTTTTATCGTCAAAGTCGTTCGAACGAGATGTGTGTAGGTTTGTTTTAGAAGTTATTCTGGGACGTTGAGTTTGCCTCGAGATCCGTTATGTTTGTAATTAGTTCCCCAAGTATATAAGGAGGACTTAGGTTATTTGTTAGCCTATCTTTTCTTTGTGAGTTTAATTTTAGAGAGCGAAGATTTGAGAGACTTCATTACAAAGCTTGGAGAAGATCGTGTGTAACCTATTTGATCATAGTGGATTGTTCACGGAAAGTGGTTTTTCATCCGTAAGGGTTTTCCACTTCCCTCCTTCGAGAAAATACTTGTCTTCTTTATTATTATGTGTTTCTATTTATTTCTTGATTTCGGCGTATTCTGCGTATCGTTCTTAGCGTAGAAGATAAAGTAGCTACCTTGATTCTCAACAATTGGTATTATAGCCAGATTACTTCTTTCCAGAATTGGTGTTACAGAACTTGTGTGGTGAAGAGAGATGACCGATCAAGTGAAATTGAAGATCACGAAGTTCAATGGTTCGAATTTTGGAGTGTGGAAGATGTAGATAGAAGATTACCTCTATCAAAAGGATCTTGACTTACCACCTGGGTGGAGTTGAGATGAAGCCAGCAGATTATGATACTGCTAAGTGGGCGCGATTGGATTGCAAGACGCTTGGAACCGTTAGGTTAGCGCTGTCATTTCAGATTCTACACATGATCTCCAAAGTTACGACAACGAAGAGTTTGATGGAGACTTTGTCCTCTATGTACTCGGAACCATCTAGGGTAAATAAGGTATATCTTTTACGGTGTTTGTTTATCTTGAAGATGAAGGAGAACGGTAGTGTGCAAGCTCATATAAGTGAGTTCAATACTATTCATACTCAATTTGAATATGTGAAAATCACTTTTAACGAGGAGGTAAGAGCGTAAGCTCTTCTAGGGCAGATGCCTGAGAGCTGGGAAGGGTTTATTACAGCTGTAAGCAATTCATCGAGGAAGGAAGACATTAAATTTGACACTATAGACTCTTTGATTATTAGTGAAGAGAATAGACGTAAAACATCTGAACCCTCTTCGAGTTCAAACGACAGTGCGTATAACGTCAAGGAAAGAGGGAAGTCTTACAGAAAAGGATTGAAATATGGAAAGGGTCGTTCACAATCAAAATGAAAGTCTAAGCCGCCCGGTGCATGTTGGACTTGTGGAAAGAAGGGTCACTTCAGGCGAGATTGTAACTCTTCTTCTAAGAAAGTTGATGATGAGGAGAAATAAATAATGAACCTTACTGAGGAGGTTAGTTCTGATGAGACTCTACTACTTTCGTATGACGATGTTAATGAATCTTGGATAATTGATACGGGTGTCTCTTTTCATGCTACTACAAACGTATGCTTCTTAACCTATATTGTTAAAGGCGACTTCGGTACGGTCTTTCTTGCAGATAAGAGTGCACATAATATTACTGGAAAGGGAAACGCTAGGATGATGTTGCCTTAGCCCAAATTGGGGTGTAACCTTATCTCGGCTAGCAAATTGGCGGATGATGGTGGATATATAAGCACCTTTGGTGCAACCTTCTGGAAGGTTACAAAGGGAGTTATGGTAGTAGCTTGAGACTTAAGATAAGGAACGTTGTATACAACGCAAAACATAATTTCTACTATTTGTGCGCTCACTCCGGGGATTGATATATACAAGTACTTGGAACAAACGGCTCGGTCACATGAGTGAAAAGGGATGAAGATGATTGTAACAAAAGGAAAGCTAGGAGGTCTTAATGATGTTGATCTTAAGTTTTGTGAAGAGTGTGTTATTGCAAAGCAAAAGAATGTCAGTTTCAAAATAACTGGAAGATCAAGGAAACTTGGAAAGCTGGATCTTGGTCACACAGATGTTTGGGGGCCAACCAAGGTGTCTTCTCTTGGTGGTTCTCATTATTACGTTACTTTCATTGATGATGCTACTCGTAAACTGTAGGTCTACTTTGTGAAGAACAAATCAGATGCATTTGATAAATTCAATAAGTGGAGGGCTTTAGTTGAAAATGAAACCGGATTGGGTATTTTTGGTCGGATAACGGAGGCGAATACTGTAGTGACGAGTTTGAAGACTTTTGCGCATCAACAGGATTGGGTGATAGAAGATTATTCCCGGAACACCGTAACAAAATGGTGTTGCAGAACGCATGAACCGAACAATAAACGAAAGAGGGAGGAGTATGAGACTCAACTCTGGATTGCCAAAATATTTTTGGGCGGATGCGGTTAATACGACAGTCTACTTGATTAACAGAGGGCCTTCAATGACTTTGAACTTTGGACTTCATGAAGAAGCATAGACCAGTACAGAGGTAAACCTTTCTCACTTGTGTATTTTTGGTTGTACCTCATATGTGCTTGATAATTCATATACAAGGACAAAGTTAGATACAAAATCGACAAAATGCATATTCATTGGATATGGTGGTGATGAGTTTGGGTACCGATTTTGGGATGCAAAGAATCAGAAAATCGTCCGGAGCCGTAATGCTACATTCAAGGGTAATTTAACATATAACAATCAATTAAGAAGGATACAAATGTTACTTAAGAAGTTGAGTTAAATATGACACATGTCGAATGGGGAGACGCTTATGACCAACAAAGTCTCTTTCACAACAAAAATAAAATAATAACTATTTCATAAAGGGGAAGGATTTAGAGACACTCAAGTCTCAAACACTAAAGACTCACTCAACCACAACCACTCATCTCTATTAGATGAGATGAGTGGCTCTTAAAATTAGGTTTTTCCTATATAGGGAAATGAGGTGGAAAAGCTTGGTTAACCTGCCCCACTCTCTCTCTCTCATCCCTCTAGCTCGCAACATACATCATCAACACAAATTTTTCTCTCACAAATTTCAAATTCGAAATCACTTATATATATATCTCTCTCATATCACACTCTCTCACCGTTCATGTCTCACTCTTTCTTTCTCTCTTTCTACAATCAAACCTCCACACGACTTCATCGTCTCCAACTTTTTGATTTGAGAATCAACACCTGCGTCTATTTTTTTTAACAATTTCTGGTCTTGATCTGCTTTTGGGTGTTGATTCTCTCTCAAACCATTGCTTAAAGGTTCCATTCAAGATTTGTCTTTGGGTGCTGATTCTCAAATCTGTTTTTGGGTGCTGATTCTCACAATTTTCAGCTATTTGTTTCCATAAATATTGTTCTACCATGTACTAAATCATGCATTCCTCTAGAAGTAAGAGGTTAGAAGAGAAGCGAGAAGATCCCAACCATCCGAACCCACCAAGAGTCTCTGCTAAGGGAGAAAGCCATATGCTACAATGGATGATACAGTCAATCCACTTGAACAAGATAATCATGAAGAACAAAATGTAGACCTTGCACACGTGTGATGCAAGATAATCATAAATATTGTTCTATACTTCAGTCTGTATCCATTTGAAGTTTGGGTATTGCCGGGATCGACAATAATCAGGGAGTACACAATTTTTTCGATTAGCTTGAGTATTTTCGGGATCGACAATAATTAGGGAAATCACAATTATTTGTGTCGAAATTGTCGGGATTGACAATAATAAGGGAGTCCACATTTTTTTTTTTGTCGAAATTGTCGAAATCGATAATAATCACGGAGTCCACAATTTTTGTTGTTGAAATTGTCGAAATCGACAATAATTGGGAGTCCACAATTTTTTTTGTCGAAATTGTCGGTATCGAGAATATATAATATACTCAAAAGAAAATAATTAATGTTTTAGTCCCCATGCCATCATTGAACCCTTATGGGTATGTGTGTTCACATGTTTCTTTATTATTGTATCTACTTTTCTTATGGGTATGCGTGTTCATGTGTTTCTTTATTATTACATTTACTTCTTGATGTGACATATCAAACAACACAAATTCGTGAGACAATGAAAATATGAACTCCCTGATTTGATTATTGTCGATCCCGACAATTTCGACAAAAAAATTGTTTTTCGATCTCCCTAATTATTGTCGATCCCGACAATACCCAAGCTAATCGACAATTTCTCGTTTTTGAGACTTTAATTCTCACGTGGTTACTCACAAATCGACAATTTCTTAATGCACTGCTCGACAATTTTTTACGAATATGGACCATAAAATTAAACTTCGTAAACGATACAAATAATCGATTCTCGACAACCTCTTTTCGTTGTTGATCATGGATTCGTCGAGTCTTTTGGAAAACAACAACATCAACAACAACAACGTTTCTCTTCTCTCTCTTATTGATCATCATCTTTGGTTCCAATCCAACCTTATACTTTGGAGAACCCCAACTACAAATGTAGCCACGACAGCAAAACGCCACAGTAAAAAGCTCATCGTTGCCATTGTAGCAGAAATCACCTCTTTCTAGTTCCAAATTTATGTAAAACAGAGTTTCAAGACATCAAAACCCTAAATTGGTAAACGAAATTAAAAAGAACGCAACAAAAACTCTCGCCAAAGCATGAATACATATCTACCCTAAAATTGCATTAAAAGATTCCAAACATCAGAGGGAGTTTGAGAGAGAGTGAGAGTGAGAAAAAACCAGATTTGAGATTCAAAATTAAAATCGGAGAGAGAGAGGAGAGGAAAATAAATACCTACTAACATAAAAAGAAGAGAGAGAAATGCCAACTCATTTCCACCTAATATCATTTGGGCTTATCTTTTCCACCTCATCTATTATTAGGACCACTCATCTCTAGAGATGTGTGGTTGGTATTGAGTGAGACTTTTTAGTGTCTCGTTTTTTAGTGTCTCTAAATCCTTTCCCTTTCATAAAAACAAAGGATCTAGGAAAACAGCTTTCATGTCATAAAAATAAATAAATAAATAGGCACCCTTCCAAGAGTCTAAAGTTGTACTTAAGAGTTAAATATTGTTGTTGAATAGGCACCCAACACTCGTTTTCTGGTACACTGTGAATGCCTCTTTTTAAAATGACTCGACCCTTGGCCTCAAGCCCACTTTTGATAGTCTTTTCTCTTTTGAAATGGTAGAGACTTGGTGGCGATGCTCCAAATAACGTTTTGGGCAATGGGTTTTTGGTCTCATTTTCTCCTGACAAGAAAAGTCTTTTTCTTTCTTTCTTTCTTTTCCATAGACTACTGTGTTCGAAAAACTGTGGCGTCTTCAACTACAACTAGCCAAACCAACACAGCAAGAAAAGACACAGAGGAGATTAGGAGGTCAAAGTTTTCCATTGGAAGCGAATACCCAAACCCTTTAACCCAGGACCTCCACCATGCTGTCACCAGTCTCAGTGCTAAACTCTACACCAAGGATGCGCACTTTCTCATGGAACTCATCCAGGTATCTCTCTATCTGTTTGATGAAAGTCCTAGGAGAGATTACCCATTGTTTTTATTTTCACCCATTTGATTGAATATGTCATTTACAGAATGCTGAGGACAATTAGTACTCAGAAGGCGTAGAGCCGACGCTGGAGCTTGTGCTCACGGCGAAGGATATAACTGGTGTTGGTGTTCCTGCAACGCTTCTCGTCTGCAACAATGAGATTGGGTTCTCGAGGAAGACCATGGACTCTATTTGTAGTGTGGGGAAGTCCACGAAAAAAGGGTAAGAGAAACCAAGGCTTCATTGGGAAGAAAGGTAACTTTCTTTTTCTTGTTTTGATATATTTAATTGCTCATGTTATTCTAAGCTGTTATATATATAGGATTGGTTTGTGTATATTTGTGTCGAGTTTGGGAACTAATTGTTTGTAGTCTGTGTGCGGTGTGCCCTATCAATAGTCTAGGCTTAAGATGAATCGTACTAAATTCTTACAAGTAATCTGCCAAAGGGTATTAAAAACAACTGGGTATACCTATGTATCGGATGAAGAACGGGGAAAAACATTTTGTTTGCCAAAAGAGTAGACATCCTAAAGTGGAATTTTTCTGTTTAGGAATGGTGCAATGATAAAACCGTATCAAATCGAGTGTGTAGAATAATTATAGGGGTTGTCGTTCACTAACCCAAATAACTGCAAAACAATGTTTTCAATTCGACTTTTTATGATAAAACTAACAATAGTTGTAACCAATTAATAAAAATAACTAGGGTTCGAGATTTCACTTTTATCATGAACTTCTAAAATATAGTATTATTCTCCATCCAAATAATTGTTAAAATGATCTCAATCTTAAAAAAAAATCGTTTCCCAACATGTAATATTAGTTAGGTTCTACAACAACAAATTATGAAAGCGATTATTAACGATAATTTGTGAAGTAAATTTCATTTACTAATAAAACATATGAGCGAATTAACATATAAAACTCTTCCTATATTTTAATTAAAAATAATCATAGAAAAATAAGACATGTTAATAAAAACATAAATAGTTTATCAACATTAAAGCACAAGATTTAGAAAAATACTACTACGTCTCGAATATTCAATCAAATAGCTACATCCCTACCCTAGTTTAAGAATTTAGCTAGACATTAAAGAAAAACAATAACAATTAAATAAAAAGGAAGACATGATTAAAACAACGAAATTTTATTGCTTGAGATTATAACTTACAAAGAGGTTCGAACCTTTTTCCAAAATTACACCAAAGCTCCAAAAATTCTTTGACTCTTCAATGCAGTGCTCTCAACTCTCAAAATTGGATGATCAATTACAAGGAGAGATGAGGAAGGAACCAAATTTTTAGAATATACAAAAAATATTATCCTCAAATCAATTTCCTAGAAAATATTGAGAATATTTTATCTCAGTATATCCTTGTTGTCAAATATATTCTCAATATTTTATTGGTCTCTTCATGAATATTCTTCAAATATTTTTCTTCTATTCTTGAGATGTCTAAATATTCTTAATATTCTTCTGTAATCTTCAAAATATATCTAAGAAAATCAAATACAAAGATAATATATTAAATATATAATCTTAATTTTCTTAGATATTTAGATGAGATAAGTTTCTTGACTTTTGTCTTCTATTGGAGATGCTCTGAGCTATAGCTTAAATATGTGGTCTTCTCCAATAGTTGCAGCTTTGGCTCATAAATTTAATTTTTTGTACATTTTTATCAAACATAACCTGAAATAATAATAAATCACTAATTAATTAGTCTTATTTAGCAATAAAATGAGGTCTAGAATCCTTAAATAAGTAGGGTAAGATGAGTATTTTTACATGCCCATCAAACACCCCCAAACTTAAAGTTTGCTAGTCCTCGAGTAAAGAAAAAAAATAAAAATGTAACCTTTTCGTTATTAAAACGATTACATTTAGCATATGTAACAAGCCGTTAAACCTATAGGTTACCCATATAAGATGAGTTTTGTCTTGTGAGGGTTTTCAGAGACCCACAAAAGTCAATAAGAGCATTCTAGTAGTTTAAATACTTATTAGGTCATTTTAGCTAACATATCGATATCTGATAATGATAAAAACATTAAGATGGTGAACCCCTTAAAATTTAATTATTTCACGTATATATAACTAGAGATCTTGGAGAACTAACCAAAACTAGAGATACTACCCAATAGTTAAATGAGATTTCACATATTTTCTAATATCCTCAAGTATTGTGAAAATAGTTATTGCACGTACAACTTTATTTAGAGGCTCTTGAGTCAATATCCAGTCATTTTGTATTTCGTAAAACAAATCCAACGATCAATTTGACAAGTGTCATAGTCAATTCAAATCCTGTTATTAATTTTGAGGAATAGTTAGCCTTTTTATTTTGGTACTTGTTTTCTTAGTAAAACCTCCGTAATATGAGTCTTTGGTTGACAATCCCAGCTAGTTGGCTTAGGTTGCCGGGGTTTGGTGCCCCTTCGTGACCTAGGCTCTGGATTCTCATAAGTAAACATTTTTCCTTGCTCCTTTCACATAGTTCATGGCTATACTCGAGATTGGTGATAATTCTTCTTCTTTCAGTTCTAATCATGCGAGTATGCCTTGCGTCGTGAAAGTTTTTAGAGTTATTTTGGCTTATAGAAATCCTTATTATATTACTTCAGGATCGAACTTATTCTTAGGCAGTTGTTTCCCTTGTAGTGGATCATTCCTACCTCAAATACTAGATTCCCTTTGATTGGTCAAAATTTTAGCAAAAGTAATAAATGCAACACTACTGTAAAGTGCATTTGTTTCGAGAAATATCAGTCAACGTGAAATTTCTTCTAATTAAAAGGTAGTAGTTCATCTAGCTTAAGATAGTGTTCCAATTCTAAGTATGTATTTGATGAAAATTTAAAATTTACAGTTTTTACGATCAAAATATTTAGACCATAACCAAATACTTCTAAGCTTGCAAAAACTTGCTAAAGAGTCTCGTAAATTATCATAATGACCTATCTTCTCTCTAAAAAGAGCAAAAAATGTGAACGATTTCCCCCTACCCCCAAACTAGAAAGAAACATTGTTCCCAATGTTTAAGAATATACCTTAAAAGAAGGGAAAAAGAAAATTATAACATAGTACCTGATATAACATGGGTTGCCTCCCGGATAGCGCTAAGTTTATTGTCTTCAACCAGACGAAATGAGGTACCCCCAAACTGAGTGAAAGTTGGGTGAATAAGATATGGATGCCACTTTTCATAGACTGGGTCCAAAAGCTTCAAGTCTTTATTAGTAAAGCTAAAATACTCATAATATGGCTTAAGCCGTTGACCGTTCACTTTATGCGTTTTGCCAATGCTAGGTTCCGTAACCTTAACCGCACCATGTGGATAAACTGTTTTAACAATGAGAAGGTCAGTCCATCGAGATTGAAGTTTGCCAGGAAACAAATGCAACCGAGAATAGTACAACAAGACTTTCTGATTTGGTTTAAAATATTTTCGCAAAATATTTTTGTCATGAAATGCTTTCATGCGTTCCTTATAAGTCTTTGCTGATTGGTATGCATCATTCCGTAGTTCTTCTAACTTATTGAGCTGAAGTTTGCGATGTAAACCGGCTTTCCCAATGTCAAAATTTAATGCTTTTATTGCTCAATAGGCGCGGTGTTCCAATTCAACAAGGAGGTGATACACTTTTTCTTAGACTAATTGGTATGGGGGATATTCCAATAGGTGTCTTGAAAGCTGTACGGTAATCCCAAAGAGCATCAATTAGTCAAGTTGACCAATCTTTGCGGTTTGCGTTTACCGTCTTTTGGAGAATATTTTTGATTTCTTTATTGGAAACCTCCACTTGCCCACTAGTCTGCGGATGGTAAGGTGTAGCTACCTTATGCGTTACTCCGTATTTTTTCATTAAGTTCGCAAACATTCTACTGGTAAAATACGATCCTCCATCACTAATGATCGTCCTCGGGGTACCAAAACGGGAGAAAATGTTTTCCTTAAGAAACTTGACAACAACTGAACTATCGTTGGTTTTGGTAGGAATGGTCCCTACCCACTTAGTTACATAGTCAACTGCTAACAAGATGCATGTGTACCCTGAAGATGATGTAAATGTACCCATGAAGTCGATGCCCCACGTCGAAGGGTTCAACAATCAAAATCGGGTTTAGGGGCATCATATTTCTACGAGACAAGGCTCCCATTCTTTGCCATCTATCACAAGCCTTGCAAAATTTGTGAGCATCACGAAATAAGGTTGGCCAATAAAACCCACATTGCAAAATTTTTGCAGAGGTCTTTTTAGATCTAAAGTGGCCACCACAAGCGGGAGTGTGCCAAAATTCAATGATTTTGGTATGTTCAGAATCTGGGACACATCGACGAATAATTTGATTAGAGCAATACTTAAATAAGTATAGATCGTCCCAGAAGAAACATCGGACCCACTAAGAAATTTGCTTTTATCGAGCTTTTGGTCCAAAAGCTAGGAAGTTGCCCTGTGGCAAGATAATTTGTTATGTTTGCAAACCATGGTGCGGAAGGCATTGAGCGAATAGACATGAGTTGTCATCAAGAAATGACTCACGAATTGGTAATAACTGAACTGGGGAATCATTGTCTAATCGAGAAAGGTGGTCATCTACAACATTTTTGGCATATTTTTTTTATCTCGAATCTTGATATCAAACTCCTAAAGTAACATTAACCACCGGATCAAACACTGCTTGGTGTCCTTCGAGTGAAGGTGCTTGATAGCAGCGTGATCCGTATAGACTATTACTTTCGAACCTAGGAGATAAGGACGAAAATTTTCTAGAGCAAAGACTATCGCTAAAAGTTCTTTCTCTGTGGTCGTGTAATTCAATTGCACATCATTGAGAGTTTTACTAGCATAATAAATGACGCGCGAAAGATTATCAATGTGTTGTGCCAAGACAATCCCAATGGCATAGTCAGATGTATCACACATTAACTCAAAAGGTTCGTTCTAATTAGGAGGTTGTATGATGGGTGAAGATGTCAGGCGTGTCCTGAGATTCTCAAAAGCATCAAGACAAGGACCATCGAATAAGAAGGTGGTTTCCTTGGCGAGGTAATTGCTAAGGGGTCGAGCGATTTTGCTAAATTCTGGAATAAAATGTCGATAAAATCTAGCATGCCCCAGGAATGATCGAACGTCCTTGACATTTCGTGGGGGCGGGAGGCTAGAGATGACATTTACCTTTGCTTTATAAACTTCGATTCCTTTTGTAGAAATGACATGTCTTAAAACAATGCTCTTCTTTATCATGAAGTGACATTTTTCTCAGTTCAGTACAAGATGTTTCTGTTGACACCTAGCTAGGTCAAGAGATAAGTGGTAGAGACATTGATCAAACGAATTACCAAAGGGCAAAAAGTCATCCATGAAGACCTCTAGAAAAATGCTCGGCTATCTAAGAGAATATGCTTAACATACATCTTTGAAATGGGGTAGGAGCGTTGCATAACCCAAAGGGCATGCGACGATAGGCAAAAGTACCAAAAGGACAGGTGAACGTGGTTTTCTCTTGATCCTAAGGAGCAATGGGTATTTGATTGTATCCAGAATACCCATTAAGAAAACAATAATATTCATGACCGGCAAGATGTTCAATCATTTGGTCCATGAATGGCAAGGGAAAGTGCTCTTTTTGAGTGACTGAATTGAGTTTTATATAGTCTATACATGCCACCCTGTAGTCATGCGGGTGGGGACAAGATCATTGTGATCATTCTTCACAACATTGATTCCCGACTTCTTAGGAACAACATGAATAGGGCTTACCCATGGGCTATCAGAAATGGGATAATATCTAGCAATTTCAAAATTTTCTTTCTCATAACCTCGACCATAGTCGGGTTAAGCCTCCGTTGCCCTTCTCAGGACTTCTTGGTGTTATCCTCAAGCTTTATCTTATGCATGCATACAGAAGGACTAATACCCTTAAAATCCGAGATGTTCCATCCAAATGCTTTTGTGTTTCCCTTTAATATACACATTAATTTTTCTTCATTCTCAGGCTCTAGATCAGATGCTATGATGATGCTATGATGGCAGGAAGAGTTTTATTAGGACCTAGATAGACATATTTGAGATTTTCAGGGAGCGGTTTAAGCTCTAGCTTAGCGGGCACTTCCTCCGCTTCGAGAAAAGGATCTTCAACATCTAAAATTTTAACCACATTAGTGACATCCAAAACGGGGACAAAATCTAATAGGGCATTGACCTCATTGATGAGGTCATAAACATCTAAATCCTCTCCAAAGTGCATAAGGCATGCTTCTAATGGATCCCTAGGATTTGAACTATGAAATGTACGATTTACAATAACACCAAGCATGTTACACTCATCGGGTTCATCTTCAAACGGAGTATGAGTTTCATTGAAGATATTCAAATCGATAGTCTTATTCCCACAAGTCAATTTCATAGCTCCACTACGACAGTTGATCAACGTATTAGTGGTGACCAAGAAGGGTCGACGAAGGATCAATGATATTTCATCTTGAGGACATTCTACCGGATTTGTGTCAAGGACCACAAAGTCCACGAGATAAAAGAAATTATCGATTTGGACAAGTACATCCATCACAACACTTCTAGGAACTCGAATGGACCTATCAGCCAGCTATAAGGTTTGATTTGTGGGTCTGAGTCTCTCTAGACCTAACTGCTCAAATACCGAGTAAGGAATTAGGTTAACACTGACACCTAAATCAAGCAAGACTTTCCATATCTGGTTTGTTCCTATGTTGTAAGAAATTGTTGGCATTCTGGGATCTTTGTATTTCAGAGGTGTTTTGTTCAAGATTATGGAGCTAACTTGAGCATTCATGTAGCGACCTAAACTTTTCACCGTTATGTCTTTGCTTTAAGGCGATGCTTCTTAACAAAGTTATATCCTACTGTACTTTATCTCACCTCTTTATTTCAATTTCAAAGACCAAACGTGAACAGTCCTGATGGTTGTTTCTCTCCTTATTTTTTTTCTACTCCATCTCCTCTAAATCCTCCCAACAATATGTTATACTAAACTGTTTTCCTTCCTGATTTTTTGCCGGCACAAACCCCTCTAACTCCCTTACTACTCTGATTAAAACCCCCTCTCTTGTTCCTTTACTTAATAACCATAATAACCAGCCACCAAATCCCTTGCTTTCTCTGCGCAATCTGATCAGTATAAACAGTTAACTGGTGTTGGACGTGCTTTTTCCCCTTTGTCGTGCTTGCTTAATTGGTCTAGGAGAGGTACTTGTTTGTGATGTATTGTGAGCAGATGTCAATGGAGTAATTGATGTTCTTGGTTGCCATTCTTCTTCTCAGACTTCTAAATCAGGCAAGTGCTTTTATCCATTGTTATTCCATGATTAGAATTCAGCAAATGACAGGTCTTGAGGATACTTTGTAGTGGTATATTGTTGTTGATTGTCTTAGAGAACCCATTACTTTGTCAAGTTTTCGTTTAGAGGTTAGATTCCAATTTTACCTTTACTATGATTTAAGTTTGTGTAAGAATTACTCGTGCTTGGATCGTATGCTACATGAGATACTTAGGTTATTCCTTTAGAAATTATTAGTGATAGTGTAAATCTGGAATAAGTTCGTCAAGCTCCGTTAGAGAGATGCACCTATTGGTAGTGCTCTTAAACCATCTATAGTTGTTGAACCATTGTAGCTTGTAGTGGCAGGGGTTACTCGTTAGAAGCTTTAGGATTTTTATACCATCTTTATATTGTTATTTTTGTTATGGAAAGAAGACTTGGAAATTACGCCATGGTTATAATAGTGATATGAGGATATGTTAGGGTATGAGCTCTTTATGATAGCTTAGAGTTTAATGTAACAACTAGTAGGTTCCTTTCATATTGTGGATTTCCCTACGTACTAAGAATTTACCAACTCTGGGCCTCTTTGAAATTTTATTAACTGCGTATTGTAGTTAATGATTTAACACTTAATAAGATTAGGATGGTGGCATATTAAGTCGATGGTAAATTTTGGACTGACGTCGTGGATGGTTTAGGCATTCCCTAATAAACTAGGTTTGGTTGTTTCAGGCTGGTTTTGAGATGCCATTTGGAGAGTTTATGGGTATTTTCAGAGGCGTAGATGCTGCAAAAAAAGTATTTGTTATGGAGTTTTACATGTGTTTAAATATTGGAGTGTGAATCTAAAATCAATGTTATGGTGATATTATTTGGAATTCTTACGAGAGCAAGTAGTTAACATGGGTTATAAAGGGTATACAACATGTGACTTATGGAGTACAACTTAGGTCTTAGATATGGCTTGGTTTAGAGTTGTATTTGACTTGGACATTCTAATTACGTGTAAAATTATAAACAGTGAGACGAGCGTCGTATAACAATAAGTTTCTTATGGGTATACAACATGTGACTTATGGAGTACAACTTAGGTCTTAGATATGGCTTGGTTTAGAGTTGTATTTGACTTGGACATTCTAATTACGTGTAAAATTATAAACAGTGAGACGAGCGTCGTATAGCAATAAGTTTCTTGAGGATTTATTGGAGGTATGGACTTTACCAGTTTAGGAGATCTTTTGGACATGGTGACTTTGAGAAGGCATCATTATTTGGATCTACGTCTATATTTAGGATGACTAGAAGAGATCATATATCCTTTCTAATTTTAGGGTCGGTCATTCATTCTATAGTAGTCTTAGATGATTATTTAGTATATCCTTCGTGACAGCTAATCTAGACTATGGATTTCCCATGATTTAGTAGTACGCGACTTAGATACCCTTTCAGGTTTAGGACTTCCATTTGTTATAGTCATATTGACAGATAGATCATTGTATGTTGGAGTTTTACTTCATTTGAAAGAGTCTCTACTTGTTATTAAAGTGAGGGTAGATAGATCATCTAGTTGTAAGAGCGGTTAGTCATTTGATATAGTCCCAGATGCTAATTAGGCGGGGGCAGACAGATCATTTGATTCTTCTTAGATTCAAATTTCCCCTTTTCCATTCCGTTGGGCAACTTCGAGTTATTGTACACAGTAGGGCTATGCTGTTACGGTCCTTGGGTTCGATTCCCTAAACAAAAGATTTGGTTACTGCTAGTCAGTGTCCCAGGATTGCAAGTCCCTAAATTATTTCCCTGTTACTTCTCAGCTGCATACTTTGCGAGCATCCCGTGGGCATAAATCCCTAAAAGTAAAAATAAATCAGGCTTTAGACTTGTAGGTTAAAATTCCTTGAACACCCTGATAAGGTGCATTACCCGCTAATTCCTGGCTCAATAAAAAAGAATTTGCCAATCCCTGGATCGACAATAAGGGATACGTTTCTGTTAATTACATAAGGGTACGAGAGTGTGGTCCCACTGAATTAAAAGTGACCCTGTGTATTTGACTTCCTATTTCTCTTTCAACATCTACCGTACCTCTAAGGTCGTAGTAGTTAAATCTAAGTTTAGGCTATCGTTGATATCTTGCTAGGATATTAGTTTTTCTTAGACCGCCTTTTTTCGGGCTCGTAGCTTGGTTGATCTTCTCATATAATTCCATTGGGTTCTTTATGTCTCTTTTCTGTGATTATTTTGGTCTATCATGTCTTATGACCTTGGATATTTGACCTTGGATATTTGTACTTGTTGGACGTTGCTTGCTGACGCCTTGCGCATATACTTTTTTAGGTAAATTGTTGTAGTAGCGATGCTAGTAGTTGGAGCAGGCTGACTTGCCAGTTATTAAGTTTTAGTTACCTGTTGGTAATCATTTCTATCTCTTTTAGATTTTCTTCCGCTGCGTAGTTTCATAGTGTTGTAGATGTATTTACAATTTGTTTTAAATTGTAGTACTTCTTTTGGATGCTTGACGTTACATCTCAGAATTCGTGTTCTTAATAGTTTATTAAGAAGCCAATTTTGGGGGCGTGACAATTTAATTGAATAACATTATCCCTGTCATGGACGTTGAAAGCCTTTTTGGAAACATTCATTCGTTGCTTGAACATGCATTAGTCCTTAACATGTTTCGCGTAAGAAGGAATTCGTCACAATGGCTCGCTAAAAGGAATATTAATCTTAAGATTTTTGAAGATTTCCTTAACCTCTTCATCGGGAATCTTCTTTTTATTCTTAGCAAGCATGTGGGGAAAAGGTGCCTTAGGGCCTCTAGGCTGAATATTTTTAATTTTCTTCGTAGGTGAGACGTTTTCAGTTTCTTCCCCTGTGACTGTGACTGGTGTTTCTTCGCTCTTGGACTCTTCCTCCTCTTCAACAACTTTTGTAGTAGGATTAGGACTAACACAAGGTTTACCCTCAGGCATTCTAACTTTGTTGTCTATAGTTTTGCCACTTCTAAGTGTGATAATCGCATTCGTATGATCACGGTTATTGGAGCTCTCATTTTGATCCTTCGGGTTGGGTTGAGTTTAACTTGGAAATGTACCCTTATCTCTAGTACTTAATCCAGTTGCCAATTGAGCGATAGTTGTTTCTATCTTAGCCATAGATTGTTGATTCATTTGCATGAATTGTTGCATGAGTTGGGTATTTGATTGTAATAAGGCTTGGATGCCATCCTCCGAAGATGGTTTCCTATTCTAAGGAGGAATATATGGAACATTCTGCTTAGGAGGTTGGTTGTTGGATTGGTAAGAGGAACCAAATTGATTCAGATTGGGTTGGTACGACTGTCCCCTGCGGGGATCCCCTGATGATAAGATCTACCATACGAATTGCTGGAATTGTTCAAAAATGAGTTGTTCCTCCCTGAAGAACTTCCTGGATTGAAAGGTTGGCTGTAGGGCAACGCAAAAGATTTTTGATAAAAAGCATTTACGTGTTCCTTCTTTGCCTCCCTAATTCCATGAATAAATTGGTAGTCTTGAACATAATGTTTTCGGTTATCACACACCGCACATGCTGGCATTTTGGCGTGAAAAATGGGTGCTCTAGCGGACATCTTGTTATTCGCTATTTCTAAAGATTCCAGTTTTCGCATGATTGTCGTTAATGTAGGGTCCGACTGGGAGTTGGATCCCACTCCAAAGGTATTACCTCTCTTTTCTTGTATATCTTATTTTCTCATGGTTCCCCAGATTTGCAATTTTTCAGCCATATCTTCTCAGAAGTCCAAGCCCTTTACAACATCCTTATCAGTAAATTTCCCTAAGCAAAAGGATTCTACGGTTTTCTTGGTTTCAACATCTAATCTATCATAAAGATTTTTAGTTAAGACCCATGAGTCAATACCATGATGAGGGCATTGTAGGATCAGCCCCTTATATCTCTCTAAATAATCCTTTAAGCTCTCTCCATGAAGTTGGGCAATCCTAAGAATGGCACTACATAGGTTCTCAGTTTTCTTAAGAGATAATTTTTTTTTGTAAAAAGCTTCTGTAAGAATCTCAAAACTCATAATAGATTTAGGCCGTAGAGCTTGAAGCCAGCTCTTAGCCTTTCCTAGTAAAGAAAATGAAAATAAAACCAGTTTTATGGCCTCCATTTCGTTGTCACTCCTATACTTTTGAAGGAACATTAAATCGTCAAAATCCCGTACATGGGCATATGGGTTCTCATCCTTCCCTCCCGAGAATTTTGGCAATGAATTGATAAGCACATTTCTGAGTTCAAATTGCCCAGTTGTAGGAGGTAAAACAATGCATGAAGCACAATTTGTCATTTTAGGAAACATATGATCCTTGAATGGGACCCGCATGGGTTTTGGACCATTCCCATTGTTATTGACATCTCCGTTCTCAATTAATTGGGGTGGAAAACTGGGCGGATTGAGCGAAGAAATTAAACTCAGATCGAGTCTCAATGGAGATACGTGGAATGCAAAGGTTTCTAACTCACCCTCAGGAAAGAGTTTTCTACGAATCTAGTTTGTATGATCTTTAGTATCAACGGAGATTGGAATCTCTTGATGGGCTGACTCGCCTAACTCAAAGTGGATTGGAATATCAATCAGGTCAGATTCTCGAAGCCTCTTAAGACGACACTCAAGCACTCGAAACTATTCTTTCATAAACTACTAGATGTGAGCACAATGATGATATGAAAGAATGAGGTGCATAAAAATAAACACGGCAACCGTCAACCAAAGGTCGGGTACTTCCTCCATTTAATAAACGACCCCACCTAGGAATTAGGGGGTTCCGATTGTAGAACACCTTGAATGGTAAGTTTATGTCAATCAGGTGTCGATTACGTGAGGTAATCCCTCACTTTGATCTTTTTAGATGGGCTTTAGCCAAGGTCAAGTTGTGAACCCAGTCTCAGGGTTCGGTTGCTCTTATTCCTGATAGTAGATCGTTTCGCACGTTGAGTTGCTTTTTTATCGCTTTAGCAATAACTCACATGCAGTTCTAGTCACCTAGAAACACCTGTGCTGGAAGGTGGGGCAAACCACTTAGAATCACCTTTTCACACTAGCTATGTTAGGGAACGTACTAACTCCAGACAAACGTAGCCACTATCAGGTGTCTTAATGAGCGTGTGCTCAAGGTCCGAACTCTACAAGCCTTTGATTAACTATGTATTTTATGGCTTAATCTTGGTTTCTTTTAGTCAATGTCCCGTTTAACAAATGTTAAACCGGGTCGTGACCTCCCGGGGTCCTAGTATGCGGTGCCACACAGGGGTGATGAAATCTCGCCTTTTGTTTGCCCTTTATCTAATGTTGAATTTTAAATTGCACAAACATCAAGCACATAAACAAAAATTGACCGCTTCGCAGGATGGTGCGGTGGAAGAAGGTACCCCGGTGAAACCGTTGAGATGGCACACCCGGGATCTCTGGCTCAAGTAGGCGTTGTAGAGAGGTCCTCCCCGGATGTGGGTTCCAATATAAAGCCCCACAAAAATATTATAAGATATCTTTTCTTAAAATGACACTCTCGCTCAAGAATTACAAGTACTTTCCACTACAAGTCACTCAAAGAGGGGAGAGAAAAAAAGAAAAGAAAAAATAATGCTACTTCAATTTATTATTTTTATTATTATTTATTTTTTTAATGATCGAATTAAAAACGCCAAACACAAGTCACAAGCAGCAAAACAGCAACGCTAACACTTCGCTTTGCTCTTAAGGATTAGTTCTCGATTTAGGTGTATGATAAAGTGCAGCTCATTTGGACTATTTGAATTTGAAGAGAAAGTGGTCCTTGGAAAGCTTGTTGTTGACTTGTAATGATGATGCAACCAACACATGTGCACATTTGTTAACCTTTTACAATCTTCACCACCTAAGTCCGAACCAACATACAATTTTGCCTCCTATTGATGTATTGTTGTGCTTGCCGGACGAAAAAAAATTCTAACTTGTGATCTGATTTAGTCAGACTCGTTCCTGTAACTTAAACACAAAAAATACCTCAAATGCAAAAGTAAAGTACATCAAAAAGTGCTAAAACAAATGCTAAAAATGAAATAAACAAAATTCAAAATGAAAACGAAAATCATATCGATTAGATCTTGACCATGGGCAACGGCGCCATTTTGATAGAACCGTATCAAATCGGGTGTGTAGAATAATTATAGGGGTTGTCGTTCACTAAGCCAAGTAATTGCAAAACAATGTTTTCAATTCGACTTTTTACAATAAAACTAACAATAGTTGTAACCAATTAATAAAAATAACTTGGGTTCGGGATTTCACTATTATCATGAACTTCTAAAATATAGTATTATTCTCCATCCAAATAATTGTAAAAATGATCTCAAAATCAAATACTATTTATTTTCTCTTTTAAAGAAAACGTTTCCCAACATGTAATATTTGTCTTCTTAAGAGTGGCTACATCTCAGTGCTAGTAAATGGAGGGCCTTGAAGATTCTTTCAAGCTTCTAGAGGGCTAAGACAAAGGAGATCCTCTCGCCCCTTATCTTTTTGCAATTGCAGTGGAGGTCCTTAGCAAAGGGCTGAATGTGCTTAGAGAAAAAGGAACAGTTAAGCCTATGTTGGCCATTAAAAGAGTATGCTCCCTCTCACCTCCTTTTTGCAGGTGACATTTTTGTGGTCATCTAAGGGGTCTAAGAGCTATCCGGGGGTGGCTTGAGAAGTATCAAGAGGCAGCAGGTAAAGTATTTAGCAAAGAAAAGAGCAAACATTTTATGGGAGGAATGAACAATGCAAAGAAACAGAAAGTGAAGGAAGTGTTTGAGTTTATGGAGGGCTGTTACCTTGAGAAGTACCTTGGTATTCCACTTACACAGGGCAAGGTTACAAAAACTGTTTTAAGACCTTTGATTGAAAAAATCTGTAAAAGAGTAACAAGTTGGGCTGGTAGTCTTTTGTCTCTACAAGGAGGAACAGTGATGATTCAATGTTGAGTAGTATTTCCATTTACAATATGGGTATCAACAGATGGCCTGTAGCTGTGATTAAGGAGGGAGAAAGGATCCTAAGAAACTTCTTGTGGTCTGGAAACTCTGAGACTTAAAAAGCTTGGCTTGGGACAAAGTGTGCAAGCCTTACAAGGAAGGGGGTGTCAACATAAGAAGACTTAAAGACATTAATCAGTCTCTCTTAATGAAGCTAGCATGGAACTTTCTATCTGCTAAGGATGACTGGGCCAATTTTATGAGAGCTAAGTTCATTACAAAAGCAGGCAAGAAATCAGTGACTACTAAAGGGTCTTCTATTTGGGCTGGGATTAGATGGGTTCTTCCTGAAGTTGAGTAGCATTCTGGGTGGCTTGTGGGGGATGGCACTGGCATTGATCTCGGGAAAGATAATTGGTGCTCACAGAAATCTATTAAAGACCTCATTAATAATGATAACCTGCCTTGGGGTTCCATGACAGCTTCAGTTAGCAGCATCATAGTGGATGGGAGATGGGCTATACCTGATGATCTTAGCCTCACCTTTTACAGACTTAACATAAGCATTATGAGCATAAAGATAAACAAAAACAATGCAGACAGGAGAGTTTGGAAGCCAGATTTGATGGGCATGTTTTCAGCTAAGGGGGCCTTTAATGTGATCAGAAGGCAACCTGGCTTGGTGGTCAAAGTATCTTAACAGAAAAACCATTCACCCTAGAACAGCTATGTGGGGGTGGAGATTAGCCCATGGTAGTGTCCCTACTGATGACAATGTGAGGAAGAAGGATATCTGTATGGTCTCTAAATGTGCTTTGTGTGGCTCTGAAGAAGAATCTCTTAGTCATCTTATGTGGAAATGTACGTTCAGTGTGAAACTATGGGACTGGATTGCTAGCTGTTTTTTGGTTAGTGTTCAAGAGTACAACCTTAAGAATCTGATTAAGGTTGCTGACAGTATGAGTCCTTATATCAAAGATCTTTGGCCGGGCGCAGTCTGGAATGGTTCTTTCCTTATCTGGTGTGCTAGGAATGAATTTTTGTTTGATAACAGCCATATGGATTTGGAAAAGGAAAAGCAAAAATGGTTGTAAAGAGTTCAAGATAATAGTTTTTTGTCTACTGCTGCTAAAATGGGTGGGAGATAGCTTGGGTGGAGTCTGACTCTGAGGCAGCTGTCTTGGCTTTAACACAAACAAAGTTCCTTGGTGTCTAGAAGCTGACTGGAATGAAGCTAGGAGTAAAATGAAACAACTTAGAATCTCTTCAAATTGAAGGGAAGCAAATTTCAGTGCCGACAAGTTAGCTGGTAGAGGAGCTAATTTACTGGATGGAAAGTTTGAGTATAAAGTGGGAAGACCTCATTTCTTACATAGGATTGAGGTCCCCATGCAGGAGTACTTTAGATTCTGTTAAGGATTCTGCTGTATTTTCTTTTTGTTAAGGGTGTTAGCTGGAATGTAGCTGCCCTTTTTGTATGTGGTGCTCTTTGTTGTTCAATTTAATCGATCTAATTTAGCACAAAAAATAAAAAAAAATTTACAACTACAAATTATGAAAGCGATTCTTAACGATAATTTGTGAAGTAAATTTTCTTTACTAATAAAACATTTGGGCGAATTAACATATAAAACTCTTCCTATATTTTCATTAAAGATAATCATAGAAAGATAAAACATGTTGATAAAAACATAAATAGTTTATCAACATTAAAGCACAAGATTTATGAGAATACTACTGCATCTTGAATATTCAATCAAATAGCTACATCCCTACCCTAGTTTAAGAATTTAGCTAGACATTAAAGAAAAATAATAACAATTAAATAAAAGGGAAGACATGATTAAAACAACAAAATTTTATTGCTTGGGATTATAACGTACAAAGAGGTTCAGACCTTTTTCCAAAATTACACCAAAGTTCCAAAAATTCTTTAAACTCTTCAAGACAGTGCTCTCAACTCTAAAATTGGATGATCAATTACAAGGAGAGATGAGGAAGGAACCAAATCTTTAGAATATACAAAAAATATTATCCTCAAATCAATTTCCTAGAAAATATTGAGAATATTTTATCTCAGTATATCCTTGTTGTCAAATATATTCTCAATATTTTCTTGGTGTATCTTTATGAATATTCTTCAAATATTTTTCTTCTATTCTTGGGATTTCCAAATATTCTCAATATTCTTTTGTAATCTTCAAAATATATCTAAAAAAATCAAATCCAAAGATAATATATTAAATATATAATCTTAATTTTCTTAGATATTTAGATGAGAGAAGTATCTTGGCTTTTGTCTTCTACTGGAGATGAGCTGTAGCTTAAATATGTGGTTTTCTCCAATAGTTGCAGCTTTGGCTCCCAAATTCAGCTTTTTTTACACTCTTATCAAACATAACTTGAAATAATAATAAATCACTAATTTATTAGTCTTATTTAGCAATAAAATGAGGTCTAGAATCCTTAAATAAGTAGGGTAAGATGAGCATTTTTACATGCCCATCATGCAAGACCAAACGTTTTCTAGAGATATGTTACAAAAAGACATGGATGATAGGGATCCGTCTTTTTTTCTTAGTGTGGTATCATTGATGAGTTTATCGATTTTTTTTGCTAGGTAAGCAAATTTTTGTTTTAATATGAAGAAAAAGGAGTACAGGGAAGAACAATATATGAAGCATAGATAACTAGAGGTGGAAAGGCATTATTAAAGAGAAGCTAATGCTGTTGCTGACAACCTCTCTAAGATCAAACCTGCGGAAGGCTTTTGATGATAATTGAAGGGGATGTTGCTGGGAAAATCTACCTGAGACTATGAGTTTACTTCAAATTCGGTTTGATGGTGGGTGCAAATTTATGGGGTTACGTGGTTGCCTCTCGGCCTATGTTCCATTTCTTGGATGCCTATAGGATTTTATTCATTGGATAAACCTGATTCTATCTTGGTGAAGATGCTCAAGGAAAGCTTCATCCTTGATACTGATAATCTGACTAACTGTGGGTGTAAGGCGCCTATCTGTTCCAGAAAAAAAGGGTATAAGTACTTGCTGTAGTCAGTCAGGTTCTTTCTCTTTTTACTATTCTTTCAATGCTGCTGGGACTAGTATAGGAGGGCAAGGCATTCTGAACTGTTGGGGCAGGGATAAGAGTATTTTGATATGTGAGTGCTTTGACTTGGAGTTTGGGACCCTTGTTATTATGAGCAGTTTCAGTACAGTGTTGTTCTCCTTTGCTTACTGTTACTTTATTGTTGATGATGGCCTCCTCTTCTTCCTTGATGCTGATGTCCCTCTTTGACTATGGAAGTAAGGTGTTCATCTTAAGCTCTTTTGCTGAAGATTTGAAGTCTAATTTTTACTAGTGCTGCAAATTCTTTTTGTCCTTTGGAGTCTGTATGTCATTTGCTTGTTGCTTTTTTTTCTTTGTATTTTTATTTTTGAGCTTCTCCTCATTGAGAAGTTCACTTGTGTATATTCTTTTTCTTTCTTTCTATGGAGCAGGGGTCTGCTTTCAACCCCAGCTTACCTTCCAAAAAAAAGACATAACAACTAGGTTGCCACCCCCAGGCCTTACAAATTACAATCATCTATAGGTACCTTCTTACAAAGAAAACCTATAGTATTCAACAAAAGGTTCTTTACTTTAACCTTGGTCAGGAAACCTGGCCTTCCAGTATGCCATTCAAAAGAGTTATTACACAGCCTACTTCCTCTCTTGGTAGCATGGTCAACTCCAAAATTCACTTCCCTCCAGACTTGAATGAGTCTAACCCTAATGAATCCCGACTTTAGTCTTCTCCATCGTGGCCTTAATCTCCAAGTTAGCTGGTCAGGTTTGAAAGCTTGAATAGCTGATGATGAATCGGAAGCCATCCAAACATGTGTAAACCCAAGAGCTAGTGCTTTTGCAGGCCTTCTATGATAGTAGTACACTCAGCAGCATAAGGAGCTGTATGAGGGAGATCTTAGCAATAACTCCAATAATTTCATATTCACCTTTCTTCATCAAAATCCCATTCCCACCTGACCCTGGGTTTCCAAGGAGGCTCCATCACAACATATCTACACTTCATTTGGGGTAGGGGGCACCCAATAACAGGCTTGTACGTCTGTACCTGGATACAGAATCAAAGAACTTAACATTTGGTGAAGTCCTCTATTGTATTATTCATTGCAGATATATAAAGAGCTGAGCAAGTTCTACTTTCCTAAACAATTCTCCTCTTCAAATTTCTAGCGGCTGCTTATTATCAAACACTAAGGCATATTTAGTAAGCCAAGTTAAATATAATGATACAAGGATATGCCAAAGGTCCTTCACTAGCTGACTAGCTCCATCCATATGAGAGAAGAGAAGTACAAACTCTGTTTATTATGCCTATGATTTGAAAAATGTCAAAACCCCAAAATCAAATCTGTTGCACAAAGTCACACACCCATGTTAAATGATTAACTGTCTCTATACCTTTCCCACACAGGTAGCACCTGAGGAATGTACTAACACCCCTTCTTTGAGCAACATCGAGCAACATCTGCTGGAAGAGAATTGTGCAAAAGCCTTTAGGAAAAATTGGAGATTTTGGGATACAAAGGAGTGTACTTGATAGGTTCTATATTCCTCAGAAGCTAAAAACACGAGATCACAATTTTACTAATCTACTTTTATTCAATTCTCAAATATACTCTCTAGACATTCATCTCTAATCTCACTAAACTCTCTTAAAAACTCACAATACCTCAAACCCTAAACTCCAATCACCATTATAAAGGATTGGTGATCTTTTATTCTCTCCTAAAAATAAGTTGGTGGAGATTATCCTTTTAATTAAATAAATAACCATAATTTAAATCTAATTTAAAGAAAGACCTTGCTACATGGAGAACGACCGTTGTCGTGGGTGACGTGACGACGACCGTGCGACCTATCAACTTTCCCCTTTAAAAAAATTCGACCACGGATTTTGAACTCTGAAAGTGTAGCTCGGAGAACAGTAGAAATGTGAACCCATCCACGGTACTTCCCGTACTCGCTGACTTTGCGTGCGAAAAAAAATTAATTTTGCCGTGCCAAAAATCCCATGCGTATCCAGAATCTCCAAAAACCTGTATATCGTCGTACGGGCGATTTTCAAACTGGTCCAAGATGGGTCAATAAACTGCAAAGGAATTACCTCGTCGTTGTACTTATCAAATGTAGGGGGTTTGCCCCAATCAATGAAATGGAGAACAAAATCTGATGTTGTTCCCAAGCTTGTTGTTATTGTTGAAGGCTGGTAAGTGACGCATATGTTGGATTCAGAGATGGGTACAATGTACCCTACTGCACTAAATCATTCTTTCTTGTGTCTATCCCACTATCAAATACCTCTTAAAACACAACTTTGGGTCGAAAACCCAAGCCCCAATTTTCATGATCGCAGCTCCGAATCTCTTTATGGGTTCCTCAATTTTTTCCCCTGCCGTTGCTTTGTTCCCGACTCCTTTAAAGATCGGGTCACCGGTTGCAATTGTACTGATGACCGGGGAAGGAGTGAAGCTCAGCTCAATCGCTTAAGCTTTGCTTGTGACTTGATTTGAGTTCCCCTGTACTTCATCGTCGTTGCATTCCAGGTTTTCGGTATGGCACTACAAGTTGTAGAGAACCTTCGTGTTCGTTGTTGTAAGAACTCTGAGGGACTTGATCGTTGTAGTATTCGTGGGGGGAGAAAGGTGGGTGGGCTGGATCTGAACCCATGTTTGTTGGATCACGTGTTGATCACAGGCCATGCCATGCACATAATGCGCAATTATCCTATTCTCTCAATTGTGACTCTCTCTTCGTCAACCTCGATTTACCTTGTTGTTTCTTCGTCACCATCGAAACTTGCGAGAGTACGCAATTAGGCAAGCATCACATCTATCTTATGATCGAGTCTTGCGTAAATCGTCTCCATCATGTTGCATATATTTTTATTTTCAAGGACTCTTGATACCAAATTGATAGGTTCTATATTTCGTGAAAGCTAAAACACGAGATCGCAATTTTACTAATCTACTTTTATTCAATTCTCAAATTAGCTCTTTACACATTCATCTATAATCTCACTAAACTCTCTCAAAAACTCACAATATCTTAAACCCTAAACTCCAATCACCATTATAAAGGATTGGTGATCCTTTATTCTCTCTTAAAATTAAGCTAGTGAAGATTATCCTCTTAATTAAATAAATAACCATAATTTAAATCTAATTTAAAGAAAGGCCTTGCAACGTGGAGAACGACCGTTGTCGTTGGCAACGTAAGGATGATCGCGCGACCTATCAGTACCAATTAGAGTATATATTCTTGATATGCCATTGTCGTAGTCTGTCTCGGGTTTCTCTAGAATATATTCTATTTAGAAGATATTCTATGTAGAATATATTTTATTTATTATATTTTTGAGGGTTTCTTAGTTTGTAAAAGATGTCCAAAAGTTCACTTATTATATTCCAGATAGAGTAGTATTAGGGCATCATATTTTTTAGGGTTCCTTAGTTTGTAAACGATGCCCAAAAGTTCAGTTTTCATTAGTAATTTTAGTAGAAGTTACGCCTGTTTGTTTTTTTTGTTCAAAGTGAGAACTTGCTCCAAGTTCCTACTTTTGGTATGTTTGTTTTTTATATAAAAAACAAACATGTTTTTCATGTAAATGGAAAAGTTGGTAGAACTTGGAACTTTGAGGTCTAAGTTCCCACTTAAATTCCCCCTCCCCCCTATTTGAAGTTCCAACTTTTTTGGCTACAACTTGGAACTTGGTCAATGGGGACGTTCCCCACCCATGTATGGTTTAAGTAACTTAAAACAACATCAAAAACGACTCAATCTCTCCCTCTCTAGTGTTAGTTGTTAAGTTTTGTATAATATTTCTATGTCTTGGATCTTTCTATCTCTTTTTATTTTGGATAATGCCCTCAATCTTGGATGGTGTTCACTATGCTGAATTATGTTGGATTATTTCTCCATTATAAGTTCTCTATTTGTTGTATGATATATTGGTTACATCTATCTATTTTGAAGTGGGATATTTTGATCATATTTATTTTTATTTGATGATATTTGGTTGTTTCTCACCGTTTGAGGTCGTTTTTGATCACTTGAATCTAATTTTGGTAAATGAGAACTTTAAAAACAAACATGTAGTAGGGTGAGAAGTTCAGTTTAATTGAGAACATGAAGAATAAAAATAAACACCTCACTTTTACAAGTTCCAACCAAAAGTGGACTTCACACTTTTTTCAAGTTCCTAGGAGCTTGGTTGCCCTAGCAAGTTTGTACTTATATAAAAAAAAAACAGACCCTTATTTCTCTTGTAATATGGATTTAAAATTGAGAAAAGGACAATTTTATTAATTTTTAGTAAAAGTGTTAGGATTTATCGTAGTTCACATAGAGGCCTTTCTGAACATTTCATATGAAGAATGAACAAACAAGTCTATGATTTCAATTATATTCTAGTTGATTATTGGGCATTGATGTTAATATATAAGACAAGGTGATGCAATTAGGGTTAAGAAATTCACAAGTTGAAGTCCTACCTTATTACAAGTTTAGGAATTTTTAAAATTAAGTGGAAAGGCTTATTTTGACAATAAAGCCTACTAGTGATATTATTTGCAATTGACCTCGTTTTTTGGTTTGTCAATTAATTGATATTTCCCTTATTTTCTCACAATATGTCTGGGTCAAAGCTCGTTTACCATAGTCAATTGCGAATATACCACAATACGTAACGGTTTGTCAAATTTTCTCTCAAAACAAAAGGATTTGTCTCAATTTGTCTCTTCTTAATTCCACCTAAACAAGAATCAGCGAGCTTTGACTCAGTCAAATCGTGAAAATAACTAAATAAAGTATGATGTATTGAATAAATGGCTAACCAGGGGGTCAATTGCGAATATATCGCAAAACATACGGAGTTTTCTCAAATTTTAATTTTGAATTTAAGTAGTTTCCTACTTGAACTAACAAGGATTATTTTCATGATATAAGATTCCATATAACACTCATGATAAGAACATCAGTGAACTCCTTAAGCCTCTTTATGCCGAGACCCGCCTTATCTTTTGGAACACATATGTCTTCCAATGAAACACTAGAACTTCCTTTGCTTGATCCAGTCCAGATCAAAGGAAATCTCTAAGTATTCTCTTTATTTTCTTAAGAACACTTTTAGGGAACCCAAAACCAAGCTGCCCAGTAAACAGTCTAGCTTTGGAGAACAGTTTTATGAGCTCAACTCTCTCTCCATATGATAAGTACTTGTTTTTCCAATTCAAGACTTTTCTAGATATCTTTGTGACAAGTATGTCACAATATCTTTCAGAAAGCTTGGAAGGAAGTAATGGGAGCCCTAGATACTTACAAGTAGTTTCTCTCTCTCAAAGTGTGAAACATCACATATAGCAGTCTCGGTTTCTTACATTTTGGAGCCAGAGAAGAATATAGTACTTGTAGGATTATTTTCAAACCAGGTATGAAAGCAAAATCTTCAAGAATTTCCTTTGTTATGATGGCAGATTCTTTTGTAGCTTTAAGGCATAGCAGCACATCATCTGCAAAGAGCGAATGTGATATGCTAGTTGATTTGGAGTTGGAAAGGTAGAAATTTTTTTATCTGTGGCAGCCTTATTTAGAAGCTTAGTGAGGGAAATCTAGTCTTCAATACTGGAACTAAGTAGGACCATTGCCAAAAGCTTTATTCACATCTATCTTCATATTATTCTATCTGCCACATTAACTCTGTTAAATCTCTAGCCAATTCATGGGCCAACGGTATATTATCTTGTGTCACTCTACCCTTGATAAAGGCTGACATTCTGAAGGCAATCAATTTTGTGATGAATTTGTATATCCACACTACAAAGTGATAATGGTTTGAAGTCTGCAAATATATTTTGGCTAGAGACCTTAGGGATGACTTTGAGTATGGTTATATTCACTTCCTTGAGGAGTTGTGTTCTTCTGAAAAAGCTTAAGATTGCTTTGGTGGCATCTGGTCCCACAATATCCTAACAGCTCATATAGAAAAATAGTAAAATACATTATAACCATCAGTTTCATGAGCTATCCTCTTTTCATCAAATACCATCTTTAATTTCTACAGTTGTTAATGAAATAAATAATCACTTGAGACTAACTAATTTCGATTAATTTAGGTCTAAAACAAAAGGTCTGAATTCCTTTGAATTAATGGTCTAACCTTAACCTAATTCAAATTGATTCGATTATCTAATGTCAACAAGCAATTGAAAATTAGACACAAGACCAAATATTTTTAACCCTGTGGGAAACCTTTCTCAAGTGAAAAACCCATAGGTCGCCGTCGAATCACCCGACAACTAAACAATCCACTATTGAAAACGAATTCCAAGAGTTTAATTACTTACAGACTCGATAAACACATCCCATGGTTACTTTTCATCTAATCAAGCTTATTGTAATCGATTCCACGTTCTCGCAACGCCTCGCTCCAATCTCTCGTCGAAGCTTTCAATCTTGAATCTCACAAATTTTTCAAATCATGATTTGGGTTTCTTGATCAATGATTGATTCAAGTTTGAGTTGTTAGTTCTCTCTTGAATCTCTAAAAGAAATCTCCCCTCTCTCAAAAATACAAACCGTAGAAAATAGGTTTTCAAAAAGTTAAGTTGCTTTATATAGAAAAACAGAAAACCCGACCTCTGTTCGAATAAAAACAAAATCTATTCTAATAGAACAATTATTATTCGAATACACCAAAAGTATATTCGAACAAATAAAGGCCTGAGGCAATTTGTTCGAATAGAGAGAATCTATTCGAACAGAACAAAATCCTATTTAAACAACAAAGTTCCCAGAAAAAGTATTCGAACAAAGAAATAGTCTATTCGAATAAAAATTGTTCTGAGAGAAAATATTCGAATAGATACTAAATTTTATTCGAACAAGGTCTTATTCGAGCAGAACAAATGCCTGCTCGAATAGAGACCTGCTTTTCTTAAATAAGACATCACTTTCTTTTCATATTCTGTAAAATACTACGGGCTTGACATTTAGAGCAAAGAGATAGAAACCCACTTACCTGTTCAGTGACAATCCAGATGTAGTCGCTCCATGTGCACTTGCTTACGACGGATAACCATGAGGTAGTGCTGACACCTATTCTAGATACTAAATGAAACAAACTCCAATCTCCCCCTTTGGTTTATTTTGTGTCAAAACTAGAACTACAGGTAATAAAAGAAAATTGCAACTTGATGGACTTACTCACTGAACATCCATTCTTAAAAGCATATCCTCTGATATCCCTGCACATTAAACAAGATACATCACCTAACCGTTCATATTCAAAATAAAGAATTCAGAAGACAAAAATTACTTACCTGGTTTACCTGTCAGGAGCATCTCTCCCCCTTTTTGGCACAAAAGAACAAAGGGTAAGCAAACAAAGCAGAGATGAAAGAAAAACATATGAGGAACGCCAAAATGTATAACACTTATGGAAGAAGATCATGGAATATGATAATCATATATTAGAAACTGTTAGAGCATCCATGCAAAAAGAAACTGTTAATATATAGCATATCCAAAAATGACCTCCAAAATAGAATATACACGCAGTAAAGATAGCATAATCGAAAACAGTAAGAGATGAGAGACAATCACAAAAGAAAATTACTCTAAAGTGAATAAGATGACTCAAGGTCATATTAGACCTAAGACTACTTATCTAGATCTGGAACGGGAGGACTACTCGACGACCCTCGAACTGTACTGCTCAGATCATCCACAGAGGTCTGGAGCCGACCTATATCCTCCTGGAAAAGCTGAAACTGAGAGTGCATCTGAGAGTTTAGCTGACCAAACTGAGACTCCATATAGGTGTAGAGAGAAGCAAAATCACGAGGTACTGATCTAGTAGAAGCATATGTAGAAACAGCTGGCACAGTAGTAGCAGCAGGGCCTAGAAGCAGCAGGTGCAACCTCAGTCTCAGTCCTCTTAACCCTCCTCTGACTCAGACTCCGACTCAGCTACCATGTGCTTTATACTCTTTTCTCAATACTGAGGAGTAATAACATCGTCCCTCTCGTCAGCCTCCTCATCCTCACGAATACCATAACCCATCCCAGTCAAAAGCTGAGAAATAAATCTACTAAATGGAAAAGCTCGGGTATGAAGCTCAGGATTGGCCTAAAGAATCATTTCGTACATAATAACACTCACCAGGTCAAGATGATACCCCTTGCTGTAGAGATAGACCAAATAAAACATATTTCCCACCAACACATTCTTATTCCCTAGTTGGGGAAGAATGTTCCGATGAACAATCATTTAAAATAAGCACAGGGCCTTGGTCAGATTCTTACGCCTGATATAGGGTCCTTTCTTCTTCCCTGCGTGAAGAAGCCGCTCCTCCATCTCCCTCTTGGGAAGAAACTGATCAGGAATTGGTGGCCAGTCCGTAGGTGTCACAATCGTAACAGAAGACTCAACTAATCCAAAAGCTTGCCTGATGTCCTCCCGACGAACATGAAACTCTAAACCATTAATCGACACCGACACCTGGAAGCTCTTGTCGTTATTCGTTCCACGGACATTGTGAAGAGAAGCATAAAACATTTGAACTAATCTAGGATAACAAGGCAGCTGGGGCCGTATAATACCAGTCCAACCACGATATGAGAATGTATCAAAGATCTTCAAGAATAAGGGTAGTGCAGACGTAACTTCTCCTCATCTAGTGATTCTTCCCGCTGATCTTTCGGCCAATCCTGAGCTAGATCAGGCTGGGGGGGGAGGGGTTAGGATGCATGCCATGATTCCCCCCATCATTGTCTCGTGACACTGCACGAGACCCCCAACACCACTAGCTCCTCCTCGACGAGAACCCAGAGGAACTGAATTACTAGGACCTGTCCTGGTGCCTCACTTTGTCCTACCCCGTTTAGACGCACCTCTTGGTGCGAGAACGGGGGACTCAGCCTCATGGCATTTATCCCTAGCCATAACAAACATTCCGTACAAAAGAATCCGTAGTCAAACACGTATCCAACAACCCCAAACAACCCACACAAACTGCAAGATATCAACCACAACTTCCACAAACTCAACCCACATGGTTAAGCAGGGGAACCCAATGAATCACAATCACCAATTCTTCACCACTTTGATCAATCAACACACAATTCTTTGTCAATTAAAACCAAAGTATCCTCCAACTAGAATATACACCCAAAAATCACAAACCAAATTCTTCAATTACAAACACGAAGCAACAAACCCAATTTCAAGTACCAAATGACAGAGTCGCAATAGGAAGAACAAATGAGTAAGAAACTTGAAGGAGAGAGAGCAGAGCAAGCTTAGCAAGCCAGTGAAGGAAGTGAGGTTGATTCCAACACAAAACTATGGCAAAACTGCCGAGATCAGATTACAAAATTGGAACGCCAAACTTTAAATTTGTCATGGGGAAACAGTGAAAACAGATGACTCAGAGATTCACCGTCCAATCGAGTACATAATCAAGCATAGAGAGAGGAGAATCACAGTGGAAGTGGAGAAGCTCAAGTCGGTGTGAGGGAGAGAGAGTGTGAGAAAAAAAAACAAGTTTGTGGCTTTGTAAAAAGACATAACAAACGAAATGTATTCGAATAACTATATGTGTATTCGAATAGATAAATCACTGAGGTGATGTATTCGAATAAACAAAATTGTATTCGAACAAAAATATACCTGAGGCAAAAATATTTGAATACACCAAAATTGTATTCAAACAAAATTATGCCTGAGGTACAAAATATTCGAATGCACCAAAATTGTATTTGAACATTTTTTTTTCAACAGAAACAAAACACAAAAAAAAATAGTCAATACTCCCCCTGTTTACTCTACACGAGAGACTAATCACATGGTACATGAACAATAGATAGGAAATCAGTCAATGAAAAAACCAGTCAGAATAACCATTTTCTCAGTGTGTGTGTGTGCACAGTCAACGTAAAATAGTACTATGTAGTCAACAGAACTAGCAACCAGAAATAAGGAACTATAATGGACAGTTGTTTCAACTTAGGCCTCTCATGGTGATTACTCAAAATCACTGAGAATTGACTAGCAAACACTCTATGTGAAATACGAATATGAATATAAAGCAACAAAAAAAATATATTTTATCAAAAAACGACGCACTGTGAGCTGGAAGATCTCATGGGAAAAAACTCCAATTGTCATATATGGTGTCAAGTTAAAACTAATATAGATTCCCTATCTCTACTCTTCACTAATAGTGACTGCGCCTAACTCAAGATCAAATAGGTCTTTAAACAGGTTATAATGTATGCACAAGTAGGCAAATGACGGAGTAGGTGTTTTGCTGACATTCTGAGACTACAGTTACACTAGTTCCCCTTCTCACTTAAAATCAAATTCACCTTCTGTCATTTTCTTTCTTATTGAGTACACATAAAATAAATTACCTCTTTTCTTCCCTTTTTATTTATTTATTTATTTTATTTAAACATTTGGGGACTTATTGTATTCTTCTATTTATCTTTCCCCCAAAAATTAAACGTATTTTTCTTTTTCTTTTTTTTCTCACTAAGAAGTCTTAGAACAAATGGGTAAATGGATAAATGATTTGGACAAGAAATGAAAGGCATATTTTAAGGCACAAATGGCTGCAAGTAGATAAAAATATGGTTAGAAATAACGAGGGCCAAAAATGGGGAAAGAAAGAAAAAAAATGTATATTATCACATCTTCGGTTGGACACCGTCACCTTTTTGCCTCGAGTAAAAATAGGAAAGTTTTACTAGTATAACTTGACTTTGATGTTACCATTGACAATTGAGTAAAGAAACAAAAAAAGATCAAATACGATGAGATCAAAAGAAGAGTAAATACCATAACACTCGAAGCTAATAAAGAAGGTCAGATCCTCACATAACATTAGGTACAAAGTCTCTATATGTATCCTCAAGTATGTTATCAATGAGTGCCTATCCATCTAAGCATGTGATAGTTGACTGTCGTGAAAAAAATCTAAGTAAAAACCATACTGAACTGTCCTACCACTGAATTAAAAATCATATCTGGAAGAACATATATCACAGTGATAGCCTAACAAAAATAGTGTAAAGAGGAAGTAAGAGACATACCTAATCAATGGAAGAGACACCGATGGACTGTCTCAGAAGTTCAAACCTCATAGTATCTAATGGCTTGGTAAAAAAATCAGCTAACTGACTCTCTGTAGGAGCATACTCAACACTGACTATCTTACGTTCAACAAGATCACGGATAAAATGAAAGCGAATGTCGATGTGCTTGGTTCTAGAATGTTGTTCAGGATTCTTGAAAATATTGATCGCACTTGTATTATCACAAAAAACTGACATCCAAACGAGTACCATTTGTTTCATCCAAACGAGTTTAGTGCAAAAACTACCCACAACAATATACTCCGCCTCTACTGTGGATTAAGAAATACAGTTCTACTTCTTACTTTGCCATGCCACAAAATTATTCCCAATATAATAACATCCTCCCGAAGTACTCTTCCTATCATTTGCATTTCCTGCCCAATCTGTATCAGAATAACCAATAACCTCGGAAGTTGTCATATAAGTACCATAAACCAAAATCAGAAGTCCCACATACATCACGAATAATGCGTTTAACAGCCTGTAAATGAGACTTTTTAGGACTACCCTGATAGCGAGCACAAATGTTGACACTAAACATGATATCAGGACGAGTAGCAGTAAGATAAACTAAACTACCTATCATACTTCTATACATTTTCTGATCAACATCCTTACCTGCCGTGTCCTTAACTTTATTATTGTACTCATGGGTGTCCAAGTATGTTTTTCAGAGGAGATACCAAATTTCTTCACAAGATCCCTTGCATACGTAGATTGAGAGATAAACATCCCTTTCTCCAATTGACGTATTTGGAGACCTAAGAAGTATGTTAGTTCCCCAACCATGCTCATTTCAAATTCACTATTCATTAAAGCTGCAAAAGAAGTGGTTAGTGAATTCGAAGTAGAACCAAAAATAATATTATCTACATATACCTGTGCGACAAACATCACGCCTCCCTTATGTTGGATAAATAACGTTTTATCAACTCCCCCTGGAGCAAATCCCTTATCCAAGAGAAAATTGGAAAGTCATTCAAACCATGAACTAGATGCATAAGACCGTAAAAGAGAAGACATACCAGTCATATTATTGGTTGCATTTGAGTCAACAATCCAAGGTGATGTCGGAGGTGCATAAATACTATTTGCTGATGCGAAGTTACCTGTCTGAGAAGCTGCCGGTGTAGAAGACATAGAGAGAAGTCGTTGGAACCTGTTGATTTCATCCTGAGAGAGAACACTAAAGGCCGAAGAATCTTGTGCTATAAAGTTAGCAGATAAGTGTGTTGAGTACTGAGATGGACAGGGCTGAAAAATCCGCAGGACGACTGTGCAAAGGATGACAAGTTGTCTTTAGATGTCCCTACTTACCACAATAATTATACTTCTTCCTCGGGGGGAGAGAGTTACCGGAAACCGCTGGTAACAGAGAAATGCTAGATAATGATGTATATGAAATTTATGAAGGAACTGACGGTGGTGCCGGATAAGCATAACGAACAGCCATAGTAGATCTGAAGGGATCCAAAAGATAGGAGGCATAGGTGACTGACAACTCTGATCGGAGAGACAATATATGTGTACCTCTTCAAGAGTTAGGAAATGAGTCCTATCAAGTAGATAAACTCGTGCATACTTAAAATTGGGATTAAGCCCTACAAGAAACTGAAACACCCGAGTCTTCTCCATAATCTTTGCATAAATCTCTGCTGCCGTAGGTGGAGTAGGAACTTTTTTACTTGGTGCACTAGCTGGCCACTTGATGAAACTATCATAATGAGATAATTCTTCCCAACTCGACCGAAGTCTCGTATAATACATCCCCAAAGTCTGGGTACCCTGTTTGAAATTCCCAATCTCATTGGAAAGTTAAAAGTTCCTAGCATTATTCTCTCGCTGAGAATATACCTTATGAAGTGATTCCCAAATCAACTGCGCATTGTTTGTGAATAAGTACCCAGCCGAGATTGTTGGTTGCATAGAATTAATTAACCAAGTTCTCACTATTAAATCATCTGAGAACCACTTTGCATACTTTAGATATGATTTTGCAGGTTCTTTTTCTGTGCCAAGAAGAAACCCTATCTTTCTACGGCCACCAACGAATAATTTCACCAACTGTGCCCATCGAACATAATTCAAGTCATCTAATAGTTGTGAGGTAATCTTCAGATTTGGATTATCATGAACAGAGTAGAAGGATTAGACATCTTCACTCAATCCAATCAACGAAATGGTCGAACTCGAACTCGACTCGTCACCGATAGCCATTACGATCGATTATCTCAAATAAATCAAACAGATATGAGATTCATATCAGCATCTATCACATCTCACGACCGGATCCAAAAAACAAAAAAAATTGCGGAAGCTTAGGTTGCGATCATAACAACGTTATCAAAGAAACAATGATAATCGTCGTTCTTTAAAACAAAAGAGAGATAGAGCGACAGCGGCGTAAATCAGACCAACAAGAACAAAATCGTAACCCTAAAATTTTATATCAGTGAGGGTGTGGAACGATGGTAACTCTCTCCTTAACGTGTGGCGTAATTTATGAGCTCAACACGTGGATGAATATTTGGGTGATGCGGAGTAGCACATAGGCCGTTGGGCTCGACATGTGGAAGAAATGCCCACCCTGATACCATGTAAAAATAGATTAGAAAGAGAAAAATATTATTATTAAATTTATTATTTAGGTTACATCATACTCTCTTTATATAGGAGAGAAATATTAAACTATTTCTATGAATAACCAATGTGGGTCTAAAAGAACATAAAATAACCTTGCTAATAAAATGCTAAGGAACAAGCAATAGATAAAGAGACAGCTGAGTGTCTGGAATAGGATGTTGTTCAGGTTAACAGAGTTGGTGAAGCAAAGATAGGAGAATATAGACAAGAATTGAAACAAAAGAAGATAAAGAGAAAAATAAACAGTTGGAAGCACATAAGGGGCACCCAAAGAGAAATAAAAAAAAAGGAAAGCAAAAGCACAACTCTACTTAGATGGCTAAACACCAAAAAAAGATTGTGGATCAGGGAGGAAAGGAAAACTGTACTATAAGGAAACACCATCAGGAGAAAAATATACTATGACACAAGAAGAATTGGAAGTTGGTGCTGATAGGATTAAGAAGCAAATCAACTTGAAGAACCAAGTTAAAAATGGAGGTGCTAGTATAGAAATAAGATGTAGAAATAAGAAGGGGAGGAAAATATTGATATTTCAATATTCTAATTATTAACAGCTTTACTGCTCTTATATAACAGGGGGTCACTAAACTACTTCTATTACTAACCAATGTGGGACTGAAGGAGGAGTATATGTGTAGACACACACTATAAACTCGAACAACAAAAAGGTCTTAAATGCAGATACATTCTTTTTGTGTGATTGAGAGAGTGTGTGAGAAAGACCCAAACTGGAGGCATTGTTCAAAGAGAGTGAGGGAGTCTTACTAATTTTATTTGTTACTTGTGGAGATGAGGTTTTGAGTTACAACTCTTGGAGTCAAGCCCTGCAGGCGCCTTCCCCCAGGGTCATCTAGTAAAAACACAAATGTAGTTTTGGTGAGGGAGTGAAGTACCTCATCTTCTGGAAAATTCAATTGTGTAGGAAAAGGAGGTCTTATGATCTTAATCTTCCCCTCAATAGAAGAGACTAAGGTGAAGGGAGTTGTATCACTGAGATTTTAAGGAATAAACATGTGTGTATGTCTATTGTACAGGTTTTGGTAGGATTGACAAACTCAGTTCAAATAAGGGAAGCAACCTTGATGTTTCCCTGGTGACTGAGGCTGATTTATTAATCCTAAGACTATTTCGAGTCACTAGGGAAATAAAAGGGTTACCCCCCTATATGGGCAACATATCTACCTTCTAGACATGTATGAGAAATGTCTCCTACCTCAGGACCTAGTAACTATTGGGCATTCTCAAGGAATTGACGCAGATTTTTTAATCCTAAGACTATTTCCAATTCCTAGAGGCTCTATGATTACTAACTCGGAGCAGGAGAACCCCCTAGAACAGTTTTCAAGGATGGAGAACCTGAATGAGATAAGTGTTTAACCTTAGTGGTGAGGGAGTGCAGTACCACATTGGGAACAAGGAAGTACTAGTGTCTGAGCTCTAACTGGAGTCTTGTTTGACCTCACTAAGAGAACGCATTAGTAAATCCCAAAAGCCCACCAAAATCCAATTCTCTGAGATTTATAGGGTTAAAATTTTGTGTGCCTTTGTATTCTTTGTGCAGGGAGTTACCAAAAGGGAGAGTTTAATAAGACCCACAAAAGCTGCATACAAGGCCATGAACCCACTGAAAAATGGAATGCTACTGCAAAAGAGATGGAAAGGCAAGACCAAATAAAAATGAACTTTATAAGCAATGAGCTTCAGGAAGGTAGTATCAACTTTAGGTAATTTACTCAACTGGATAATACATCTGATGACTAATTTTGCTTGTTGGAATATTAGAGGGGTTAATAGCTTTCTTAAGCAAAGTGAGGTGAGAAACATGAGGGTTAAACATAAGCACTCTATTCTTGCTCTTGATGAAACAAAGATGAATATAGAGAATTAGAGAGAAGATTGTTAGAGCATCTCCAATAGAGATGGTATGCTATTCCGGTTTTGGATACTAGTATCCGGAATAGCATACCACTTTGCTCCAACAGATTTCTTTCCAAATTTAGCTTTTTTATATTAAAATTGGGTCCCACAATATTATTTTATGAGAGAGAAAAGATTTTTATTACAAATTGGGACCCACAATATTTTTTTATTAGGAAGAGAAGAAATAGTTGTGGGACCCACAAAAGTAGTATGCACATACCACTCTCCAAGTTTCGGATTCACATACTTTGGAGGGGTATGGGGGTGATAATGTTGAACACCATACTCCTGTTGGAAGGAGTTTTTGCAAAAGTATGTGAAAAGTGTAATAGTATACCATGCTGTTGGAGATGCTCTAAGAACATTGCCCCAGGATGGGAGTATCTTGACAACTGTGACTTTTTTGAGACTTGCAGGATACTCTTGTTGTGGGACCCCCATGTGATTAACATTGCTGACTCTGATATTTCTTCTCAAGCTATTGCTGCCAAAGCTAACTGGATTAATGGGGAAAATTTCATGATCAGAGTGATTTATGCTAATAATACTACTAGTGTTAGGAATAACTTGTGGACTAGCCTCACTAATGTCTCTACTAATGTGGCTGAACCCTGGATCATCTTGGGGGACTTTTAATAGTATTTCTAGTAAAGAAGATGGAGGAGATCTTAGAGCTTATGATTACTCAGGTCTGGTGGATTTTATTAGAGAGGCTGGTATAATTAATTGTAAATAAAATGGGCTTACTTTACTTGGAGTAATAACAGATTAGGAGAAGACATGCTGCTCACAAAGATTGATAGAGTTATGACCAACTCTATCTGGTTTAGTAATCTCTCAAATACTGAGGTCACTTACCTTAACCCTGGAATTTTAGATCACACAGCTATGATTGTAAAGATGTGCACACCCCCAATTTTGGAATTAAAACCCTTTAGGCTCTTCAATCACTGGATGAAGGAAGAGGACTTTATGAAAGTTGTGGGGGACTGTTGGAACACAAGGATTGATGGAAACCTCATGTACACTCTGGTCTCTAAATTAAAGATTATAAAGGAGGCTTTGAAGACCTGGAACAACAACAAATTTCAGAATGTTGATAATATGGTTGCAACTGCTAGGAAAGAACTGGATGAAGTGCAAACTGAGATTCAAGGTGACCCCATAGCTATGACTTGGCTGTGAAGGAGAGAGTGAACATTAGGAAGTATGCCCACCTTGCCCATATTGAAGAGGCTATCAAGAGGCAAAAATCTAGAATACAATGGATGAGTTTGGGTGATAATAACACAGCTTTCTTTCACCAATCTCTAACAGCTTGGAGATCCATAAATAATATCAATATGTTGGAAGTAAGTGCTGTCCAAGTTACAGACCGTAATGACATTGGAGATGAAGGAGTGAGATATTTTCAGAAGATTCTTGGTACAGAAGGGACTGATATGCAAACTGATAGTATTGACCAAATGAAGTTAACCCAAATTGATGAGGATATGAAAAACAAAATGGAGGCTCCAATCACAAGGGAAGAAGTCATTGAAGCTTTAGAGAGTATAGGAGAAGATAGAGCTCCAGGACAGCCCTGATTGGTTCAACTCTTGTTTCTTCAGGAAATGTTGGAGGATTGTTGGGAATGACTTGGTTAAAGCTGTGCAAAACTTCTTTAAAAAGTCAAAGTTGTTAGGAGAGGTAAATGCTACTTCTATTACCCTTATCCCTAAAGTGACCAATGCTTCATCTATTGATGATTTTAGACCCATTTGATGTTTCAATGTAATCTGCAAAATCATATCTAAAGTGATAACTAATAGGTTCAAATGGGTGATGCACAAACTTATAAGTTTCAACCAATCTGCCTTTATACAAGGTAAACATTTACAAGACAATATGATGATATCCCAAGAGCTTGTTAGGAATTACCATAGGAATGTTGGCCTAGTAGATGCACGGTGAAGATTGATTTGAGAAAAACATATGATATAGTTTGTTGGGAAGCTGTGCTTAAGACTTTCACAAGCTAAACTTTCCCTCAAACTTCATCAAATGGATTGAGATATGTATCACAACCCCTAAGTACTTTGTTTCTATAAGTGGAACTCTTTGGGCACTTTAAAGGTAAGAGAGGCCTAAGACAAGGTGATCCAATATCACCTTATCTCTTTGTCATAATGATGGAAGTCTTTACTAACATCATGCATGGCAAGGTGACTGAAGGCACTCTTATGTTGCACCCAAAATGTACCAATCCTATGATTACTCACCTCTGTTTTGCATATGATCTCTTGGCTTTCTTTGATGGTTCTATTAGCTCAGCAATTGCCCTAAAAGAAGCACTCAAGCAATTCAAAGAGGTCTCAGGATTGGATGTGAATACAAACAAGAGCCTAATTTTCTATGCAGGTTTATCCAACATTGACACCATTCAAATCTCTGACATACTAGGCTACCAAACAGGTGAGTTACCTGTTTAAGTATCTTGGTTTACCCCTAATCTCTACTAGACGTAATCATAATGATTGCCTTCCCCTTATTGATAGTATATCTCTTAGAGTTCAGTCTTGGAAAGGGAGATTCCTCTCTTATGTAGGCAGGATGGTGCCCATTAAGCACGTGCTAAATAGTACGAGTGTCTATTGGTTTTTTTTTGTTTCTCTCTTCCTTTAAGAACTATACATGAGATTGACAGTATTTGCAAAAAAATTCACTGGGCTGGAGCTGACTTGGATTTTAAAATTTCAAATATTAAGTGATATGATTGTTGCCACCCCTTTAAAGAGGGAGGATTGGGGATTAGAATCATTGAAGATTGCAATAGTGCAGCCATTATGAGACATATTTGGTCTATTTTTGAAAATAAGGACACCTTATGGGTGAACTGGGTCAAAAGAAATATGTTTAAAGGTAATAACTTCTAGACAATTAACATTCCTCAAAACAGTAGTTGGTGTTGGAGAAAAGTATGTTAAAAAAGCGGTAGCCGAAAAACTAGACAAAAAAAAAATCGCACTAAGGCGAACTCTCTCAAGATACTTAAAGCGGAAACTTAAGCTATACTACACTCTTGGAATGAGATACATTTACATAGTGGGGGTTTCTATTTATAGAGGAGCTTTATCTATCTAGATTTTTCTACAACCGATTAATCTATCTTAACCTCTAACCGACTCATCTCTCCTGTCTTTTCTCTTCATCATCCTCTCATCCCTCTTGAGGCTTCCACTAGGCGGTGGTGAAGCTCAACATCCCCCCTCAGCACCGACTCTCTAATACATACTCCAAGAAGGGAGTGAAACTTGTTGAATTTGGGTACATGTAACCCTTTCGTAAAGGTATCAGCCACTTGGTCTTATGTAGATACTAGCACTAACTCAACTTCACCACTTAACACTTTCTCTCGTATTTAGTGGTGATGCACCTCTATGTGCTCCGTTCTTGCATGAAATACCGGATTTTTCGCCAACCTTATAACACTCTGGTTATCACAATAGAGGCCTACTGAGTAACTCGTATCTTGGCCCATGTCTCAAACTAACTGTAGTAACCAGGAACATTCTTGTACCGCCATTGTTGCTGCTCGGTATTCAGCCTCTGTTGATGAAATTGCCACCGTTGGTTGTTTCTTACTACACCACGAAACAACACCAGATCCCAAACTAAACGTATACCCGGTAGTGGATCTTCTAGTAGAAGGGTCTTCTGCCCAATCAGCATCCGTGAATCCAGCAATCTCTGACTGGATTCTTGCTTCATCGAATATTCTGTAGTCTATTGTGTGTCGTACGTATCTGAGAATCCTGCGAACTGCTTTGAGATGAGGTTTCCTCGGGCTTTGCATGATCACAAACTAAAAACTCCCACTGCGAATGCAAGATCAGGTCGTGTTATCGTCAAATAGATCAGACTGCCCACTAGTTGTCGATATAATCGGGTATCTTCAAGCTCATCTCCAACTTTTGCTCGTAACGCCTGCTTCGCCTCCATAGGTGACGCAATTGGTTTGCAGTTTGTCATGCCACACTTGGTTAGAAGATATTCAACATATCTTCTCTGTCACACGAATAAGCCTCTTGAGCTTCTTTCAACTTCTAAACCAAGGAAGTGCTTTAATCCTCCAAGATCCTTCATCTTAAACCGTGATGAGAGACGATTCTGTACTTCTTGGATTTCCCCCAAGGCATCTCCAGTGATTATGAGATCATCTACATATAGTAGGATGATCGCCACCTTTCCTTTAGTCTGTTTTACGAACAGACTAAAATCACTAGGCTAGTTTTATAACTACAAAATAACAAAACTTTGCAATCTTACCATACGAAGCCTTTGGTGCTTGGCTTAGGCCGACAATGCCTTCCTCAGCTTGCACATGTACTCTGGATTCTTCTGATCTATGAACCTTGCAAGTTGTTCCATGAACATTTCTCTATCTACGTCTCCATAGATAAAAGCGTTCTTCACATCCATCTGCCACAGTTTCCATGACTTTATTGCTGCTAGAGAAACAAGCACTCTGACAGTAGTCATCTTCGCAACTAGAGAAAACGTCTCATCTTAGTCGATACTAAACTAATGTGAGAAGCCACGGGCGACTAAGTGAGCTTTATACATCTCAATAGAGCCATCACTATTGCGCTTCACCTTACCCATTTACACGAAATCGGCTTCACTCCTTTAGGCAATAGGACAAGTTCCCACGTCTCATTTTTCTTCAATGCCTCTATCTCTTCCTTTATTGCGTTCTCCCACTCTGTAATGCCCTTTGCTTCATTATAAGAACTTCTTCGATCTGGTCTGGAGAAGCACAACACCGTTATAGAGACACAACATCTGCAAAACCGACATCTGTATACCTGGGATTTGGCTTCTTCATTCTTGTCGATCTTCAAACTTCTGATTGCTCATCGAGTACGGTACCAGGTTGCAGTTGTCTAGCATGACTAGCTTCTTATCTACTTGTGCAACTTTCACCACTAGACGTAATCTCTCGTATCGGTGTTTGTCTAACACCGGTCTTTTACAGAGTTGAAGAACTCCTCGAACTTGGACTTGGTAACTCTGGTCCCGAATCACTAACCAATGAAGGCTCAGACTCCTCACGCACTGGCACAATCACAGACTCTGGTAACACAACATTTGTAGAAGACCACCATGATGACGCCTCATCAAAGACTACGTGTGGAGATACGTAGGCTTTATTCATAGTTGGATCAATATACTTCCAGCCTTTCTTCGCTTGCCATATCTAACAAATATGCATTGAATGGCTTTCTTCTCCAGCTTTGTCTGCAACTGTTCTAGTGCAAACACGTAACAAACGTAACCAAACACTCGAAAGTATGAGACCGTTGGCTTCTTGTTGTACAAAACTTGATAAGGCGAGCGAAAACCAAGTTTTGCTTGGGGAATTCTATTGATGACATGCGCAGCTGTTGTCATACATTAAGCCCAGAACTAAGGTTGCACGTTCTTAGCGTGCATCATACTCCGACATGTCTCTCCCAGATGTCGATTCTTCCTCTCCGCAACCCCTTTTTGATGAGGTGTATATGGACACGTAAATTGATGACGAATCTCATGCATCTTCAGATAATTATCAAACTCCTTTGAGGTATACTCTCCACTGTAATCAGTTCTTAGACATTTTATCTTTTCACCGAGTTCATTTTCTACTAGAGTTTTGAACTCGATAAACTTCTTAAATACCTCACTTTTTAGCGTTAAAAAGTATACCCACATAAAGCGTGAGAAATCATCAATAAATATAAGCATATAACGCTTACCTGAGCACGAAGGGGCCTGCACCTTTCCAAAGACATCTGAGTGAATAAGCTCCAACAACCTTGATGTTTGTACCTTCGAATCTCCAAAAGGTAACCTATGTGCCTTGCCGAACTGGCACCCTGCGCAAACTGCATCATCGCGTATCTCAAGGCAAGGAAGACCATGTACCATGTCTTTCTTCATCATCGCTTTCGGCCGAGTATAGTTAACATGTGCCAAACGAGCGTGACAGATATTAGTTGTCTCATGTTGATGAGTTTATCAACATATGCTCCACAAGCGGAAGCACGTACAACTTTCTCACCTTCTTGCCTTCTATCAGGATATCTCCTCGGATATCTGCATTCGCCAATACTTTGACGTCATTAGGACCGAACACCATATAATTCCATGCTGCTATAATCTGCGGAACTAACACGAGGTTGTTTTTCATCCCTGGGACGTGATAAACGTTTTCCAGCACCTTTAAACCTCCTTTGAATGGTGATATTGTCAAGTCACCCACGTGTTGCACATGATGCTTAGTGTTGTCTGCCGTAATATCGGCTCTCTACCTTCATACTTTCGCAGCTTCAGGAATTTACTCATATCACCAGTCAAATGATGTGAGCATCTCGAATCAACTATCCAATCAGTTTCATAGTTGATTCCCTCCTTCCCAACACCAGCAGCCACACAGGCTTGTGTTGAAGGACTTTCCACGACTGTAGTCAAAGCAAGAATGTCGTCTTCTTCTTCTTCGACTGCTGTATACGAAGCCTGAACATCCCAATCTTCTTCTTCAATTTCTTATCTCTGACCCTTTCGAGAGCCAATCTCGACGAAGTTTCCCTCAGCAATTTTTACTATATAATTTCGAGCAAGGTGGCCATACTTCCTACACGCATAACAGGTCCTAAAATTTTTCTTAGGACCTTTACCTTCTCATTTCTTCTTCTTATCACTTTCCCCTTGAACGCATCTGACTTCTTTCTCCAATTTGATTTAGGCTTCTTCCCTTTGTCAGAGAAAAGAGCCTCTTCGTGCTCCCTCACTGAAAGCCCAGCCATCTGCCTCGCCTACGTCTCTTGGTTTATCAAGAGGTTCTCTAGCTCTAGTAGTGATGGTTGTGTGGGCCAACCACGAATTGCCGTAATGAAACTACTATACTCTGACCTCAAGTCGTAAATTATAATGCGCCTCATACATGCCTCGCTCATAGATGACTCCTTATCCAACTGGGAAATCTCATGACAAATATTTTTGACTTTCATCAAGTACTAAGAGATCGACATTTCACCTTGTGTGATTGTGACGATCTCATTTTCCAACAGTTGGAGGCGGGCATCTTCCACTTGCGCAACGCATCGACATTTCCTGGAGTGTCTTCTGGAGTAGTGTTTACACCCGCTACCGTCTCCCATAGATCCTGCTCTTGGAGGTATGACTCCATACATGACCTCTAGTAGCTGTAGTTGTTGTTGTTCTGCTTCTCGATCCCACCTACCATTGTTGATAAATCTGCCATCTCAACCACTTTGTCGACTTTGTCGAGTGGTAAAACCGGCAGTACAACGACATTGTTTGGATCTTAAATGCGACAGAAAATTCCCCGAGTAACTGTCTCACACTCCCCAAGCACGAGCACAACTTATGATCGTCGATCGTAACCTTTGCCGCAACCTGAACCAACAACAAGATCCACTCTGATACCACTTGTTAAAAAAACGAGCGCCGAAAACTAGACACACCAAGGCAAACTCTCTCAAGACACTCAAAGCGGAAACTCAAGCTGTATTACACTCTTGGATTAAGATACATTTACATAGTAGTTGTGACGACCTACCGAACGCCGACCAAATTCACTCGAGCGTTTTGAGTTATGTCCGAATGTATATGTTCTCTATATCCTAATATAGCTGTACGCCAAGTTTCGTCGAGATCGGATTCAGTTAAGGGGGCGAAAAGGGCCAGTACGCTTCGTCTCATGTTTTAACGTTTCCTTTTGGAACTTGACTATTTACTTAGTAGCTATATTAAGGAGGAACCTTGGTCCGATCCTCCCCATGACTAAAAGAGCTTTAATGCTTGGTCATCAAGGACCCCGGCTCATGGACTATCTACAAGGGATAGTTATGAGTTCTCCTAGGCCTAGGGAAGGCCAGGGGACATTACCTCGCAATGCGGGCCGGTTTTCCAAAGAGGGCTTCATATGGCGCCGCTATTCCCCGCGGGCTATCCGAGATGCACCGCCCCTTACAGATGGACAAAATAAATAGTCCAGGCTCGTCGCCCCTTGAGATATGAGTCCCTTATCTGGAAACCGGCATATTGAGCTACCCTGATCCGCTACAGGACAGGTGTGCTTTCCGTACCTCGCGCGCGTCGCGAGAGATTACGCTGTAGGGATTATTGAGGGAACCTTCAACGTTGTTGCCTACACCGAATACACATTCGATGACCCCTCACGAGTATCCAGGATTATCCGGATGTCGCTCTAGCATCCGTGGGTTGTATGCCACTGGCGCCGCGCCCGTGAAGATGGCTGGTACACGCCAACCGCGCGTCCGTGTACGCCGCATGGTCCCTTGTTCCGCTGCACTTCGGGCACTGTAGAGGTGGTCCCGGGCTGGGCCGTGACAGATGGTATCAGAACGAGAATAGCTTGGTAAAGCTTATCTTTTGAGTTGGTAGAGCGTAGATGGATTGTGCCTACGTCTCAGAAGCGGTCTAGATTTGAGCCGAGTTATCAGATCTTGTTAGAGCAGATCTTTGTGATGGTTCCCGAGTTGGAAATGCGGGATACCTACTTTTCAGTTGTGATCTTCAGAGTCGTAGTTGCTCCGTACAGATGATCCAAGCACCGTTGTGAACGCTTGTAGAGTGAGTTGCCTACATGTCAGTTGATATTGGACGCGAGAGAAAGGCTCCATATCCGAGCGCGAGATTGCTCAAGTTAAGTGTGCTTTGGACAATGACGCTAAGAGGAAGGATTGAGATTTGAGTTTGACGCGGTGATTTATATCGTTGGTTGTCTCTAGAAGGCTAGTCAGTGTCGCAGATGCTCTATGAAGAATAGTAATAGAGCGATCTAGCAGGTTGTTATTGCATTCGGTCCACATACGCACTGCGAAGTTTAGTAACAGTTGTGATCAAGGACGATGTCCCTCAGTAGAGATCGATATGGTCAGTGTCAGTTGCCGAGTACTTTCGTGTGGAAGCCGCGAAGCTTGGTTTGGTTGGAATTCCTTAGTGTCTACAGTAGATTGAAGAAGAATCCTGAGAGATACTCGTTGTGATTGTCCTGAGTTGGACACAGAGACGTTCCGGAGGTGAATGTCATGAGCCGAAGATGAAGCGGCATGAAGTAACAGATGAAGACATGGTTTGGGTCCCGAGTTTGCACACAGTGATATCGTCAGGTAGACGTCGAGGGCAGAGTTTCTCGTTGTTACGCGACATGAACTGCGACCTTCAAGATGGGTTGTCGCTTGTCCGCAGTTGGTCCCCAGTTACACAGGACACTGCTTTGATCACTCAAAGAAGGCAAGTTGCCGAGTGATGTTTGTTCTCTGGCTCCGTAGTGAGTTTCAGGTTTGTCGGCGTTCGAGTGCTCTAGCCGAGTTGATCCATGTTGTTCCACAAGATGGTTCTGGGTCATTTAAGCTCACAGATGGATGAAGACTCACGTTTCCGAAGGTTAGTAAGTTACGTGGTCGTCGAAAAGTTGAGCTTCAGTCAATTGTGCGGGTTACCTCAGACATGATCTCAGATGGAAGATTGCTCGAGGATGAAAGATCCTGAGCGGAATTGGATGTCAGTTTCCCAATTCCTTATCACTTGGTGGTTGGCGGTAGGGATTGAGTACCCGCGCCTCGTTTTTTGTTTGTATTGATGGAGTGTCTTTAGAAGACCACATCTCAGTGACCGGTTAGAGTTGGCTGCGTTTGTTGAAGCTAGTTCAAGAGACAGAGAATGGCTACGCTTCAGTTTAAAGATGATTGCGACAGTATGAAGGCTGGTCTCCGCGAGTTTGATAGCAGTTGGACATGGCAAGCCAACGAGCTCAGGGCGATAGGTACAGTGACAATATCTTGTTCCCAAGTTCCCCAAGTACTCAGGTTGGAGTAGGGATGTAGAGATGGAGAAACGCTTCAGCAGTCAGTCAGTTATATGTCACAGCTTTGTTCTCGACGCGGACGTCGAGCTTATTAACTGTGGGAAGAGCTGTAAGTTGTGACGCAGATGTACGCAGGTTCCAGCATGGGTCATTACCACCACAGTTTGGCAAGTACAGATGCCAGTGTTAAGTCCTCGTCAGAGAAGAGGCATTGAGAAGACCTCCTTGGAGAGTGAGGCAGATTGGAGTCCTCCGAAGTGGAGAGACCTTTGGGGACGCCGGAGTAGCGATCACCCTTCCTGCAGCCAAGTTAGGTGCAGATGCCATCTAGCGTTACATTGGTTAGATGATGGCCTACTATGAAGTGGTAGAGCAGAAACGTGGCTGCACAGATAGATGTCTCATAGGTTTGACAAGTTCACATAGGACGTCTTTATGGCGGACCTCGATGGTTAGCTGGCGGTAGGGAACAGAGTACCCGTGCCTAGATAGGCTGCCTCGATGGTTTTGTTGGCGGTAGGACAGAGTGGTCCGCGCCTTGTTGAGAGTATGCTACCTTCTAGGAGCTACCCTCCCTCGCCCAAGTGAACAATGAGTACCAGTTTAGTTCAATACTGGTAAGGCTAGAGTGCCGCATCTTGATGTTGTATCCCCGATGTTCCGTAAGAAGGGCGGACATGGTTTGAAGACCTTTGCAGAGTTGATTGAAGGGCAGTCAGTCAGTTTCAGTGTGCGGCAGATGTTCCGTGCAGTTGGGGAGAGTTTACCCCATGGTTTTAGAAGACTTGCTCCTTACCACTCGCAGATGAAGAGTGAAGTTTGAAGCCGATATTCACAGAAGATTGAACTCTCGAGCAACGAAGGCATTGTGTGACTCGGAAGTGAGCGCACTTTTGGGACGGGATTGCAGATATCCTCGTCGGGCTGTCCGGAGGAGACGCCCTTGGTTTGCCGAGAAGAGGGACATTCTACATGGTGTCAGGGGAGAAGGCGCTTGCAGCAGGATGCAGCGCATTTCAGAGGGCGCGATGCTAAAGCGCACCGCCCATACATTACATTTTCAGAAGGTTTGAGACCACGAGACAATATCCAGACGATAAGGCAGACTCCAGAGTTGGAATCAACGTCAGTCACCATGTACTTCAGTTGGAAAGGACAAAGTTAAGGTTTAGTTCTAAAGACACAGTTGTCAGCATCGAGACTTGCAGTTGGGCTCAGTATCCGCTAGTGCAGAAGAAGATATAGTACTCTGAACTAAGTGCGGGAGAGTTGTTGGTCTCTTGGAGATGCAGAAGATTGAATCCTTGCGGAGCCGTGTTGAAGAAGGTTCTCGACGAGGACGTCGAGATTATTTTAAGTGCGGGAGGGTGTGACGACCTACCGAACGCCGGCCAAATTCACCCGAGCGTTTTGAGTTCTGTTCGAATGTATATGTTCTCTATATCCTAATATAGCTGTACGCCAAGTTTCGTCGAGATCGGATTCAGTTAAGGGGGCGAAAAGGGCCAGTACGCTTCGTCTCATGTTTTAACGTTTCCTTTTGGAACTTGACTATTTACTTAGTAGCTATATTAAGGAGGAACCTTGGTCCGATCCTCCCCATGACTAAAAGAGCTTTAATGCTTGGTCATCAAGGACCCCGGCTCATGGACTATCTACATGGGATAGTTATGAGTTCTCCTAGGCCTAGGGAAGGCCAGGGGACATTGCCTCGCAATGCGGGCCGGTTTTCCAAAGAGGGCTTCATATGGCGCCGCTATTCCCCGCGGGCTATCCGAGATGCACCGCCCCTTACAGATGGACAATATAAATAGTCCAGGCTCGTCGCCCCTTGAGATATGAGTCCCTTATCTGGAAACCGGCATATTGAGCTACCCTGATCCGCTACAGGACAAGTGTGCTTTTCGTACCTCGCGCGCGTCGCGAGAGATTACGCTGTAGGGATTATTGAGGGAACTTTCAGCGTTGTTGCCTATACCGAATACACATTCGATGACCCCTCACGAGTATCCAGGATTATCCGGATGTCGCTCTAGCATCCGTGGGTTGTATGCCACTGGCGCGCCTCGCCCGTGAAGATGGCTGGTACACGCCGACCGCGCGTCCGTGTACGCTGCACGGTCCCTTATTCCGCTGCACTCCGGGCACTGTAGAGGCGGTCCCGGGCTGGGCCGTGACAGTAGTGGTCCTCAGAGGAGTTTATCTATCTAGATTTTTTTACAACCGACTCATCTTTCTCAGCCTCTAACTGACTCATCTCTCCTATCTTCTCTAGAAGCTTCTCTCTTCATCAACCTCTCATCTCTCTAGAGGCTTCCACTAGTCGGTGGCAACGCAATATGGACACGCCTATTTTAAAAAAATAAAAAATAAAATAGTGTCGATATGTATCCGACGGATACGCGTGTCGGAACGGCCAGACACAGGGTTGAGTGCGACAATCTCAAATCCAAACTCAAAGAAAAGAAGAAAAGAAGAAGAAATCTTTGGCACGGACAGAGGGGAAGACGATAAGATCTAAAGAAGAGATCTCATACCTTTGAATGAAGAAATCTGTTGATGGAAGAATACTAGCGGAGGCTAGGGTTCAAAATCAAATTGCAGACCCTTATTTTTTTTCTTATCCAGTGGTTGTACTTTAGTTAAATAGCAACAGTCCCATCTCCTAGAGATATGAATATTTTGTTTTTACTGTAAAAATATGCTTTGTTATCCAATAGGTTGTAGTTTAACTAAATAAAAACAGTTTATTATCCTCTAGATACAAAATATCAAATGTGATAGATATGTCTAAATTGGAGAATAAAAGCAAAAACGCATTTATTATTCGGCTGTGTCCCCGTTTTCACTGTTTTTGAGGTCGCCGTGTCGGACACCAACACAAGTACCGTGTCAATGTTACATAGGTCGGTGGTGAAGGAAAGTGCAGCAGGCATTGCTCTTCACACAGTGGGAAATGGCAATAACATAACTTGGTGGAAAGACCCCTGGCACCCTCTTGGGATTTTGATGCCTAAATTCCCTGCAGGCCTCACTTATAGTTCCCGGGCCAACAAAGAAGCTTGTGTGAAGAACATTATTCAAGATGGAGCCTGGTTTGTCCCTCAAAATGTCGACCTTCTGATCCCAGACTTAAAGAAATTGCTACAGAATGTAAAAATCAACATTGGCCATGAAGATGACATAGTCTGGACAGCAAATGCCCAGGGGAAGTACACTTTAAGAGACACTTATAATTATATTAGACATATTAATGCTGTTTGTAGTTGGAGTAATTTAAATTGGTTTAAAGGAGCCATTGAAAGACATTGTTTTATTTGGCTTGCTCTTAAACATGTTTTTAAAGCCAAGGAAAAATTACTCCAATGGGGAACTGTTACTAACTCATAATGTGTCCTGTGTTCTACAGAGAGTGAAACTAAAGAGCATATTTTCTTTAGCTGCCCCTATTCCCATTCTGTGCGGAGTGGTGTTCTGCCAAGCTGGGGTACAACTCAAGAGCTAATAATTGGGATGATCAAGTGCAGTGGTGTAGTAATCACTTTACTGGGACTGACACAATTGGAACAGTGAGGAAGCTTGCCTTTAATGCCTTCTACTACAACATATGGAGTGAAAGGAACCAGAGGGCGTTCAAGGACAGGCATAGCCTTGCTAGTAATGTGTTATACAAGATAGTTGAAGAAGTGCAAACAAAGCTGGTCACGGAAGAGTGTAAAATGAGGGACAACCAATTCAATAGAGATTTGCTGGACAAATGAAATGTGAGAGCAGAATTTACTTTGGATAACCCCATTAGCTGCAAATGGAAACCACCAGCCCCTAATACAATCCTGATTAATACTGATGGGTCCAATATTGCTAGTAATGGAGTGAATGAAGGCTATGGAGGGATTGGTGCAGTTGCAAGGGACCACCAAGGCACTGTGCTTGGAGTTGTAGTTGGAGAAAGTGAGCCATCTCTTCTTTCATTCAGGAGGTGCAAGCAATTGAACTTAGTCTTATTTTGGCAAAAAGCAATGGTTGGAGGAATGTTGTGAGGGGAGCTGATTCTTTAAACACTGTTAACCTGATCAAAAATAGAAGTGAGCCTCCTTGGGAGCTGAGATATACAATGCAGAAGATCTATATAATGATAGATGAGCTGGAAAGCTTTGACATATACCATATTTTCAAAGAAACCAACAGGCTAGCAGATGGCCTAGCTGACTTTCATCCTGGGACTGTTTATAGAGAGATTGATCCAGGAGACATGCCTGAGAATCTCAAGATGATTGCAGAAGAAGACATAGCCTTTACCTACTATATAATTTAATGATTTGCTTGAGTAAGAGATCTTTAAAGCACCTTCAAAACAGATTGGGACATCATAAACTGTACCTGGCAAGAGCTGGGGTCTCTTGCAGCAATGGAGTTTATTTGGTTACCCTGGGTGTTGACTGTATGGCTAGTGGTTCTTCTATGCAGATGGACTACTTTTGCGATCCTTTCCTTTTCTTTAAGGAGAAATTTGCTTTCTTCTTCAGCGTGCACTGAGTTAGAACAGTTTCTGCAACATCTCTGGGGCTAGTAGAACATGCACTGGTGATTGTTGCATCTGCACTTGTATTCTTTTGTGTACAGTTTAGTTACCATAATATTGCGGAAATGAGAGGATTGAATATGAACTGCAGGAGCACTTTTTTGAAATGAACAGAAGAAGGTGTCTCCAGGCAATTAAGCTACGACTTTTTGGAAAAGCTTGGGGGCTTAGCCTTCAATGAGGAGTTTTAGTAACCACAAATCAATCTGATTAGTCTACTTTAAGATTGTTAGAACCCATGTTTGCATGCAACTTTTTAAACCACAAAGATTGTCAGATCTAATAGTCTCACATCGCGTAGGATCCTGTCCGGAGTAACATCGTGGGCTTGCACTCTCACTTAACATCGAGGCCTTTCGAGAAAAAATAACCCCTACACCTCCATGTGGGAGGTGGTTATGCTGAGGACATTATCGGCGGTGAAGTCGGGTGTTATAAATGGTTTAAGAGCCGAGGACGGCTTGTTCCTAAGATGTGGCGACTGTAATTGTCTTACATCTGGTAGGACCCTGTTCGGAGTGACATCCATATGTTGGCTTGCACTCTCACTTAACACCGAGGGCTTTAGTCGGTGTCTCAGGGTGTGATACTAATAAGTCACTAAAACATCAAGGGGATTGTAATAGTCCCACATTGGTAAGGATCATGTCCGAAGCTTGAAACATTTGAAACATTTGTAGGCTCACTCTTACTTAGCACCGAGGCCTTTTGAGAGACAAACAAAACCCAACCTTCATGTGTAAGTGGTTAAGGTGGGGACAATTTCGGCGGTGGTGTGGGGCATTAGTTACACATTGTATTATGTTCCTAAGATGGGGGTATGCAATAGTCTTACATCGGTCAGGATCCCCTCTGGAGCTTGAAACATATGTAGGCTTTCATTCACTTGGCACCGCCTTTTAAGAGTCAAACAAGCGACATACCTCCATGTGGAAGGTGCTTAACTTAGGGACAATATCGGCGGTACAGTGGGGCATTACAAATAGCCTCAAAATCTTACAATGTTTTATTGGTTAGCCTACCTTCTTAGAGAATATGTTTCTTTTTAGCAATACCTCACAGCGCCTGGACTTGCTAGCATAGTTTCTAGTATAAAGATAGCCCCTAGGATATGTTATCAAGTTTATAGTGGTGATTGGTTTTGAAAGTCACGGCGTAGTAGGGTGCAAGCCACCACTTACGGCTTGGTGGGCTTTTGCCAGGCCTTGGCAATTATGGCCCTTTTCTATTTTTATCTCTAGAACAATCCCTAGTTTCTATTTTAGTTAATGTTAGTAATTTAATTATTTATAGTAAGTCTTGTCCTAAGAGAAATGGGGTTTATTTGCATTCCTCATTAAAATAGTTTTTTTATTTTTTTATGAGCATCCTTTCCCTATAAAAGGAGAGCTCCTCAATTTTAAGTTTTAGTTTATTTTGGTTTGAAGTTATTTTGAGTAGAAATTTGTTCTAGTTTTTGAGATTGAATAAAGAAAATTCTTTAATTTAATCTTGTTATTAATTACAATTTACTAAAGATTTGCTTCCGCAGTTCCACATCCTTGCTTTGTATCAGTTCTAAATAAGACAACCATTATGATTTTATTCTTAACTTTAAACAACATAGAGGTGAACATGCAACTAATGGGCATCTTTCTTTCAGGTATTGGATTTAAAAGTGTATTCCTGATCAGTACAGTGCCCTACATATTTAGAAATGGATACCAAGTGAGATTTAGTGAAGAACCTAATAGTGATTGCATGATCGGATACATTGTCCCTGAATGGGTTGAAGGTAAACCAACAGTTTCAGACATACCAAGTGTTTATGAATCGAATCAGAATCTGCCCAAAACTATAATCATTCTACCCCTGAGGCCTGAAAAGGTGGAAGCTGTGAAACAAGAACTCTTAGAGGTTCACCCTGAGCTTTTACTCTTTTTATCCAAGATTAAACGGCTATCAGTGCAAGGAAATAGTGGGAAAGTTAACAAGTTGGATCATAACTCTGTAATTTCGATATCTAGTGCTAGTGAACATGTTTTCTCTGACGCTAAAGAAGCGGATGCCCGTGTTGTTCATCTCTCTGTTCAAGAGAAAGTGGGCGCAACTGAGGAGACTTGCCCATTATTTCATAATAAGACAGGTGTTTCCAGTGATGCCTGAGAGCAAGATTTGCGGTCAAAAGGATATAGAGGAATGGATCGTCTCACTTGCTTTCCCGTTTGGGAGGAGAATAAGTAGAGGAAATTTCCCTGTTGGCATCTTTGCATTTCTCCCAACAGCAATGGTCACTAATTTTCCGTTCATTATTCAAGCTGATTTTATACTTGCATCGTCAAGAGAAACAATTTTGTTAGATAACAAGTGGAACTTAGGGATTCTTGAATGTGTCACATCGGTTTTTATACTTGCTTTTCGTTCTCGTTTGAAGGAGGCTGCGCACCCTCTTCTTCCATGGCACAAGTATTTAAGTCCTTGCCTGTTCAAACTTCTTCTTATCCAGTGCTTCATGAGATAAGGGAGTCCATCAAAACCAAATCACAAGCTTTGACGATCATGCCCTGTGTAGTTTCTGATAAAAAAACTTTTTGTAAGCCAGCTGATGCTAGGAGGATCCTCCCAGAGTTTCGAAAACTCTTGGTACAGATGAGCAAAGATGGGGTTCCTTTGACTGATATTTCCTCTTTGGGGAAGGCTATTATGCATTCCTCCCTCGACCTCAACGAATATTCGGAGGTTCTAGATTTCCTTGGATTTCAAGCTGTCCGTGATGGTTATAGATGGTACAGTAAATGTTTTGTAGAGTGCAACTTCATTTTGAAAGCTTCCAAGAACATGTATATGAATATCTTTTGCTTTATTGCTAATAATGAGAGAGTTGTTTCCTTTGACAGTTTCAAGAACATACCTCTTGTCAAATACATTGATAGAGATGGGAAAGTGGCATTGTGTACCCTTGCAAAGATGAAACAGGGAAATTGTCCAGTTTCTGTTTGTTATTTTGGAGATATTGAAGAACATGCATGGTTAAGTAAGTGGAACATGGAGCTTGGTCTTCCAAATATTTGGTTCGTTTTGCCTACTTGTACCCAAAAGGCTCTTGTAAGTCATGAAAGGAGTTCGTTTCTTAATCATTGGTTTTACTCTAATGCAGGCCTGCGACGCATTTTGGTTTCTACATATGCTTTATTGTGAGTCCAGTATCTACTAAAGATAATGGACTCAAAACTTATCATTTCATATGCCCATTTTCTGTACCATTCTGAAAAGCAGCATTTCCTTGAAGAAATGAACGTTGTAAATAGCTGTCGAGCGATGCCACTTATTGATGGGTCTGGTCAAGCACATGTTCTAAGGTACATAACTATTGTCCCTGCATCTGGAAGCAAATGGGCAAAGCTGTTTGGTTCAAGTAATCCATTTTCACAATATAAATACGTTGATATTGGGGATGTTTATTCTGAAAGTTGTCATCTTTGTGGAGAATTCACACCAAAAAAGGCTCTTATTGAATTTGTTACCAATCATACTAGAGCTGTGAACTTACCGGAATTGCAGCCTCCAAATGTAGTGTTACAAGTAGCATCTTCTCCACTAAATAGGGAACAGGCATTTTTGCTACTTGATTGGGTTCGATTTTTGTGAGGTGGAACCAAGGGAGCAATTACTGCAAAATTCCTTGAAAGTATTAAAACAGGAAGATGGATGAAGATAGACTCTGGTTTTAATTTTCCAAGTAAATGCATCCTTCCAGATGAAACAGGGATAGTTATATTCAAACATATGAGAAATATTCTTGAGGGTTTCTCAGTTATCAAGCAAGAATTTTACATGAATCAAGTCAGTCTTTACAAAGATGAGCTGAGATTTCTTGGTGTGAGATTTGATTTTGAAGATGTTCTTCAGCTTATTGCTGTCTCCCTTGAATCTCTTGTTTATTCTGGAATGACCAAAGAATGTGCATTTTCATTGCTAATGTTTATCAGCCACTTTAAAGTAAGATATAGTCATCAGGGTTGGAATCTGTAAAACAAGGTAAATGGATGAAGACTTCTGAGGGCTACATGGTTCCTTGTAAATCTATCATTCTACCTTCTAAAGTTGATCCTCAAGCTGTGCTAAGAATAACAGATCTCCCTGTTGTTGATGAAATTTTCTACGAAAGCAAGTTCAGTTACTTTTTACCTGAACTTGAACTTTTGGGAGTTGTAGTGGACTTAGAAAAGGCATACAAATTAATTGCAGACATTTTCAAATTTCCTGCTGAGACGTCCACTATGACTAGAGATAGTGTTTTCCTATTACTTATGATAGACACGTAATATTTACGTGTACAACTCCTAAATTTATATCTACCTAGTCATTTATTAAATAAATGTGACACCAATAGTACTTTTGTTTGTATTTACAGAAATCGGTCACATGATAAAAAAGTCGTACAATTTTCGGTTTTTAACGAAGAACAAGGGTGATGCACTCCAACAATGATTCTCATTTAAAGTTGTCAACCAAAGGCCTATGCATGGAAGCCCATTGAAGAGAATTAAATATATATATTATTCTCATGAGTTGTAATGCATGATTTTAGGCATTGTTTAGAGGATTTTATATTAATGGTGATTTTTAGTAACCCTTCCTATACTCTATAAATATGAGGGGAATCCTACCCATGAGAGATCATCTTGGAGAGTGTAAATCAAAGTTCATAGCAATAAAACTTATTTTTTCTCTTGTTCTTGTCTTTTAATTTTATCGTAGTAATAGTAGTATGACAATGATCAAAAGGATGAGTAGATAATCTTCTTAGCCAAGGCTAGAGAAAACTTCACCCAATGTAGCATTAGTGTAGATTGTGTAGCTTAGTTAGAGTAATTACCTTCTCTTTATCCCGAAATTTTGTATATTCGTATTCCTTTGTCCTATGCTTGACCATAGCTAGGATTATGAGGAATAATAAATCTATGTAATCATCTTGTTGGACCATAACAAGATAGGTTAGGAACATGGAGAAGAGAACATAATCTATACTTATCAACCGGACCATGGTTGAGTAAGTTGGTTTATGGGTAGTTCCCAATTACTTAATCTCTTGTATTTTTTGATGTATTGCATATGCCCGACCAAGGATATGCGATACAGGAACGTAATTTACTTTAATTATTTATGTTATCTAAGGGTTTTAAAGGGTGGAGTGGAATCGATGTCTTGGTTCCCACTCTAATTTATCTTGTAATTTGTTTCGTTTTTTTTTTTATTATTTCAAAACCTACACAAACTCGTTGTAATTGGATAAAACTAGTAGCTCGAAGTATAATTCGCACCATAACTCTTTTGGGATACGACCCCGCTTATCCTTGTACTTAACGGTACACCGTGCGCTTGCGGGTCTTTTAAGACGTAGGTTTATAATCGATCAGCTTAGTTGCATTCGTAGCGTGAGATCTACAACCAGTGGTTTAGTAGAGACGGTCAAAGGTTTTCCTTGGTTGAGAACTAGTTCTGGCTATAGATGCCCCTCAGAGTCTCTTCTTTTGGACTATAAGTAGGGCTGTTTTCCTAGTGTTTTCGAGTTTTTCGTAATATTGACGAAAACTCCTATGGAGTGGAAATTAGATCATATATGACTGAACTAAACGTTGTTGGGGTAGCGGTGGACCTTGGAAGTGTAGTTCATTTACTTACTGAACGTCTTAGAGCATCTGTAGTCTACTCTTCAAATATTAGCCACCAAATTTGGCTTTATTGGCTAATAAAAGTCATTTTTTTTTTTATTACATTCGACTCCTCAAAAAGTATTCGTCAAATGCCACATGTCAGTGAAAAAAATAGTCAAATTTGATAAACAAATATGACTTTAGGCAATTTAACTTTAATTTGGAGAGTCGGATGTAGGTGTTTTATAGATATTTGGCTCTCCAAATTTGACTTTAAGCCAATATAGAGAGTCGACTACAGATGCTCTTAGATCACTCTCTTCTTCAAACTGCATAACACCTGCCAATCTAATATCACTTCTGGAGTGCATGAAGGTCATGGATCAAACAATGCGCTCACAGCTATCAGAATTCAGGAACTACTTGTTGAGGGAGAAGTGGTTGAAGACCCGTCATGGATATAAATCTCCCCCAGATTCAATTCTCTTTGACCCGAAATGGGGAACTGTATCCCAATTTGTTGACTTCCTCTCATTGACGATGTATTCTATGGCATTGGCATCTATACTTCCAAGAATGAACTGAGGTGGTTGGGGGTAGTGTTAGATTTTCAAGAAGGAACTTAATTTGTAGCTAAGGGTTTAAATCTGCCAAGAGAAGCCGGATATGTCCATCCTGAGGGTGCAGTCTCTCTGCTGCAGTGTATTAAAGCTTTAATGGCCAAGACAGCAGACCAGGGTTTACTTGTAGATTTCCTGAGTAAATTAAAGAAAAGCAAATGGTTAAATACTTACTTGGGCTATAGAATCCCGGATGAATGTCTCCTGTTTGATCCAGCTTGGAAAGATGTCCTAAATCCAGACGATGCATCTTTCCTCGATGTAGAATTTTATGGGCACCTTCACTCGTACAAGGATCAGTTGAAAGTCGTAGGTGTAAAGGTAGATGCTAGGGATGTTTGCAGTGAAATATCTGAAAATTTTGCCTCACATTTGAGTACTTTTCCAATAAAAAGGATCTATAACTTCCTCATGAAGTTTAATTGGAGGCCAGAATCACCCAGTGATTCAAATTCGAAGGTATGGATTCCGAATAAATATGGTACAAGTGAAGGAGAATGGGTCCATTCACGTCTCTGTGTAGTTCATGACAAGGACAATCTTTTCGGTTCAATTTTACATGTCCTCGATAAATATTATGAAAAAAGGCTGCTACCTATATTTTCCTCTACATTTGGTGTTGCAGTTGTTCCTTCTAGTTATGAATATATGAAACTATGGAATGCTTGGGTGTCAGCTAATAAACATCAAGTTACACAAACTGAGTGCTGCTCTTTCTGGAGGTATGTGATAAAAAGTTGGAATTCTGATACTGAGGAGATCTTGAAAACCAATATAACCAGTTTCCTCATCATCACTGTCTGGTGAAGGAATTGATTTCGTGGCGAAGGATGAAGTTTTTATCCCAGATGACCTTCAGTTGAAGAAGATTTTTACAGAAGCCAGTCGAAGGCCTTTGTTTGTATGGCAACCAAATTGCAGCAGTGTTGGTACAGTTAAACTGTATGACGTTTACAGCAGTCTTAGAGTAAGAAGAGTTTCCGAAGCTGTGCATTTTGACTCTACCTGTTTTTCTTCTATAGATTATAAACTTTACAAGGTTGACTCTAACAATGAGTTTATTGGTAAAGTTCTGACCAAAACTGTATTGGCGTTTCTTGCCTGCAGTCGAATTAAAATGGTGGTGGGAGATAGACTGGAAGCTGCAAAAGCTCTTCTCAGCCTTTTTGTGTTTGAATGCGATGACCATTCACAGTCGCCTACAGTTTACCATTGCTATTTGCAAAGAGTATGGAGGTTAAGACTAGAAGACTGGTAATTTGGGAAAAGAAGTCGCTGATGCTTTTTGTTCGTAATTTAAGTTTTGAAGATCGGAAAAGAAATATAGAATTCGTAACCTGTTTCGCACATGCAGTTTCTGAAGGATTGCTAGTAAAAGAAAAAGGCGACCTCATTGACATGCTCTCCAAGATCATCCAGATGGGTTTTATGTTTGATTTCAAGGATGAAGCAGTTGAGTTTCTGCTTACGAGGGAAAATCTAGAGCTCTATGAAGAGGACAATGAGTTCCTTACTTCTGCATTCCCTTCTGAAGTATTAATCCACAATCGAATCGAGAGTGAAGCATCCATAGTTGGAGTTTGGTTCATTTCGTGTCAAAACAAGAACTATAAGAAATAAAAATACAACTCGATGGACTGACTCAATCACTGAACATCCATACTCAAAACTCCACTTTCATTTTATATAGCATATACTCGGGAATCCCTGCACACTAAACAAGATACATCACGTAACTGTTAATTTAAAATAAGGGATCTAGAAAAAAAAACATAACTTACCTGACTTACCTATCAGGATCGTCTCTGAAAAAAATAAGCAAATGAAGACAACACTCCCCCTAAACACAATGCATGATAGCAAAATAATGAATCTAAAATATTCAATAAAGAATGAACATAGCCAATGTGTTATAAAACAATTACTAAATGAATTACTTGGTGTGTGTGTGCATAGTCAATTAGATACCCAATTTTCAACATATTATTCAGCCGCAGTTAGAATACTATATTGGAAAGTTGTTTCAACTTAGACCTCTCATGATGGTCACTCAAAATCACTGAGAATTGACTAGCAAACACTCTGTGTGAGATATGAATATGAATAAAAAGCAAGTAAAGAATCATATCTCATAAAAAACGGCACACTGTGAGCTGAAAGATCTCATGGAAATGAACCTCATTTGTCATTAATGGTGTCAAGTTAAAATTAATATAAACTTCTTATCTCTAATCTCCACCAATACTGACAGCGCCTAACTTAAGATCAAATAGGTCTTTGAATATGCTATAATGTAGGCATGGGTAGGCTTATGGCGGAGTAGGTGTTTTGCTGCCATTCTGAGACTACAGTTACACTAGCTTCATTTTACTTCTAAACAACTTCACCTTCTTTCACTCTATCTTCTTGAGTACACACAACAAAAATACCCCTTCATTTTTTTTATTTTTTATTTTTTTCATGACACTGATTGAGATAATAAAAAGTTCTTTTGGGGACTCATAGTATTATTCTATTCACCTTTTCCTCAAAAATCATACATATTTTTCTTTTTCTCCTTTTTCTTTTCTTCTCACTGAATAGTCTCAGAACATATGGGTATAAGAATTAAGAATTTGGGTAGAAAAATGAAAGGCATATTTTAAGGCACAAAGGGCTGCAAGTGAAAAAAATGGTTAGAAATAACGAAGGCCAACAATGGGAGTAAAAAAAATGCCTATTATCACATCTTCGGTTGGACACCGTCATTTTTTCACCTCGAATAAAAATAGGAAAGTTTTACTAGTATAACTTGACTTTGATGTTACCATTGGACAATTGAGCAATGAAACGAAATGAGATCAAAAATAACAAGATCAATAGAAGAGTAAATATCATAATACTCGAATCTAATAAATAAGGTCAGATCTTCACATAACATTAGGTACGAAGTCACTACAGTTATCCTCACGTGGATTTACTCACGATGAGCTTTTAGTTTAAACAAGAGAATCACTGATTATTGTGAGTTGAGATTTTACCAAATAATTATCTCATGAATGAATATAAAATAAATGCATAGTCCAAGTCTAGCAAGAATATTCCAGAGACAAACTTCTAAAGTGCAAAGTGCAGATAAAAAACTCGAACAATAAAAACAAAACCCAAATGAGACAGGGTAAGAAACCTACGTACTTGAACATTGGAGCATACTGATAACCCGTCTCAGTTTTGATTCATTACCTTATTTGTGGCGATAAGTCATCCTTTCGCACCCAAACTACATGAATCACCTTTCAAGGTGATGTTTCTGAAGCAACCCACTTACTCAAATTTTCACTTTTCACATTATAAAAATTCACATGACTTATATTTTTGTCCATTAAAAGGTTGAGCTGACAGGATCCAACAAATCTATAATAAGACACAAGATGTCCCTTTCGACCACATATACTACAATAATAATTATGAGAGTAAGAGACCCGTTTAACGTGATTATGAGTAGTGGATATTATATTATGTTTGGGCACTGAAGTAGAAGCAATTGCTTTCACAAACTTAGTAATTTAAGGAATCTTGGCATTAGGAAGAGTTTCCTCATATCCTAGACCCCTTTTGTCACTATCCGTCTTTCCCATACATAACATTTTATCAATGTTCTTGGCCCTATGATATACTTCTCAAGTTTCTGCTGAAATAGAACTACATCAAGATTTACCGAATGAAGTTCGTCCAAAGTTGATTTTATTTTCTCATTTGCATCATTAACTTCTTTTTCTAAAAACATAACTTTGTCATGAACGCCTTGTTTCTCATTCTCAAGTATCTCTATCTCGTGACTTGTACTTTCAGTTTTATCTTGAAGTTCGTATGTAAGTATATTAACTTGGTCTTTCAAGACTTTGTTAAGTTTATCGAGTTTCATACACTTGGCGAAAGTCTAAGCATACAAGTCCACAAGATGCGGGTCCTCAAACTCATTTTGTTATTGATTACTCTGATTCTCATCAGAATTTTCAAGTTCAAAAATGTCAAAGTTATTATTGCCACAATTAAGAAAAGTAAGATATGCAAGATAATTTTCGTTATCACCTACTTGGAGATGACTCTCATTGTTATTATTCTCATCATCACTATCATCCCAAGTAACGTTGATATTCATAGCTTTGTGATTGGTCCCAGATTTCTTATTGGGATAGCTGTGAGCATAATGACTAAGCTTATGACACTTAAAACATTCAATTTAACTTAGGTCAGTATCAAGATTGGTCTGCCGGTTATTCACTTTATGTTAATCATGATTTTGTAACTTATGATTCACCGATTGCCCTTGATTTTGAAATTGTTGTTGTTTTACAAGGTTTTTAAGCTGGTGAATTATAGAGGTAATCTGTGAATCCATATCGGACCCATCATCATTATCTGAATCAAATGAGTTGTCAGCTTCTATGGTACCCTTAGAAGAAGAAGAGTAAGATGAAGATTTAAAAGCAACACTCTTGTTCTTCTCAAGGTTTTCCATTTTCATCTCGAGTTCAAACGTTCGCAATTTACCAGCTAATGTATCTGGTTTTATTTTCTTAAGATCCTGAGCTTCCGCTATGGTATCACGTCTGGGTCTAAAGCTCTTAGGAAGGGATCTTAGTACTTTACAAACAATTTGAACATCTGAGAAAGCTGCACCTAATGTGGCACTAGTATTGACAATGTCACTTAGTCTCGCATAGAACTTATCAAATGGTTCATTCTCATCAATTCAAATATTCTCGAATTGTGAGGTGAGCATTTGTAATTTGCTTTCCTTGACTATATCATCGCCTTCACGAGTTCGAACTAATATGTCCCAAGCTTCTTTCGAAGTGGAGCAAACAGATATGTGTCGAAACTCACTTGAGCTCACAACCATAAAAATAATATTGCGACCCTTATTATTATAACCAGCAGCTTTCTTTTTATCCTTTGGCCATTTTTTATTCCTAGGCTTAAAGACCTCTTCAGATTTATCACCCATCATGGTAGGATGTATCCATCCATCTTCGATAGCAATCCAGACATCTTCTCCGAGTGATTATAAGAATGCAATCATTCAGACTTTCCAATAAGGATAGTATTTGCCATCGAAGAGGAGCGAGCAATTTATGGGACCTCCAAAATTTTCAGAATCCATTAATCTCAAGCAATCGAGTAAGGATCCACGCTCAGGTTGTTAATCCTCGAAGCGTAACTGCTCTGATACCAATTGAAATTCCTTGACGCTTGGGACTAGTTAATTTTAAATAAATTAGGTCTAAAATCGATAGGTCCAAATTCCTTTAAATTAATGGTCTACGCTTAACCTAGTTCATATCGATACAATTATCTAATGTCAAGCAAGCAGTTGGAAATTAAAAGACAAGGGCATTTTTTTTAACCATGTGGGAAACCTTTCTCAGGAGAAAAACCCACAGGTCGCTATCGAATCACCCGACAGCTAAACAATCTACTATTAAAATTAAATTACAAGTATTCAATTACTTATAGACTCGATAAGCACATCCCGTGGTTACCTCTCTTCTAATTGAACTCCTCGCAGTCGATTCTTTGTTCTCGCAACGCCCCGCCTCGGATAATGCACCAAAGCTACAAAATATGAATCGCTCAAACTTTACAAATCAAGGATTAGGTTTTCTAAATCTCTCCGATTGATTCAAGTTGAGTTTTACTTTACGTTGAATCGCTCGTTAAAATCTTTCCTCTCTCTAAATATCAAGCTCTGAAAAATAGATTTTGGAAGAGGTGAGTTCTAAAAAAAGGAAAGTTGTCTTTTATCAGAAAATAAAAATCGCGTTCTTTGTTCGAATATAAATAAATGTATTCGAATAAAAATTAGGCTGAGCCAATCTATTCGAATAACAAAGGAATCTATTCGAATGAAAATCAACCTGATGCATTTTATTCGAATACAATAAAATCTATTCAAATAAAATGTTCCTAGTTCTATTCGAAAATAAAAATAAATCTATTCGAATAGAAAATAGCATGAGGCATTTTATTCGAATAAAATAAAATATATTCGAATAGAAATGTTCTTAGTTCTATTCTCTTAAAAATACATACTTTTTCCTTTTCTATACTCTGTAAAAATACGTAGGGCTTGATATTTAGAACAAGAGTTAGAAACCCACTTACCTGTTCAGTGTCAGTCCAGCTGTAGTCGCTTAAGGTGCAATCTCTGACGACGAGTAACCACGAGATAATGCTGACATCTAAACTAGACACGAAATAAAATAAACTCCAAAATGAAAGTGGAGCTTTGAGTATGGATGTTCAGTAATTGAGTCAGTCCATCGAGTTGTATTTTTATTTCTTATAATTCTTGTTTTGACACGAAATAAACCAAAGGGGGAGATTGAAATATCTATAATTGGAGTTTGTTTTATTCTGTGTCTAGTTTAGATGTCAGCATTATCTCGTGGTTACTCGTCATCAGAGATTGCACCTTGAGCGACTACAGCTGGACTAACACTGAACCGTTAAGTGGGTTTCTAACTTCTTGTTCTTAATATCAAGCCCCACATATTTTTACAAAGTATGGAAAATGTAAAAGTATGTCTTTTTAAGATAATAGAACTAGGAATATTTCTATTCGAATAAATTTATTTTATTCAAATAAAATGCCTCAGGCTGTTTTTTATTCGAATAGATTCTTTTGTTATTCGAATAGATTGGCTCAGCCTGATTTTTATTTGAATACATTTATTTCTATTCGAACAGAGAACGTGATTTTTGTTTTTCGATCAAAGACAACTTTCCTTTTTTCAGAACTCACCTCTTCCAAAACCTATTTTTCAGAGCTTGATATTTAGAGAGATGAGAGATTTTAATGAGTGATTCAGCGCGAAGTAAAACTCAACTTGAATCAATCGGAGAGATTTAGAAAACCTAATCCTTAATTTGTAAAGTTTGAGCGATTCAAGCTTTGGTACGTTATCCGAGGTAAGGCGTTGCGTGAACGGAAGGGCATTGCGAGAATGAGGAATCGACTGCGAGGAGTTCAATTAGAATAGAGGTAACCACGGGATATTCTTATCGAGTATGTAAGTAATTGAATACTTGTAATTTGATTTCAATAGTGGATTGTTTAGCTGTCGGGTTATTCGATAGCGACCTGTGGGGTTTTCTCCAGAGAAAGGTTTCCCACAGGTTTAAAAATCTTTGCCCTTGTCTTTAATTTCCAACTGCTTACTTGACATTAGATAATTGTATCGATTTGAGCGTAGACCATTAATTTAAAGGAATTTGGACCTATCGATTTTAGACCTAATTTATTCAAAATTGACGAGTCCTAAGCGTCAAGAAATTTTAAAGAGTAACCTAATTTGAAGAATTAACGAAGAACAAACACCAAATTGGCAGAAGAATTTCCCTTTTAGAGCTTCAATTGCTCAAATACTTGATTTCAATTGAATTCCTCTTAAACCTTAGTCTCTCTTACAAAAACTTGGATCCCTCTAAGATTTTTTTATCTTGCCTAGCCTTGCACGAGGGTTATAAGTTTCATAGTTACAAAATATGACAATTATGCCCTTAAACACCTTAAACAATAAATTGAATCACGTCTCTATTCAAACAAAAAAAAGTGTATTTAGTCTGTTCGAACAAAATAAACTAAAAGTCTGTTCGATTAGACTTTAAAAAAAGTCTAAAAAATGACTTAGATCCTCCTAGATCATGGCTCCCTCCTTTAGGAGCCTTGAGCTCTTGCTCAAGCTAGAACTGGAGATGTGGGAATACGGCTATGCCCATTTTCCTGCTGTACCACTTCGATTTGCTAGGTAGTTAACATTTCTTCCCAACTCGGAACGACTCAATACTACCCTGTATTGTAGCATAAACTTTCCTCTCTAGAATATTATCCTCATGCAACGGATCTTCTCTTTCTATCCATAAGTCATCAACTGACGGTAGACGAGTGTCGATTATAGAGTCTTCATCTAAAAGAGACTGCCCAAACAACTTCAAATGCTCAGCATTAATCACCCAATACATCTTCATGAAAGGTGAGAAATCCAATTCATACTCACTAGTCTTGCCTTGTAGCAACTTCGGCGAAATGCACTAAGCCCCTTGGGATCATCATATCCTGCAATATACTTCGACGAAACAATAGGCTGTATCTGCATAGCTACCTAATCTACAATACGATTGAGAAACTCTAGTTAGTAGAAAAATACGAAGAACACCAATTAGTTTGGAAAAATAGAGAATTTGATTATTAAAAACGAAGTAATTACAATAAGAATCTCCTAAACCCTAGGCTTCTCTCAGAAATCATTTCAGATCTAACATAACCTAACAATGCCTAGCCTTTCACTTTTTTATAAGGGTTACAAGTTCCTAGCTTCAATAGGACTCGGTTACAAGTTCTTAGTCCCAATAGGACTTGCCAAGCCTTGCCCCTTTTATAAGGGTTACAAGTAATTCCTAGTTACAATAGGACTTGCCTAGCCTTGCCCCTTTTATAAAGGTTGCAAGTTCCTAGCTATAATAGGACTTGCCTAGATCCTCCTGGATCACTACCAACATAGCGGAAGTAGTTGGTAATGGGGGTCGAGATAACCTATCAACAATTTTATTGTCCATTCCCTTCTTATACTTAATAATCAAGGGGAATTGTTGGAGTTACGACATCCACTTCATCTGGCGAACTTGCTGTAGCTTGGACTGTGTAGCTAAAAATTGGAACGGTTTGTGATCAGAATGTACCACAACCTCCTCTTACAACTTCCCCATTTTGGTTTGTTGATCATGAGACATTGTCATTGTAGACAACACTCTAGCCGACGTACCTTCTTGAACCAGTCATACCAATAACACAAGCTTGTCGCTCGCATTAACCAAGCGCTTCACTTGAGTCGCCGTTACTAAATTAATTGTGGTGACATGCTCCTTACAAACATTGATATGGAACTCTTTTCCCTCCTTCACAAGACGATACTTGCGAGCTCTACGGTAATGAATTGCATCTCGGTCCCAAAAATAAATGTTACCTAAGATGACTTGACACATATCTAAATGAACCACCTCACACGTCACTTTGTCAATAAACCTTTCAGTGATCGCAAACTTAAATGTACACTGCTTCGTGATCATCAAATCCGCATCTTTCTGAATCCACTCCAAACCATACGATTTAGGATGAGCTGTAGTATTCAAACCCATCTTCTTCACCAACGTCTCAGAAATTAAGTTTTCCTGACTACCCGAATCAACAATGGCCTCAACTAAGCTCTATTTCACCTAAATACTGACATGAAAAAGTTATTCCCGACTCTCCTCCTCAGTAGCCATAGTCTGCTAAAATATAAGTGTAAGCTTAAGATTCGGTTTATCTAATTCTAGGAGGTCAACAACCGCTGCGGCTAGTGCATATCTCTCTTTCTTGCTCTTCTTCTCTTTCGGCCTAAGCTCCGGGTGAAGTTTCCAATATTTATCTGAAATATGCCCACTTGCTTTACAAAACTGCAATAATTCTCCTTTGACAAAGACCCCTTTCCTTTGGCTCATTCTTCCAACTAGACTTGTACCCCGACTTATTCTTGCCGCCTTTCTTGTCACTCTTCAAGTACTTGCCTTCAATAGCAATTGCCTTCACGGTAGCGTCTTCGATATTGGCCACAGTAAAGAGCTTCAACTCTCTTCTAATGTACTATGATAGACCCCCCGTATACTTCATGAACATCTCATACTCATCCATATCAATGTCCAAAACCAAGGCCTAGTTATGAAACTCCGTAGTGAATACTTGTACGGATTACCTATACTTTTGGCGCAAATTATGCCATTTGAACCATCTCTCTTGCTCATACCCAATCGGATAAAATTGTTTTCGCACTAATACCTTAAATTCTTTCTAGCTCAAACTTCCTACTTTGTGATATTTCCAATATGACTTTCACTACGTGAGTGCATGGCTTACAAATTTCAATGCAGAAAAATATATTTTATGAGTAATGGAGTATTCGTAAACGGAAAAATTAGTTTCTAACCTATCTAACCAATTATCCAACTTCTCGGCATCGATTGAACCGTCGAATACCGGAATTTCAAATTTAAAATCATTAGGAAGATTACGCATATGATTCATTGACTTACCAATAACCGATCGCTCCTCGACGGAATCGACATCACTTGAATTACTATCTACCACCTCGGTGCCCCCGTCTCTATCCTCCTCCGCAACCTCTTTCTTCTTTGAGTCTACTCGCCGTTTTACTAAAGCGGAAGCTTTCGTGAGGTTCGTGAGACGTAATTGCTCTACCAACTCCCCTAGGGTAGTAGTTAGGCCAGAAACCTTCATTTCCAAAGTCGCGATTCGATCTTCAGAATTGTCTATTTCTAAATTTGTCTTCTTCTTTGAGCTAGGTTTCCGATGAATTTTTAACGGACTTACTAGGTTCCCCTTCGTTTGCTTGAGTCGGTCACGTGTAGAGACTATAAACCACAATTCCCCTAAGAATTATTACTGAAAAACTAATACCACTTAATCCACAATCGAATCGAGAGTAACCTAATTTAAAGAATTAACGAAGAACAAACACTAAATTGGTGGGAGAATTTTCCTTTCCTTTTAGAGCTTTAATTTCTCAAATACTTGATTTCAATTGAATTCCTCTCAAACCCTAAGTCCTTCTTACAAAAACTTGTATACCTCTAAGATTTCTTTATCTTGCCTAGCTTGCCCCTTTATGAGGGTTACAATTTTTTTAGTTTCAAAATATGACAATTATGCCCTTAAATGCCTAAAATAATAAGTTGAATCGCGCCTTTGTTCGAACACAAATAAGTATATTTTAGTCTGTTCGAATAAAATACTCAGACATATGTTTCTTCGAATAAACATAAAAGTCTATTCGAACAAAAATGAGTCTATTCGAATAGACTTTAAAAAAAGTCTAAAAAATGACCCAGATCCTCCTAGATCAAGTATCTTCTACTTCAGGACCGCTCAAGCTTTGTACTTCTAAGTTAGAGGCATGGGAGCCATCACCGACACTTGTTCGCTGTAAGCGGCAGCGAACAGTAACAGTAACCAAAGCCAACATCTAATGGTACTTTCACAATCTATACTACTACCGATACATACTTTCTGCCAACATCTAATACATGCCGTTAATCTCCTATTTCTCGTGAGTCGAGGACGTTTTAAAAAGCTCAGATAGGTTTGAACAGCTAAGTTTAAAACCCAGCCGTCGGATCTGGAACAAATTTTTGTCTTCCATCTTAAATTTCAGTCTCTTCTTTTGGCAAATCATTTGGCACAATTCGCCTTAGTAAGTTTAACAAACCAGTTTCTCAGTTCTTTTTCTTTAACTCTCTCCCTGAACTCTAGATCTTGTTTCCCTACTTCAATGATGAAACTAGGGTTTCAACACAACAACACTCGAAGATCTTGCTTGCATTACTCTCTCTAACACTCATTGTTGGATTCGTCTCTGTTCCTTCGATCTGGAATCAATTAGTAAACTCTCTCTCTTTCCCTTTTTTTTTCTCTCTCTCTCTCAATTGTGCTTATTTAGATTGTGTTTTTTGGTGTAATTAGGGCTAAATTTACTCTTCGAATAGTTTGATTCTCGTTAATTGAAGTAGAACAACTCAATCTTGCTCTATCTCTGAGTTGCGTATGTTGATTGTGGTTTTTGGAGTAATTAAGGCTAATTGTACTCTTAGAATTGTTAGATTATTATGAAGTCAATTGAAGTAATTGTTAAAATACTGTAATTCATTTTTCTTTCATATTAGAATTTCATTTATATTCACCCAATCACATAGTATGTAAGCCATAGTATTATTTTGATCTTCTAAAATAATCATGAGAGTTTTATGAAAAGGGAACTTGATATTATTAATTTGTATGCTAATCACACACCTATGCTAAGCGCACTGAAATTATAAAGATTACTCGGTTGTGTCCCCGATTTTCTCACAAAATAAAAGAAACAACTATTTAAAATGTGTTTCCATCTGAGTTTGTCTTTTTGAATTGAAATGTAAAGGAGTGTTTGGAAAATGATATTTGAGACGACGTTCAGTATTCTTATTAAAATTTCAAAATTAGTTTCTCTGATAAATATAATCATTTCATTATCTCATGTAAGAAAACTTTTCCTTACAAAAATGTGTTGGCTGCTGTGTTTTAGGTGACTCTGTATACGAAGAAGCATAGAGTAGTTAGAGCAGAGGAAGACACAGTCTCTATATGGAAGTATCGATATGGTTTCATCAATTATTCAAAGGAAGTTGAGGAAGACTAAGGAGAAGGATTCTGATCATGGAAGGCATATGAAGGCTTTCAACAGGTCAAAGGTAAGGGATCCAGAAGTTCAAGTAATGGAGGATGATTTAGAGTTGGTTCCTCAGGAAGAGGAGGGGGACTCCACCGAGGAGGTATTATTGTTTTTTATACGAATTGATCAACTTTGAGTAAATTTCTTTGTTTGATTATTTTGCTTGATTCTATTGGTTAACCTATCCTTAGTCTTTCTTGGCTTATGTTATGGCGTCGAAATTATATGTTTATAATACTACTTCTGCATCATATTCAAATCCTTAATGGCTAATGATTTACTCAAATTAATCATCATAAGTTCTTTTTTTGCTTACAGTAAATTTTGTTGGGATAAAAGTCTAGCACTATCATGGATGTTTTCCATTCAAACAGTTTCCACTTACCTTGAGTAGTAAAAAAATAAGAGTTTTGTAGTTGTAAAAAATTACTCTAGGAAATGACATATTAATGATGAATCATAATGTCTGTGTAAATTAAGGTACTTTTACCATTACCCTTGAAATTGTTCGAGCCCGAGACTTTGAGTTCTGGGTACAGAGTCTACAAACTAGAAGTAGTAGTGTGTACTTTTGGTCTATTTGAGAAAGATATTTAATGGTTTTGAAGAGATAATTAGATTCACAAGAAGAGCAAGGATTATAACTGAGTTCTTGGTGCCTTCACCAAAAAACTTTAGAAACTAAAACAAGATCACCATTTGAATTCCTAACAACATCCTTACCTTTGCATGGGCCTGGGTTGCACACGGATAAGCCATCTGTGTTAAGTTTAAACATACCAAATAGGGGGTCTCAACCTCCTGAGAACTCTAATAGACATGCATCTACAAAAATAGGACCGCACCGGTTTTGCAACTTCACCACAAGTATGTATGTAATGTCCTCCATCTTGTAACTAGAGCAGCATTGGGATACTAAAGGAACTTTGGATCTGTGTTGAACCACAGAATCAATAGGGATAATGCCACGAAGAAGCTTTCAACAAAAGACTTGTATCTTGTAAGGCAAATTTGAATTCCAGAACCACTTCCACTTATGGACTTTAGGGATAGACCTTCTAATAACCAGTCCCATTGACCTTGATTCACAAAGGAACTAATTAATAGGAATTTGTTGATCAATCTCCATGTCCAGGATCTCAGTAATAGACCCCTCTCCACGCCAATTGCCATGCCAAAAGTCCACATGCCCAGAACCATCAACTCAAACAGTATACATTTTGATAGTGTCAAATCTTTACTAATAGCCAGCCAAGCTTTAAAGGCATAAGAAACAGATGTCCTAGGGAGCTCATCACCGCAGGCATTGTTTGTGCATTAAATTCCAAGCTTTCTTAATGGTAAAACTTAAAAGCTGCTCTTAGTATTTTTGAAAATCTCATTTTTGATGTGTTTATCTGCATTGCCTTAAAGTTGTTTTTATCTACAACTTAAAAGTTGCAAACTTAAAATTCCTTAAAGTTGTTTTTATCCACATTTGAAAGTATATTTTGACATGTGATACAATTTCCAGCTTGTACGTACGAAATACTTTGAGATGCCCCCTCTGAGTTTAGCGGAAGCCTTGGAGCAATTGGAGTTTAATTATTGATCATGATTTCTATGGTTTTTGAAATGAAGAAACTGGTAAGATACGTGATTTCATTTATTCTCTTCTAGTTTATACTAAAATGATACTGAGGTGGTCAGAATATGTTCGAGCTCATGGTGTCTTTGTTCTATGTGTTTGGCTATAGGTGAGACAAATATTGCTTACAAAAGAAAAGATGGAGGATATGGGGTTATTATCCCCAAAGGTAGCAAAGCTGAGAAGCTAGAACAATATTTAGTAGAACATGCAAGAGAACCCTCTATTGCGGAATAGATACAAAAAAGTACAAGATCATGTTGTAGCTCGCTGTTCAAATGTGTCATCATAGATCCTCCATTGTTCAAAGCTTACAATTTCCAGTTTGATAGAAGAGTGCAGATCTTCAAGCAAAAATAGACTCATTCTTCTTGTGTTCTTTGCTGCACTTGTTTGTCTGTAAGTAACCATGTATTTTATGTTTGCTACTCCTTTGCATTCCAAGCTTCCTTTATTTTTTTAAATTGTAAACGAGCTTTGCTGATTTCTTGCTACTGAAGATATCAAACTGGAGCTTTGACCCCATTAATGCGATCGATGGCTTTCAAAAAACATGAGGGCAGGAGCTCCTCCCTAGCCGCGACCAGTTGTTAGGGCTGAGAACGCCCCTAGTGCTCCTAGGCTAGAGAATGGGAACGCTGCTGCAACACCTGGTATTTCTTCTCTTCCCTTGTTTATCTTCATCTCGAGCATATAATTACCACCATGTATGTGCTTATTCAATCAATTTACGCACATCTGGTAGTTATCACCTCTCTTTTATTTACTTACAACTTTCAATACATTATATATAGGATACATAAATTTAGTAAACACTTAAACCTCAAGGCCTCCATATATTATTTATACAGCTCCTCTATAGTTTTCTCTTAAGAAAACTTCACAAATCAATAATTCAGGTACATTTCCTTTGTTTTACCATGTTTTAGAACTCTGAACACCAATTTATGAATCCCAATGAAGTTTACACAAGCTAATGTCTTTGTGATTCTATGCTAAACTATTGTTTTTAGATCTTCTTATATTTCTACTTATATAGAATATTTAGCTCTATATTGTTAGCTAATCATATGTTTATCCTTAATTTCATCTAAGTTCTTATTATTTATAATGTTTAAAGCTTTTGTATGACTTTTATTGAACTAGGGTATCATAATAAAATAGTAGGCATTATAACGATTTCCCGGTGTCGGACCAAAATTTACTGACAATGTTAGAAGCCTAGTTCAGTTTGGGTAAAGTTTCAGATACCGACTTGCTGATAACTTTACCATGGACTCTAAGTGCAGTTTGAGATAGCCCAACTTTGGTTGGGCCAGTCATCCAACAAAGCCCAACTGTTGAAGTTGCAGCCCAAGCTTATAGATGCCTTATGCTCCAAGATTAGAGAGATAAAAGTAAGAATGGGTCAAACATTGACCAAATCAAAAAAGAGTGTCTTACTTAAACTTAAACCCTAGATTCCAAAGCGCGAGAGGTTTCTCTCTCTTTAAATAAAAAGCCCCAATTTTTTAAGGCATCAAAACAACAACATTGAAAAGATCTAATCTTTCTAATTAATTTAAACTTAATTTTAAAATCTCTATTTCTCTACTTGGGCCTTTAAACAACTTGTAAATGCACATAAAGATGCAATGGCAGTTTTTGATCCTGAAAATAATTAACACTTTGACTCAAATCAATCAAAGTATACTAGGCCATACCCCACAAAACAAAACAGCGACAGTGAAATTTTAATCAAGGGTACACAAGAGATTTAACTAACCGAAGATGAAGAGATGCAGATTTGAAATTTTGGGTGGAAGCCATTTTATGCAGTTTTTTAAAATAACTCTTATATAAAATACTCTCACTAACTACTATATATGCTATTATTCTTCAAACAACACACATATTTGGTATAGAACGATCAAACACCAACATAAAAAATTGTTTATTTAAATAGGAATTATAATGATTTCATATGCATGTCGTTTAAGACTTTTTTTTTCCAGTTATAATGGCAATAATCCATATAAGAGATGTGAAATCAACTATCTCCGAGAGATGCTTGAAAAACGTGGCTTCAACAAAGGCTTCCATACAACTTAATGTCATTGAAATGCAACAGTACATTCATAGTCGGACAAAAGAAGTGATCTCAACTAATGAGGAGATGACAACAATACAAAGTATATAATTGAATTTTTGGAATATTTTATCCACATGTGGTCGCAACAAAATCATCAATCGCTTAAAAGAAATATGCCGAGAAAAATCAACACTTTCTATTGGAGATCAATTATGGGATGACAAAGGTGATTGGCTATTTGACCTTCTGAAGAAAACCGTGGTATCAACTCTACAAAAAAAACGTACATCTATGTATATACTTTTGCAAGTGGAGATGGTAATTATTTATAATGAGCACAAGCAATAAATCTCCTACAATCAAGTAACATCGACACCTACAGAACCATATTTTGAGATAACACATGCACATGTAATAGCATATCAAGCCATTATATGATATGCACATTATTTACTTCTACTAGCATTTGACGTATTTATATATTTTATACAAATCTTCTATTAAACAAGGACAAATGGCACATATTAATGGTGAAGAAGACTAGAAGATCTGTGCGTCGCAAGTTGGACTTCACTTCACAATGAAGCATTGAAAGATGGTGCTAAGTTGGAAATAATTTCCAAAGTGTCTAAAAGAAATTTGTTGAAGATTAGAAAGATCAGTTTCTTATTTTGAACTTTCAATAACTATCTTATTTTGATATTTAATATTGATTTAATAATTCATCCTATTTGTCATTTCTTTAAAAACATGTCTATTGATCATTAAAAAAATAGTAATAACCCAAATAATTTGGCATAACTACTCCTCAATTTATTAAAAAAAAATATTAATTGCCATACCTTTATATATACCTCCATTTATATGTGCATAATGATTATTCAATATCTCTAAAATAAGCTAAATTGCCTAATGATCATAACCTATTTAAGTACTAGTTTTGTCAACAAATTTCAAGCACCCTATATCGATCCAAATAATAATCTTCTAAGTAATTTTTGACACAAACAAGGGCACATGCGTCAATGATTCAAAAGTTATACAAAAGCCTAAAGTGTCGGGCTAGCACGCGGTTATTCGTGCTCGTATTGATAACATATACATGTATCTCACTGAATCAGGAATTTTGGATCACATCTTTCTCATCTTTTTTATTGGTGTTAGAATATATGTTGACAATGTTGCATCGATAATGTCCCGGAGTTTTGGAAGTGATTGGATACAATGTACAGTACATTATCATCAATATTATTATACATCTCCAATTATTGCTATGTTCTTTTGATTTACAGTTCAACAATCATATGGTCCCTTGTTTTGTTTTGCAGAGATTAAATTATGTTGTTTGGATCGTCTTTCTTTAGAATCTACTATCAAATCAGCTGTAATGAATCAAACAGTGCCTTGCAAAGATAGACATGGATGCCTTGTGTTATAGCTATTACATTTTTGTTAATGCCATTCTAGCTCTGAGGTAAATATATTACAAAGCTTTTGATACACCACTTATCAGCATGTAAACTCCTTCGAAGGAAAATTCTGGAGCAATTACTGTTGCACTCAACATCTACAAGGCGTTTAAATTTGCCAACACTCCTAAAAGAAGGTTTACGATACCCCTCCCCAGAATTGCTGTTGTCAGGGAATGTCATGAACCTCACTTTAGGAAGGTTGGGAAATTCATAATCGCCTAAGAAAATGTCTTGCATGTTCGTAAAAAAAAAGACAGACTATCTAGAGTTTGCATTTCATTTAATTTACAGTACTTAAATTAACATTAGGACATCACCATGTATTCTACACTTGATAGAAATATGTGATTGTGACGAGCATGTCGGGGTGCAACTTACGCTTGTTCCACAAATATCTAATTATGATCAATAGAAAAATAATACTAATTATGATCAATAGAAAAATAATAAACAAATCGCGTTCGAGAAAACTTTGTTAAAATGGGGATTAATTAAGTTGGAAACTTCGTTTCTAAGAATAACTAAATGGATGTTTCAATCCCTAATTTTCCCCAGTCTTGCTACTTTCCTAAGTCTTGCAACAGCCAAAAACAAAAAAAAGATAATAAAGGCCCACCAAATCATCTTAATAATCCTTCTCTTTAAGTAAGCCACTTTTGAGTCAATTTTGTAGACCTTGCTAGCTTTCAACTTTATATCCATTTGAAGGGTACCCTATGTTGTGGTATCAACATAAATCAACCCCATGGACTTAGTCTCCCAATCAAAATCAAGTATGCATCAATAAAAACCATATTAGTAAGTCTAGCTCTCACAGCACCAACTATTCACCAACCAGTAGAAAAGGAAACCAGACCATAATGAAATAATGCACTGTCACTATTATTAATCGCGTTTAGTCGTCATAGTCGAGGTAGAAAAAGTTTGGGATACTTTAATAAAAATTGTTGTCTACGATTTTTGTGATAAAATTATATGTACTATTTATCTCTCTTAATCCTTAAGATCAACCCTAATTTAAGTTCGTTGTATGTGTTACTAGTCTCTTTTCTGCTTCAATAGTTGACAGAATTGACTTTTATTTCTTACGACTGAGATCGTAAGGACAGTAACAAACCGCCCAAAGGTTAAGTCCCAATTTACGTTAGAGATTAAAAGTTTTTATAATTATCTTCGACTTATTAATCAATGCCGTTATCACCTTTTTATATGTTTCTAAAAGAAATGAAGCAAACCGTAACTTTAACTTGTCTAAAGTCTCTAAAAAGCACCAAATTTAAAAGAACCTTGAGGGGAAAGCTAATGGGATTGAGCTGTACTTGTGAAAAAAGTTTCATGATTTCAAACATCTAAATGTAGGTCCCCTTCAGGGGGTTGAAAAATATGTAGATTGGAATTAGAATTCTATTTAGACTTGTTTACGCGTTGAAAACATATCGATCGCCTTTTCTTAATTCCTTTAGTTTATTCTCAAGGTATAACCGTAAAGATGTGTGAAATCAAACTTACGGAACAATTAAGGATCGCTTGAAGAAAAATGAGTAACTAAGTTTGACCTTTACCTTTCTATATCTACCTTTATATCTTTCCGGGTAATGTTTGTCTTCACACTTCCATGATTATAATTCTTTTCTCAAATATGTTGATGGAAGCTTCGATTTCGACTTAAAATGTAAACTAAATAATGCTCACTCGACATGAGCATATACCGAACTGCAAACCATCAATGTCCACTCTACTTAAGTAAGAGATGGTGTTTTCAAACCTGTTGTACCCCCGAGAAAATTGGAACATTGTTTTACTGTTTAAACAAATGTCTCAAGCCAACTTAGATATTTCAATGTACTAAGTTCTCCCAAAAAATAGGCGACTAGACACAAACTAATCATGATTAATTAATCATGAACTTGACAGTTTAATTAACTTATGTATTTCTCAAGTGCTACTTAAGCACGTTCGTTCCAGTCTAAACAAGATTCAATTTGGTTAATCGCCTCCTATCAATAAAAACTACAAACATAGTTAGCTAGATAATAGATACAGTAATAAGGTACATAGTGTTAGAAGACATTTAATCACTAATTATGTGGTTTATATGACTAAACTGGAAAACAAAAAACAAAAAACAAAACCCAGATTTTTTTGCTGTATAAACGGCTTTCAAACTAAAAACCACTTGTGATTAACACTTGGATCATTAAAAAAGACCTCGCTAGCTTAAGAGTAATGGATTAGAACTCTACATATAGTAGTTAGAGGAAATGCCAAAACATATTTTGGATGTTTAGTGATAAAGTAGAAGAGAACCAACATACGAAACTCCTCCAACACAACATAGGCAAAGGTCAAGATGTGACGCAATGGAAGTGATAGTGGGAGATTATTTCTTACTAGTCTCCCTTTGGAAGTACATTGTGCCATCATTATTATGGTTTCTATTACCATGTCTTTGTTGCCCTAGTATAAAAGGGTCCCAATGTGACTATACATTTTGACTACGTTATCATATACGAATCATCATGCATGACTCTATCCTTTGTTGCTAAATCACAAAACATGACCCATTCTCCCCCTAAAAGTTATACATTTTTATTCTTTTTTTGCGCCGACCGACTAATCCGGTGGAGACGTGCAGTACAATCCCCGTCAACCACCAGTCAAGATTGAAAATTTTGACTTTTGGGAAACTTCCTAACCACAAAAAATTGAAATTTTAAAGGAAAATAAAACTTGGGGTCATGTAAGTTTTTGAAATTTCAGAATCTTGGGGAAACCGCTTCAAACAATGCGGTGTTAGGGCATTGTAGCATAACACATTTGCCAAATGAGAGATGGGGATACATATATATGATGGCCGTTTGATTGTTGGGGTTTAGAATCGGAAGGTTGAGATTAAGCGAAATGTACCAATTATATGGCTAATAATGTTGAAAAAAGTGAGAGTAGGGCTAACGGATACACTAGAGACTAGAGAGTAGAGAGATATTCTGGAAAGGGAAGGACAAGAAGAAAAACCCCTGGTCTCTTATTCTGGCAATTTTTAAACAAAAATCCCTCCTTTTCTTTAGACGGAGGCTCATCTTTAAAGTGACTTCCCTTTCAAAGGTGTGACTGTACCACAGAAACCCTTGTCCCTCCTTTTCTATCTATAATAAAATCTCTCTCTCTCTCTCTCTTTCATATAACAGGAAGAGAAAAGCTAATCTCATTCTCAACTCAAAAGAAGGAGGAGGAGAAACCATGGGTAGAGCTCCATGTTGTGATAAAGCAAATGTTAAGAAAGGGCCGTGGTCGCCGGAAGAGGATGAAAAGCTCAAGTCGTATATTGAGAAAAATGGTACTGGCGGAAACTGGATCGCCTTACCACAAAAGATCGGTATGAAGCTACAATTTGCAGACCCTTACTTCCAAATCCTTCTTTCCCTCTTATTTTATGCATAGATTTCATATGTGATATTGTTTATGGGTTTAGGTCTTAAGAGATGCGGTAAGAGTTGCCGCCTTCGCTGGTTAAATTATCTCCGGCCAAACCTTAAACATGGTGGATTTTCGGAGGAAGAGGATAACATCATTTGTAACCTATACATCAGTATCGGAAGCCGGTAAGAATTACACCTAGGAATAATAGATAGTATTTTCCACATTTAAATTTGAGTGTTTAATTATCATACTTCGTTGTTTGATTAATTTGTACGAACAGATGGTCGATCATCGCTGCACAGTTACCAGGACGTACTGATAACGATATCAAGAATTACTGGAACACTAGGTTGAAGAAGAAGCTCTTGGGTAAACAGCGGAAGGAACAACAAGCTCGTCGTGTCAATTGCCTAAAGCAAGAGATCATGAAGAAAGGAAGTCATGATCAGAAAAATTTCATGGTTGTCAACAACGTGATGGCACAAAATTCGTATTGGCCACAGTCTATGTTACCTGCTTCTGTACCTTATAACCAGAACCAAGACCCCCGTCTTCTCAATGATCAAGCGTCAATCAGAAAATTGCTCATCAAGCTCGGGGGAAGATTTAGTGACAACGATCATGATCAAGAACCCAATGACACTATGAAGATTGTTGAGCAACCACTTGATATTCCCTCTACTACTACGAATCAATTCTACGATAGCACCATCAACTCACACTCTTCTTCTGCATCTATTGATTCCTTGAACAACCCTTACACCCAGTTGCTGAATAACCCGTATGATATCGAGGGTGCAAGCATGCAAATATTGCAAGGACTAGAGAATTTCCAGTTCGAGCTTGATGAAATGGTTTACAGCAACCCACCGAGGCTGGAAGGGTTAGAATGTTACAACGGAGCAGGATTAGCTAATGGGAGCAGCATAAGTACTTGGGATAATATGGGATCTTTCCCTTACCCCCCAACAGTGTCCAACTACGAATATCCACCACAACAAGAAATCATACAAGAATGTGCTTTTGAGGAGGGGCCTAGGTACCTCGGGCTGCCGTAACTTCACTATATAGGTATCCATTGGTGTATAAAACTTTTCTTTCCAGTATTAAAGCGGGTTGTTGGTGTTGAATTTTGATAAAAACCCTAATTATGCAATTTCTTAAAGATTTGTTTGTTTATTCAAATGTTACTTTTGATTCTTATATATTTTAATTTGTTGCACTAAATCTCTTGATCTTGTTTTTGTTGAATATCTAGGGATCATCAGTATGAACTCAAAACCATAACTTTTAAGTAACATCGGCTCCGTTATTCCCCATTTGTTTAGGGTTCTGACTGTTTCTTTCACAAAGAGGTATGTGATCTGCTAAACACATGGGTTTATTATAAGTATGTCATAAAGTTCTTGGAACGCTATGGGAAACAGCATTAAAGTAGAAAAAAGTTTTTTCACACCCTTTTGGAAACACCTTGCTTGCTTCTAGTACTTGGGGAATCCTGAAGTGTCTTCATACCTTTAGTTCTATCCCAATGTCCTTACTAGAGCCTCACTAAGATCTACGTAAGAGAACTCGTAGCTTTCATCGAAATCGATGGAATATATACTGACATTCTTAGTCTCATTTTTATCCTGAAGATGTAGAAATCAGTGTAAATTTTGTTTGTTTTGAATAAGATCAACCGTTTTGTTCGATTCTCATATATTCTGCGTGCACATTTGTTAAGGGGTTATTGAAATCTTCTTGCTTTGGATGTTTCTTCTTCCCCTCCAGTGATCCTGGGTTTTCACCTATTATATTCACTTCTAACAAGAAATTAATTTGATAATGTCTATAACACTTAATTTTACTAAATCATCAACAGTTTTTAATGCTAGCGGAAATATATATTGCTCCTGGATTATCCTTATAGACTGACAGTTTGAAAATACTCTTGCTGCCCTGCATAACTTCTGTCTTAATGGCAGTGGACTAGTGCTTGTAAATCGAACTGGTTTTTGAAAGTTTAGAGCATATAGCAGCATCTTGGATATTTTCAGTTGAGAGGCAAAAAGAACAGTTTACAGTTAGTCCTAGACCGTAGGCCTTATGAGAGCCAGATTACAATTGTGCCTCCGAGACCCCTGGGAGTCTTTCCCAAATTAATCTTGGATATTTTTTTATTTTTTTATTTTGTGGCAACTCTAAATGTGAATTTCCGTTAGGCTAATATTTTCCTGGCTTTGTAATTTTCTTATTCTCATGTGTTATTATTCATGAAGAGCGAGGTTATTGAAATTAAAGTGTATCAAACACTCAGATGTTGAACATAAAAATCAAAAGTAGCTCTACTGATCCAAATTCATATATCCTTGCACGAGACTGTATATCACTTGAATTCAAAAAATGGTGGATGTATGGGTTTGTTGAGCGCTGTCAAAACCTCCTGAACAAAAGAAATATGTTCATCATTCCCGGGTGAATTGTTTCAAAAAAATTCAGGCAAGTTTGTAGGTGAATTGTTCTCAACTTGGGAAGATAATGCATGAGAAAGATCAAGGAAAAACAGAACTTACAATGCAAATTGGAGTGCATGATCCATCATCCCCAGAACACTATAGAAAATTGTAGATTACAGCATGATGGCTAGTCGAACAGTCACCTTGTAATTTATTTTCTTGAACTTTGGATATATTAACTTTGTTTTTGTTAGTCATCATTCTTTATATATGAAAACTTTCTATATGGCAATAGAGCCAAATTTTCTAGTTTTCTTGCTTCTCAATAAACCCTAAATCTATAGTTAAAACAACAACCTAAAAATCACCGACTTGCCATTTGTTTACCCAATTTTGTTATGGTTTCCCCCTAAATAGTGTTCTTTTGTAGCTGGTCTATTTTTCGTTATCCCGGGTTCAGTGGGGGCAAATTTAGAATGTGAGGGGCAATCATAATTTAGCTCCCTAATTGAGGATATGCCATAGTTGAAAACTTAGAAACTAAAGATACTAAGATACACCAACTATTTGCTTGACCCTGATCAATTGAATATAACGATTTCAACACAGGAGTTGTCATACCCTACATGAAATACATTATATTGTGCCGACTTTAAAATACTGTTTTGACAAGTTAAAATCATGGTTAGGTTTGTTATAACATTTTGACATAATTTGAAAAAACTGGTTGTTGGGTTTGTCAAAGTATTTTGATAAACATATGAGGTCGTTTACAAGCTCAACGAAATTTATATGATGACACAGCGTTTTTTTTCTTAAATGTTTGTTCTTTACTTAAGGTCTATCGTTTTTATATTATTGTTCTCTCAAGTATTTTCATAGGCTTATCCGTTAAAAGGATATTTTTCTTGTATTTTGGATTTTAATTCGAGCATACTAAGTTCTTCAATATGTACATGTAGAGCTGCACACAAGATCATCGTTGACCTGTATTTGGGTACCATTTTCTTGCACCGTCCCCTCCTCTTTGTCACGCCAATGTCGTTTCTTGACATTAGCAGCCACGGCTCTAGGGTGGCTACCTTTGCTTTTCCTGTGTTTGCGTAATATATCTGAGATTACTTATAAAACACCAAACTTTCTCATCAACTTGCTCAACAACGCACACCATTTTGTTAAAAACGCATTCCTTCAACTTAACGACGGTAACATAAACCAAATAAGCCTTGATTGAGGGTGGTGGGTGTCCCTAGCCGTGACAAGAGCCAAACGACGACCCTTGACACTACTTTTCTATATTAAACAGATAATCTGAGACCTTAAGACTTTGTTTATTTGAATGACAGAGACAGTCACTAACATTAATAAATTCTGTAAATCTCTATTAAACTTTTGTCTTGCTTTTTAGTTTAGAGATCTTGGCCTTGATTGTATTATTAAAGTTGTAAGAGGGGCTAAAATATTTACAACTGTTTGGAAAGATGGGTGTCTAATTTCCTTAATGCATTTGTTAAGTATTCCATTTCCAAGGAGAAGAAGTTAATTAGTCTTTCATGGCTCTTGTTTGGTTGTCAAAGAATAAAGGGATGAAGAATGTTCATGGAATATATATATATATATATATTTGGCTAATTTTAAATGAAGTTTACAGAAATTTGGCTACACAATTAGGAATTATTAAGATTAATTATTAGTTTGGGGATTGTTTTGCTATAGCTCTCTGGGTAGGGTATCGGATCTTTGAGTTACTCCTTGGCAAGACACCTATTTTTATAAGCAGTGGTCAGTTAGAGCTCTTGTTCGTAACCTCCCATATTCCCTATCTACCCCTCTGACTTTATTGGGTAGCTAGGGCTCTTGAATTGGTTGTGAAATATTTGCTTTACACCTCTCAAATTGTTAAGGGGGTTATACTAGTGACGGATTGCCTTCAATTGTACCAGCTCAAACTAGTATTACATAAATATCCATGATCCTATAATCGCCCCCTCTCTGCTGCTCGTCTGGTTCCTAAGGGGTTGTTGAGAACATAATCCTCTTAATACTAACTCGCCAATTGCAGAGGTACACGTTGTATTCCTTCAAGATTTTCAGAAGAGTTAGTTAGAATTTGTAGTGCTGATACAAAACAATCTAAATGCCCTAGGTTGTATTAGGTTTTCGTATTGAAATGAAATCTGGTGGGGTCTATCTAAGCTTGTTTTCCTTTAAAAAAAAAGTTGGGAACAACTCTTCTCTTCCGCTTTCCACGAGCTCGTGTGTCGCTGGTCTCCTCACGCTTGGATGAGCGGAGAAGCTCGAAAAATAACCTACTTGCTACACCAAATATAGAGTGTAACGAACAAGTAGGCTTTATGTCAGGACCACGTGAAAAGGTAAAGCCTAAAAACCCTCAAGGGTAGTTTAGGCTTTATGCGCAACATGATCCAAACATCCTTAGGTCTAAAACTCTACCCTATAAGTTAAGGAAACACCACCAAAAAAGGGCTTTCGGGGACAGATTACCTTAACTTTTAGGGACAGGTTATCATTGCCAGTAATTTACGACGGTCTTTTGTTGTCAACAAAAAATGTAAGTGTCACTGTTGCTTTTACAAATATATTATTTTTGGTTGTTTTTTTCGTAGGGAATTAGCGACACACGATGTTTGTTGTGGTTGGACTGAAACAATTTATATGGATACGATTTCGTTGTCTTTGGTGTCTTTTAATTCTCTGTCGTCTTGTTGAATATAGAATATATATTAAATATAGAATATACATAATATATTATATATACTAAATATAAAATTCTCTAAATATAAGATATTCTTACTTAGCGCTCAAGTAATTGTAACTATATAAGGAGAATGTCTTCTTCCATTGTAATAATCGAATAATAATAAAGTTAGTCATTCTCGAATCTCTTATTCTTTGTATTAGTTTCTACATGGCATCAAAGCGGGTTCGATAATTGAACCTGGTCTTTCGAATTGAATTCCGCTACGAATTGCTGTCACGAAGCTTAATTATGTTGCGAAGTTCGAAGTTACTGTAGCTGTAGCAGTTTGAAGTACTGTAGAAGATACCAGAAAATCACTGTAGCAGTAATGTTCGAAGTTACTGTAGCAGATACCAAAAAATCACTGTAGCAGTTCGACCAATGGGTTCTAATGATGTTACAACAATAGTATCATCAAACTCAAACCCTAATTCTCACATTTCCCAGTTAGGTATGAAAACTAAAGGTAGTATTATAGTTGTAAATTTTTTGAATAGTACTTGGTTAATTGATACTGGTGCATCAGATCACATGGTAAACGACTCTAGCATATTATCATCCATTACAGCTTCAACCCAAACCTCTATATACACAACAAATGGTGGTTCCTCTCCTGTAATTGGAAAAGGTTTCACTGACATATCTAAATCCCTGACATTAAACTCTGTCCTTATTGTTCCAGCTCTAGAGTACAATATCTTGTCCGTCAGTAGGATTATTGTTGAACTTACATGTACTGTGATGTTTTGGCCTCAATTATGTATTTTTCAGGACATAGTGACTCTGCAGGTTCTTGGTAGTGGTGTTAGAAAAGGCAATCTATACTATTTGGACTTGACTAATAGTGGAGAACAGAGAATTTATCAGGTGAATAAAGTCTGAGGAATTGAAGAAGTAAAAGCTAATGTGTGGTTATGGCATCGGCGACTGGGTCATTTCTCCTTCGGGTATCTTCAGAAATTAAATTCGTCGTTATTTTCGAATTGTAGTATTTCAGAGTTTAAGTGTGATATTTGTGAACTCGCTAAGAGTCTTAGTATTACATACTCTCCAAGTTTTAATAAAAGCTTAGAACCTTTTAGTATTATTCAGTCTGATGTATGGGGTCCTGCACGTATTCCTTTATTGTCTGGAGCTCGTTATTTTGTGACTTTTATTTATGAATGTACTCGTATGATGTGGGTATCCCTAATTACCCATAAAAGTGAAGTTTTTGAAGTATTTAAAAAAATTTATCAGATGGTTTTGACCCAATTCCAAAGGAGGATACAAGTATATCAATCTGATAATGGAGGAGAATTTACTAGTAATAACATGTCGGAGTTCTTGACAAATAACAACATTCGACATCAAACCTCTAATGTTTATACCCCACAGCAAAATGGGTTAGCTGAACGAATGAATAGACAACTATTAAAAGTTGTTCGTGCATCTCTTTTTGGAATGAATATGTCATTGAATTATTGGGGAAAAACATTAAAATCTGCTGCCTACTCGATAAACCGCAAACCATCTAGGGTCATTGAATTTTAGACCCCCTTCCAAAAACTTCATGATCTTATCACCATCCCTGCAATGTCAAACCTAGAACCACATGCTTTTGGATGTGTTTTCTTTGTTCATATACCTAAGCATCAGCGAGGAAAATTGAATCATTGTGCTCGAAAGTGTGTGTTTCTTGGATATGCTGATTTTAAAAAGGGTTATCGTTGTTATGATCCTGTGGAGGGGAAGGTGTATATCTCTTTGGATGTTTCATTTTGAGAATTGGATGCGTATTTTATGGGCTTTTTATTAAACCCACTTGTAGTTGTAGTTGTTTCCTTCATGGGGAGAAACATAATGATGGTGAAGAAAAGTTCCCTATTATTGAGGATATGTTTCAGGAACTAGAGGATTTGACGAGTAATTTGAATAGGCATAGTAACCTAACTGATGATGAAAAGGAAAGTAAAGCAGAGCAGATGACAGGGGGAGATCAGGGTATTGAAGATGAACTTCATATGAATGGAGATGATCAGACGGCAGGGGGAGATCAAGCTGAAGTAGTAGAAGTTACCCGTGACTCCAACATTTTAACACCATCCACCGAAGCACTGCCGCAGAATATCGAACCTTAGGTATTACCTAACCCTAACGCTATTAATGATATTCAACCTAGACGTTCAGAAAGGCCTACTAAAGGTATTCCAAAATCTACTTATGAACCAGATATCAATTCTAAAGCCAAATACCCAATTTCTGATTATATGTCCACCCATAGGTTGGCTAAGTCGTTTACATGCACTATGAATCAATTATCCTATGTATCTATTCCTAGTAATTTGCAGGAAGCACTATCAGATCCACGATGGAAGAAAACCATGAATGAAGATATGAATGCATTACAGAAGAATTCTACTTGGGAACTTGTTAATAAACCTCACGAATATCGTATTGTTAGGTGTTGTTGGATCTTTAGTGTAAAGATGAATTCAGATGAAAGTATTGATAGGTATAAAGCCAGACTAGTTGTCAAAGGGTATACGCAGACGTATGGTATAGATTACGAGGAGACCTTTGCCCCAGTGGCAAAGATAAACACTATTCATGTACTCATTTCTCTTGCAGCCAATCAAGGTTGGCAATTACAACAGTTTGACGTGAAGAATATATTTCTCAATGGAGACTTAGAAGAAGAAGTATACATGGAGTTACCACCCGGAGTCACGAATTCTGAAGGAGGAAAAGTATGCAAATTAAAGAAGGCATTGTACGGGTTAAAATAGTCGCCACGAGCTTGGTTTGGACAGTTTTCGAAGAGCATGAAGGCATTTGAATATAGACAAAGTAATTTTGATCATACCTTGTTTATAAAATGGAAGTCAAGAAAGCTTACCGCTCTTATTGTTTATGTTGATGATATGGTTGTTACTGGAAATGACTCAGTAGAAATGGAGGCACTGAAGAACTATTTATCACGGGAATTTGAGATTAAGGATTTGGTCAGTTAAAATACTTCTTAGGCATTGAAGTTGTAAGATCAAGTCAAGGTATTTTCATGTCTCAACGAAAGTATATATTAAACCTTCTTGTAAAAATTAGGATGCTTGATTGCAAACCGGTAGATACACCGATTGAAGTGAATCATTACTTGGGAATATTTCCCGACCAAGTTCCATGTGACAAAGGAAGGTACCAACGCTTAATGGGAAGACTAATTTATCTCTCTCATACTCGACCGGATATTGCATATGCCATTAGCGTCGTAAGTCAATTCATGCATAATCCAAACGAAGAACATATGAAGGCGGTCTTTCGAATACTAAGGTACTTGAAGAAATCTCTAGGAAAATGTCTCTTATTCTGAAAAGGTGGTAATATGGAAGTAATGGGATACACCGATGCAGATTGGGCAGGAGATATGACAAACAGGAGGTCAACCTTAGACTATTTCACGTTTGTATGTGGGAATTTGGTAACATTTAGAGCTAAGAAGCAAAAGGTTATTGCTAGATCAAGTGCAGAATCTGAGTTTCGGGGTATGGCTCATGGAGTATGTGAACTACTATGGATACATAATATATTGAAGAATCTTGGATTTAAACTCATGAAAGCAATGGATCTACACTGTGACAATAAAGCAGCGATTATGATTGCATACAATCCAATTCAACATGACCGTATGAAACTTGTTGAAGTGGATCGGTTCTTTATCAGGGAAAATATTGACAAAAGGTATATATCTTTTCCATTCGTGAAGTCGGAAGATCAACTTGCAGATATTCTTATGAAAGAAGTTTGTGGACGAATATTTAACGACATGATTGACAAGCTTGGCATGATTGACATCTATGCTCCATCTGGAGGGGGAGTGTTGAATATAAAATATATGTTGAATATAGAATATACCTAATATAGGATATATACTAAATATATAATTCTCTAAATATAGAATATTCTAACTTAGCGCCCAAGTAATTGTAACTATATAAGGAGAATGTCTTCTTCCATTATAATAATTGAATAATAATAAAGTTAGTCCTTCTCGATCTCTTATTCTTTATATTAGTTTCTACACGTCTTTGCCCTCACAAAAATCGCGATTTACTTTCACTCCTGATCTCTCTTCCTTTCTCTCACGATTCCACTTCTCCTACTCTCTTACGAAGATGTTTCACCACGATCTCCCCGCCATAAATTGGCGTGAAAAGAACCCAATCACGACCATCACCTTCCTACAGTTATTGTTTTTCTATATGGGATTCTCTCCACATCTTTTTATTGAAGTTTGGCGGTAATTTTCCCTCTTCTTCTCCTGTATTTCTACAACTTCTCATTTTCTCAATTTATACCTTATAGACGTCATGTTTTACCCAATTTCTCACGAGTTGTAGGAGATAAAAGGAGTTTAAGAAACTTGGAAATCAACATCAGGTACTAAACCTCTCTCCATAATTAGTCAATTAAAATTCTTCAATTGATTCTAAACTAAACAAGCTTGTTTTGCTTTGGGTAACTACAAAAATTTGATATTTTTCTTCTTAAATCGAGTAATGCCATATGTAATTTGCCTTAGAAAGTATGAAATTTGCTTATAATCTAGTTTTTGCTATTCAAAATCATAAATTTACCTCTCTTCAACCACTCTGTAACAGGTTATGCACTTTGAGATCTCAACATCAGGTATTTAAAAATTCCTTGCTATACTTATTTTTCTAATATAATTGTGTTCTTGTAAAATGCAATTATTATTGTTTTACCAGCTGTTTCCCCTCGGGTTTCTTATAGATTAATGGACGCTCAAAGCTTGCACGAGAGTAATATGATGGTCACTGGGGGTGATGGTAATATAGGTTTAATTTATTAGTAGTATTTAGTATTCACTATCTGCAATTAACATAATTTTTGCAAAAAATAAAAGTACGGTTCTTAATTTAGGAGACTCGTCATCATCTCCTCCAACTGTGGGAGGGAAAAGGGGTCGTTCTTGTGGTCCAACTATGTTGCTCAATGGCGAGAAAAAATTTGTAAGCGTAAATTATTTGGGCCAGCCAAATAAGGGAGATCAAAATCATCATGATTTGGTTACAACCCTTGGCGTTCAAACTCGTACACACATCCCAATCATCTATGCTGACATTAAGGCAGTGTCACGTGATAACATAAAAAATATTATGAACCATTTAGAGGTAAGATTTAATTTATTTATATATACTTTGCATTTAATGAATTTGCTACTTTATTATATGCTTTATTCTGGGGGGTTTTCTTTGTAATCTTTCCTAGGGGAGTTTTAATATGTCAGATGTCTCTCGTGAGTACTTGAGAGATAGGATCATAGCAGTTTGGAGAAATTTTAAGAGTTATTTGCATACGAAGTATGTGAAGGGCAAAAATCCCACGGTGGTGAAAGCTGGCGTTGCCCCTGAATTTGTTAATATTGACGATTGGTGTACGTTTGTAAACTATTGTAATTCTGCTACATTCCAGGACAACCAGGTTTGTCCTAAATAGATATATAATGATTTATAAGGATTGTTATTTAACTAGTTTGTTACTAATATATTTTGAAGTGAGCAGAATAGTGCCAATCGGAAGAAACTGGAGGCATCTGCATGCGTGGGTAGAAACAACATGGCTGTTATTTGGCATAACATTGTGAGTTTTTATTTTAGCATTGAAGTTATCTGGTAATTGGGAAAACTGCTTGCTTTTTATTTGGTAGCAAATCGTGGGGTTTAGGCACTGATCCCGAACCAGAGTTTAAATAAACAAACGAAAACAATTATGACCTGAAGACGATGCCAATGCCCGTGGGTCAAGTAGCTCAGGAGTCCAACCAAATTAAAAACACTTCGCACGCAAGTCCCCAAAAGCCTTTTTAAAGGGTAGTAGACCTAGTAGTCTCCCCATAGCTAAACGTTTTAGAAGCCCAGTGGTTGAGACAAAGCCACATGCACCCGTCTTTATTTTGGCAACGCTTTTTCACTGGCTCTGAAGTGGTGGCATGTGCTACAGCTGATCCTATAACATCTCTACAAGCATCGAACGCTAGTTAAGAAAGAAAGGCAAAGAATCTGGGCAGGTTTGCAAAGATCCTCAGAGGAAAGGGTCTATGGCAGGAAAAGAAATAATCGCCGACATATAGAAGTCCGACAGACTTTTGCGTTGGCCACTTGGTTATGGTTTAGGAGTGTGTTGTAGCCCTATGGAATGCGGTGGGTAGCCCTATGGTTCAGTACTCTTTCTGAAAGATCCATTTCACTTGAGCCTGTTTCTGGTACAAGGACATGATTCTGGGATGGAACATGGGGTGCCTCTTTACAATCATCAATAATTCTTCCTGGGTGATAATCATTGTTATCATCTCATGTTCCTTTCTACATTCAGTAAAAAATTCTTTTTGCCTCCTATCAGAATATGTAGTTAACGACACTGATCTACTTAGACTTGGTTCTCCACCATTACTTACATTCCTTAATGCTATAACAACATAATCCTTTTCAGGCACCTGATTGTCTTTGCTAGGATCATCTAAATAGATACACGGACGAAAATATTTTTCATTAACAACTTGATCTATTGCTTATATTCTCATCCAAAATCCTTATGAAGCTTTGATAGTTATCCAGAGTGTACCTCCCAACTACCATACTGTTGTAGCTTGGATTTCTTTTTTGCAACTTTGGTTCTTTTATCTTAATGAAGGTAGTCCTTGTTTTGGGAACTTTATAATCCTCAAAATCATCATATTCTGCACGAGCAGGTAAAGGTGTGTAGTTTACAAGTGTGCCCTTTGTTCTCCTAATGGTACCATGACTTTTTTTCAATACCTTAAGTAGTAGCCAACTTTATACCTTGAATGATGCCATGTAGTTCATGCATGATAATTTTATGGGATGGAGATTAGCATAAAACCCCTCTGTGCTTAAAGACAAATTAAAATTCATGACATAAGATGGTTGTTTTTCCCATAAAAAGACATAATGTTTGAATACTCCATCAATGGGTTAGTTGAAGCAATAGTTGTTGTATAATCTCTTCTTAGTTGTTGGTTTAACTTTCTAATAACTTGGGTTAGTTGCTTTATTTAATTACTTCGACCTTACTTGTTAATCTATTTACTCTAATATACTTTGGCTTGACTTGTTAATTTATCTACTAATGTCCATGCATCTAGTTTACAAATGTTTGCATGCGTAGGCCCAAGAGAAGAAATTGAAGTCTGAATCCCTGGTGTCGAGATCTAATTGCTTCATTAAAGTACATACTAAGAAAGACAAAATTGTGCAGTGCCCAGTATTAGTTGTTAGTGAACTACTCAGTCTTTTTACTTTAGCTATTACAAAAGTAGTTAATTTTATTGCTAGTATAATCATGAGGTACTAATGTTTCTTTTGATTTGTCCAGGAAAAGATAAGGCAGTGTGAACGTTTGAATCCTAAAACTAAAATATCAAGTGTGGATGATTCTATTGCGAAGGTAAAACCTTAAGTTGTATAAGCGCTGTTTAATTTATCAAATGGTATATTTTATGTTTCTTATACTTCATTTAATTTCATATAGACAATTGATAAAGACCGTAAAGGACGTATGATTGCACTTGGTACTGGTGTTTGTCCTATTATACTAAAAAAAGCAAAGCATTTGCTAAAGCAAAATGAGGATTTGCGAAACACAAATTTGGAGCTGACCGATGAGGTGAATATGTTTCAGAAAGATCTAAAAGAAGTCAAGGATAACCTAAAATTTCTTATGGCAATTACTATTTCCTATATTAAATATCTTTTTAGTTATGCAAAAAAATATATCATATAGTTACATTTTAGTTGGGCTTTGACATTATCCACCTATAGAGCATGTCTCAAGGAACGAGTTGCAGTTCTTCACAACCAACTTCGGTTCCATGTGAGGTTCCTTTCTCGGTATGAAATTTTAAGACTTTTATACTCATTTAAGTTTAACATATATCTTATTTTATTGATAAAATAAGCAAATTTGTGTAATCTCATTTGCAGCCACCTAACCCTCATCTCAACAAAAAAATGTACCTTGAATGGCCTTATTGAGGCTATAGTTGCTCGTGGTGAGGTGGTTTCTATCGATCCTATAGTTCTCATCCATGGGGCTATGTTGGGAGACGGGTTTTATAAAATTCTATTGTCTCAAATTTTTAGCCCTACTTGTCCATTGATCAAGCCTGATGGGTATGTGGATACCCTTGGAGAGGTTGATGTAGGAGGTTATGTTGCTTGGCCCTAGTGGTTACTTCAGTTTGACGATTGATCGTCAAATGTTTATTTTGGTATCGCAGATTAATTTTATTTCGGACGACTTTGCATGCATTCTTACTATGGACTTATACTTTGATTATTAGTTATTAGTTAACTTTCTTAATGGACATGTGTACTACTTAATTTGATGGTTATGTGATTTCTACAAAGTTAGATATGTTCTTGAGTTGGCATTGTATGCCATATATATTGCTGGCATATACTTGCATTATTATTATTATTATTATTATTATTATTATTATTATTATATAGTGCTTTGATGAAATTGATATCTACTTGAACTCATTTTTCAAAGTTGTTATTATTTTTTATTGGCTATTGTGGCTCAGTGGGTCGTCGTAGTTGAATTTGCTCGGCGATGAATTCCCAATGCCTTTCTAGACCGAATGAAAGATGATTTCAACAGGAGGTATGAAAGAGGAAAAGCTGTAAAGGTCGTAGCTAGCAATCTGAACAAAAAAATTGGGTATATTTATTTTAGTCTTTTATCCATCCGTTGCTTTTAACTTCTTCTATTTAGCGTTAAGTTATTATTATTGATTCTTTAGATCAAAGCTGAAAGAACATATACAATATTATGTGGATCATCTGTGGAGATCAGTATGCTTGTAAAGGTGAAGACACAGGTTTTTGAATTCAAAGGAATGATGATGGACATTGCTGAAAAGGTAATGTTGTTTTTATTGTATTTTTTATTAAACAAACTAACTCATGACATAAATTGATTAAGAAGCTTTCGTTTGCCTATTTTGGATCTTTGATCGCGGGAAAACACTAAACATTTTTGTGGACAAGACTAAGAACCTTTGCTACAGGTTCTGGAAGCGTGTAAACTATAGGATTTGGCTATCATCATTGTCTTGAATTTCACCAGTGTTATCTGCCTGAGGCACTGACTTCAAATGTTGATTCCTGCTTCCCTTACGATTCATATATGTCTGTTCCACCCTCACTTTACCTGAAAATATGTATTTTGTTTATAGGTAGTTTTAAATTTGCTATACTATGATTGTAGGGACCAGATTTTGTAAAGCTCGAACTAGCTTAAAATCGATCCTTACACCAAGAACTACTATGCCAATAATTAAATAAGAGATAACACTTGACACAAGGGTTTTAGCATAGAAAACCTGTGAATAAGTATAAACCACGACCTTGAGTGGAGGATTTTGTTAAAGAAGCATTCTTGCTTGAGAAAGTGAGAGAATCTGATTACAAGAATTAATCTAAGATAAAATCGCTAGAGATCAGATAGTTGTATATTTAGAATTCTTTGTTGACCTCCTCTTTTCCTTAGGAGCTCTGCCCTTTTATAGACCCTGTTCTCAGCTTGACATCGTGCTCGAACATGTTCTCCTGAAAGTGGGAGTCATGGGCAGTTGAGTGTGTAACTGCTAGTCGTGGGAGACAGGTATATGTTGACTTGTTCTGTTTACATCTGTTGTGGACGATCCACGTTCTGCTTGAGTTTGTGGTCGATGTGTAACTATTAACGTGTTTGTTTATGCGTGAGTCTGGTATTGGATAAGATCGAGTCTTCTAGAGCTCGAGGTATAGAAGAGATCGAGTGTCCATAGCTCGAGGGATATTTCCCTACAATTGCGTCCTCGCAACTGAAGTTACGTATAGCTTTAGTTGAGAAAAACCCAAAAACTCGAACCTTGTGATGACGTAAGCGACGCTTGAAAAACGGAATGCTGTATTGAAGAGTGTGTTATTATTATGATGTGTGAGTGTTATGGCAGACTGTTAGTGTTCCCGAGCGGATGACTGTTTGGGGAAATAACTTGCATTAAATGCGGTATCACTATAAATAGTGGTCAGAGTTGATCGCCGAATAACCTGCAACACATCTTTGCTTGCAGAGAAAAACAAACATGTCTATTTTGTAGGGTAAGAAAAAATATGAGTTTTTTGGAAGCGCACCATTGCAAAATCATGGTGAAGATGAGGAATCAAGTGTATCATACCTGGATTTCTTTCATTATGGAAGGATTCTGGATATGGTTTTGTGGTTATCAAAGTAGGGAGACTTCCTCTGCTATTTTGTTGAAGGAGTGTTATTTGAAATATTTATAGGTATTATGTAGCGTCCGATTTAGCGGCCGGGGTGTATGCGATGTAAAATCCCTGGTCTCTATTGATGTTCCGATTTCTAAAATAGGAGTCCTCTTTAATTTCCACGAACTCTGGGTTAGTGGGGATAAAGAGGAAGAGACGGCGATGGCTTTTCTTTTAATTCTTCCTGCAGGGAAATGAAGGGGAAAGAGGTTTTTGACCTGTTGCAGTCTTGCAATTTTCAAGTTGTGGCTGAGGTTTCTCTGGAAGATCAGCGTTATCTTGGCAATGAGAAAAGAACTATAGACTTGTCCTCATGTTTAAGAAAGTATTTGTAATATCGAGCTTCAAAAAACTTGATTATGTAATTGTAAAGCAATGCTGTAGGAGTAGTCCTGTAACCAACTTGTTAGATAAAAATCGAGCGTAATAAAAGAATATTTTGTTTGTTTCTTACTAGCGAAAAGTAGAAATAGGCGACATGTTATCGAGTTGTACATAATATGGGAGTGAATAGTTGGTGGGATAACATACCTTAACAGATATAAACATAAAGCTCAAAATATAAACTTTTGAGAGCTCGATTAAGCAGAAAAAAATAATAGTAAGTAGCTCGAACCCGGAAAGAGTGGGTTATAGAAACTGAAATACGTTGTGTATAGTCAATCAAAAAATTAGTCCTGTTAACTGAACAGTATAAAAGTGTGACTTGTTCTTTAAGAAGGTTATTCATAAAAAATGGTGAAGACTCGTTCTCAGAGGGCTGCTGAAGCACGTGTGTTGAGCGACTTGCGTTTAGCATTCAAGATTGATGAAATAAGGGAAGCTGTTTTCGGGCAGCAAGGTTATGATGCGGTTCTGCTCGAAACCCAAGCGAACTACGAGGGTAAGACTGATGTAGAAAAGGGGGAGGAAATGAACTGCGTGTACTGGTCTGAGTCCATGCGTACCTGTTGACGGCCTGTTGAAAATCGTAAAAAGTTCGTCCTGATGATGGCCAGGGAGGAGATCATCAATGAGGATAGGGATATCGCCTCAGGGATGCTAAAGGCTTGTGGTGTTGTTGGGCATACCGGTTGCTTCAAATGCAAGGATCTTGGGGATTGGAGTGATTGACTGTTGTATTTTTGAATTTTTGAAATGTAATTGCCCAAATTTACGTGAAGAAAAATCTATTCACGAAAATAGGCTATGACTAGGATTGCTGTTGAAACTGAATTTTTAAAGTTGTGTTGCTAACTGATATTGACGTTAAAGTCAAGGGGCTGAGAGATACGCTAAAGTATAATATTTGGTATAATGATGGGAAGGTGTTTTCACCGAAGCGGTACGATACGTCTGACAGGTTCAGACGAACAGACGGCTCGGTTCAGGAATCGAGGACTGCTTACTGGAAAACTCCAAACCGCCAGCGGTTTGGGGAAAGGTGCATAAGTACCCCCTCTCATCCCTCTCCGAATACAGAAAACCAAAAAAAAGAGAGAAGGGTTAGAGAGAGAGAGATCTAAACTGACGATTCCATTACCACCGAAGGAGGAAAGGATAAGAGGAAAGCAGTGACTAAGAGTCTCAATTGCAAACTACGAGATGAGGCTAAAATCGAGGATGTTTTAAAGAAGTTGTAGAAATTGAGCAAACTGGTGCGGACCAACACTGTAGACTCTCACTCGGGTGCTTAAGGTAAGTCTGTCTTTGGGTTTACAAGAGTTTTTGTATAAAAATATTTATTGTGTCGGAATAAGGATGTAATCCCTACCAAACACAAAAAATGAAATAAAAATAACAATGGGAATAACGACTGTGGGGCGATACAAATCGTTTTAAGACAGTTTGTGATTGTATAAGTGATCTAGTAGTACGAGATAAAAATTGATATATATACCTCGACCTATCTGTAGGTTTTGTTGGACCAGCGTCTTGTAAAGTAGACCATTTACTGTAGATAAGTATGGTTTCGACTTCCGGTTGTGCAAAGGCTGATGAAGTAGACCTCGTAGGGTATTTATCTTCCGTCATTGGAGTAGGGGATGAGGAGGATGTTGTAGCCGAATTGGTAGAATGGCCTCGTCTGAAGGGTTCTCGAGCTGAGTACCCAACAGGTTCTAGCCGATTTAGGGAGTTATGTAAGGCCAAAAGTAGTATAGATGGGATTTGGGGGTACGCTTTCGGATACAGGGTAATTTCTTTAGGACTTGCAGTGTCAGTCAAGGAGGGAATTACCTATATTTGCTGCCTGATTTGGCTAAAGAAAAGAAGTGTAGGCGTATGGGGGACAAAGTATCCTTGGAGTACGTTCAAGGCATGGTGAAGGATAGTCGAATTGATGGGTTTTGTTGCTATTTAGCCTAGTTTGACTATGGGTTGACGCTGCCTTTAAGCAATTTGGCTAAGAGTGTTATGAATATGATTGGGGCTTGCCCGGTGCAACTGAATTGTAATTTTTGGGAAGTTATCCTTGTATGTGAAACCCTTAATGAGAGATGGGCTGCATCTGGTAGTGAAAGGAGCATTACTGCCAAGGATTTTCTAGAGTATTATGCTGTGAAATATGTCACAGCAACTGATGGTGCATATCTTTCTTCTAGTTCTTCAAGACCATGCTTCTTCAACCTGTCTCCAGCAGGGCGAGTGTGGAACGACAACCTTTTATGGGTGCTGGTGAATGTCTTCAGCGGTCTGATGAAGAACCCCTGGAACTTAATAATAGAACTATAACAAAGGGTAAGTATACCATTGAAAATTGAACTATCATTTGCATGTTGAACTATATTTCTATAGTTGATTTGTATCTTACGTTGCCAATTTTTTATGCAGGAATTAATTGCAAAGTTTCGAGGAAGGAATCTTTTATAGACGTCGTTGCTAGGGAAGACACTGAGCTCGAAGTTGTTCTTAAAGAGTTAGAGATAAGTAGGTTCAAAAGGGTAGCTAGTAAGGACGACAAGGTTAGGAGATCTCAAGCGAAGAGGATAATGGCTGGGAAAACTTTAGGCTCAATGGAAAAGAAATTGTCAACTCCTGAACTTAATACACTTTTGAAGCTCACGCGGCTCAATGAAATGCCAGATGGGCCAGTGGACATGGCCACTGTCTCTAGCACTATTGTACGGAACCTGGCAAAGAGGAAGGCTGTAAAAAGGGGTGCTGCTTCTCGTTCTGTCACATCGGACAGTGTGGACGATAGTACTAAGAGGAGGAAGGTAACTTTTCCCACAAAGTCACAGGTGGTGCTAGAGGAAAGCGATAAGATCGCTGGGGGGCAGACTTGAGGCCGCGTTTTGAGGTTGAAGCCGGTTTCTTGGAGGAACAATGTCGAGCTAAAGTTCGAGAGAAGATGGTTGCTGTTATGGATGATGAGTTTAAGAAGGTTAGTAAATAGTTGATTTTCTCGAGCTGTTTTGTTGCTCGAGCTGACTTATTTCTTTTTGCAGTTTGCTCGTACTCTGAGGGGGGGTTCAGCTTGGTTTCCAGGATAGGTCGATTGAGCTGAAAAAGAGGATCTCCCAGCTCGAGGGGGAGAAAAACCAGTTAGAAGAGAACCTGACTCGGGAGAGGGAAGCTTTCCAGTTGGAGCTGGAGAAAGAAAGGGAAGCTACTGCCCTAAAGCTGAAGGAAGTTAGGACCGAAAGTGTAGCTGAAGCGAAGTGATTGGTTACCGGGAAGCTCTACTAGCTGAGGTATACAAAGGCGGATATTATGGCATTCAGCGAAGGGAATTATGAGGAGAAGGAAATTATGGATGAAAAGGAGGTTAAGGAAATGGAGGATGGTCTGAATATTGCTAAAAGGACCGCTACCGATAATCAAGAAACTATTAATCAGGTAGGATGATCGTGTAATGTAATATTGGTTGCGAAACATGAGCTCGAACTTTGTAATATTTTATTGCTATTTGATGTCAACAACATTTTGCTTATGAAACTCCGTATTGTAGGAGATAGAAAGCTCGCGCCTCAGAGTTGTGGACTTAGAGGGCCTGCTTGAAATGGAGAAAAAATCCTCTGCTAAATTGCAGGTTAGATAATTCAGATAAATTAATAACTAGATGAACAAGAATATAATAGAAGAAATGATATGTACCTTGTATGTTTATTCTAGTTCAGGATGTTTGTGTATGTACACTCTGTCTTGCGACCAAAACTTGTTATGGTAGGTAGGCCAAGGAGGAATTGGCAGTTTTGAGCTTGTAGGTATCTGTACTGCAAGTTTGTCAGTATGCTTCTGTCGATCTGTTTCCCAATTAGGTACTGATGTTGTGAGTCCCTGCTAACTGTTATACAGAAGGAGCTAGACGTTGCTAGAGAGAGAGAAGAGCAGACTCTTTTGTATAATGCCGAGTATGCAGAAGAATATGAGGCTTTGATCTCCCAGTATGAAGATCGATTGGATGATAATGTGAAGCTTTCTTTAAAGCCCGAAGAAGCTAAGAGACAAGTCGAGGATAAGACTGCAACAATTTTGAGCAGGAATTCGGCTTTGAACCAACTTACCAGTGAACTTGTTGAGTTGAAGGAAATGGCTGCGTCAGGTTCTCGGCACGAGGCTGAGTTAGCTGAATACCGTATTAGAGCGTTAAATGAAGGGATATCTAATATGAAATGTAACATTCGTGCTCTGAACGAGCAGTTGTTGAGGAGAGAGATCGACCTGGATACTGCACGAACTAACTTGGCTGTGTCTGAGGCCGATTTTGAAAAATTGAGCAGTAGTATTGTGGAAAAAGATCGAGAATTGCATAACTCTGCACAAATACATAATAGTTTGATTGCCAGGTTAGATCGTTTGAAGGCCGATTTACGTCGTTTAAAAGGGAGAGAGGCTCAGAGCAGGGCTGATTTAATAGAGATTCAAGCCAAGAACAAAAGTTTGGTGGACGATTTGGCCCATGCTCGTGGAAACGTGAGGAGGGTTGTACAACGTGAGAAGGAGATGAATGAAAGAATTAATCAACTCTGTGCGCAAATTTCTGAATCAGAGCGGGAATTACGTGTACGTGAAATGAAGTATCAGAAAGATCTTAAATTTGAATTAGATAAAAGGGATGGTGAAATTGCTTCTGGTAAGGGGAATCGAGAGATGAAGGAATTTCTTCGTCGAAAAGAAGAGTTAGTGGAGAATATGCGTATTGATCCCACAAACTCTCGACAGAAGTCGATAGATCTTACAAGGCAAATTAGTGAACATATTGGTCAATTAACAGCTAAACTGGCTGAATCGAAAGCTCATCGTTTGAAGGATAACAAGCGCGCTGCTGTTACTCACCAGGCCTTTAAGGAACTAGTAGTTCACGAACAAGAAAAATGTGATGGTGAAGCTTTGCATAAACGGCAATTAAGCGCATTGGTTGCATTTTTTGTCGAGGAAATAAAATTCCTGCAGGTTGAGAGAGATTTGATGCAAGATTGTTTCTCTGGAAGGACTTGTGTATGTAAACTCGATATCTCGAGCATAGATCCAATTGGGGTTATGGATCGTGGTATTGGGACCATAACGGCTGAACAGATAGCTCTAGGGAGAGAAATTATTGTTGAACGAGCTCTAGAATATATGGCATCCAGGACTGAAATAGGAGGAAGCTCGAGTGGAGTCTCACCTACTCCTGTTATGGGAGGAAGGTCTACTGCTCTCCCATCAAGAAAATCCAGCAGAGTTAAAAAGAAATAGACTTGAACTCTGATGATGAGTACCTTTTGTATGTAGCAGATGTTGATGCTTCAGTGCTCGATGTAGGACTTTGAGAAGAGTGTTGTAATTTTAAATGCTGATATGAGAAAATAATATTTCCACACCTGCAGTAGATGTTATTCTCTGGTTTGACCCATTGAATTAGAAGAAGTCCGTGGGTGTAGAACTAAGTATTATATGTGGGTCAACCCTTAGACTTTAGGGAGGCTTAGCGGTAGCGAGCTAGTAATATCTTTACTCGTACTTTAGGCAGTCATCGTTGGCTAAGAGGTTCATTATGGCCTTCGCCTCGGATCTGTGTTTCCTAAGGGGTTCGGCTAGTATTATCTATGCCTTGATACCATATTGAAGAGTTGAGCTTATCGGCAGCGAGCAATATCTCACTCGTGTTTTAGGCCTGATCCCGCAGGCTGAGGCTCTTTATGGCCCCAGCCCCAGAGGTTTCTGAGTCCTCAGGGGTTCGGCTAGTATTATTTATGCCTTGATACCATATTGGATATTGGAGCTTAGCGGCAGCGAGCAAGTTTTTTCCTTACTCGTGTTTTAGGCTTGTTATCTTCAGGCTAAGAGGTTTGTTATGGCCCCCGCCTTCGGATGTATAAGTATCCTCAGGAGTTAGGCTAGTATTATCTATATCATTACCAATGTTAGATGTTGGAGCTTAGCGGCACCGAGCAAGTTTTTTCCTCACTCGTGCTTTAGGCTTGTTATCTTCAGGTTAAGAGGTTCGTTATGGCCATCGCCTTCGGATGTATGAGTATCCTCAGGAGTTAGGCTAGTATTATCTATGCCATTACCAATGTTGGATGTTGTTTACCTTTAGGGATCGAGCTAGGATAAACTGTGCCTTTACCCTTGGAGATGATGGAGATGAAGGGGAACTATATAGCAGGGATTCTTGTGATAAAAAAGAGATTTCATTGATTGAAAAGAGTTTGTACATACATTGGAGGTGAAATTTGGATGTGGATTAAACATTGCTGAGCGACGGAGGAGCTATTTAGCGTCGATATAACTTCAATCTTCTTGTATTCCATGGACTTGGAATTTTATGACCAGCTTCCGTTATGAGAGAGTATGAACCCAGACCAGTTTGACCTATGACCATGAAAGGACCTTCCCAGTTTTCTGCTACTTTCCCAGCATGTAGATCTTTTTTGTTATCTGGGATTTCTCGAAGGACCCAGTCGTTGATAGCGAACTCCCGAGTGCGAACTCGTTTGTTGCATGAATTTGCCAGTATTTGATGATATCGACCAAGATTTGTGATAGCTCGATCTCGTGTCTCATCGATCCAATTGAGGTTACAAGCCATTTCAAACTCGTTTTCTTCATCTGTGAGCTCGTGGTCTCTCACAGGATGGTGGTACTTCGTTAGGATGACTGATTCAGTTCCATAGGCAAGCAAAAAAGAAGAGCACTGTGTTGACTTCTGGGGCGTAGTTCGATAAGCCCATAAGACGTGAGGATTCACGTATCCAGTTGCCCTTCTTTTGTAACATAAGGCACTTTTGAGACCATCCACAATGATCTTGTTTGTGATCTCTGCCTGTTCTTTTTCCTGGGGGTAGTATGGGTTTGATGGAGAATGGATTATGTTGTGTTTGTTGAGAAATGCTACGACCTTTGCTCCAACGAACTGAGGACTGTTATCGATACGCATCAAATGTGGACAACTAAATCTTGTGATGATATGCTACCAAATGAAAAAAATGACCTCTTCTTCTTGAGTTCTGCATAGAGGAACTGCTTCGACCTATTTAGTGAAGTAATTCGTGACAACAAGGAAAAATTTCCTATTACCCAGAGTATTGGGGAATTCACCAACTAGATCGAGTGTCCATCGCTTGAACGGCTAGTACACCTTACTGGCATGGAGTTCGAGGGCAGGGTCCCAAATTTGATTTCCAAGACGCTGGCATGCATCGTATTTCCTTAAGTATTCTTCAGCTTACTTCCGCATCCCTGGCCAGAACACTCCTTGGGTAATAGCTCTGTTAGCAAGAGCTCGTCCTGCGATATGGGATCCGCAGATTCCTTCATGTAGATCTCGAAATATGTTGTCGGCAAGTTCCCTAGAGAGGCACTTGAGGTATGGACCAGTGACCGAGCATTTGTAGAGATAGCCGTTTGGGTGGACTATGTAGCGCTTTGAATTCTCGATGATGTATCTGCGCTGCTGTGGATCATCTGGTAGTAGCCCGTTGCATGAGTTATCCTGACCGAGATAAATAATGAAAGGTTTCCTCCAATCATCTTCCGCCATCTCATCGCCCCCAGTGTTAATCGCATATACTGTAGTACGATTAATACTGGGGCTAGAAATAACCTCGATTTGAAGGTGTCTTGATTATGTACCCAATACTCCGGCTAAGTAAGCCAAGGAGCCAGCGTGGCGATTCTCTCCTCGAGGGAGGTATTCGAGCGTAACTTTGTCAAATTTATTTAGCTTTTCTGCAACCAGAGCTGCATAATCGACCATGACGTCGTTCTTCTTGTAATGTTCTAAGTAGTGATGAACGATTAGAAGAGAGTCTGTGTAGGCTGAGATTTCAGTGATTCCGAGTTCGAGAGCCGTGTCCAGACCGTGAATGAGTGCCTCGTACTCTATAACATTTTTCGAGGCAGATGGATTTCTCAATTCTGTCGTTGGAAGGTGTAATGAGAACGATCCCAATTCCTGACCCTGCGGGTCCTGCTGAACTATCAGTGAGGAGCCTCCACCCTTTTTGAGATATCCATGATGCTCGATCATCAAAAGATTTGGAGGGTAGAATCTCATCTACTGTATCTTCAGCGAGATCTGGATCATGTTCTTCCCAGTTAGGATCTGAAACTGGAAAGTCTGCTAAAAATCAGTGACTATTTGACCCTTTTCGGAAATTCGCTGCTCGAATTCGATTTCGTACTCCCCCAAACTGACGGACCACTGCTGTACTCTTCTAGATTTCTCTTTTTTTGATAATACTTCCCGAAGTGGGTAGTTCGTCATGACTTTGACAAGATGTGCTTGAAAATAGTGTTTAAGCTTTTGTGCGGTGTAAACGAGAGTTAAAAGTAATCTTTCAATTTTAGAGTACCTTGTTTCCGCTGGAGTAAGTGTCTTGCTGATGAAGAAGATCGGTTTCTCAATTTTTCCTTCGAGCCGAATGAGAACTGAGCTGAGAGATGTATCTATAACTGCGAGGTAGATAATCAGTTCATCATTGCCTATCGGAGTGCTCATGATTGGAGCCCTCCCTAGGTATGTTTTGAGTTCCTAAAAAGCTACTCCGCATTCTGGTGTCCAGTTGATATCTTCGTTCATTGAACCTTTGCCTCGTTGAGTAGAACCTCTGAGTAGCATAAATAACCATCTGTATCGGTCCGAGGATTTGGATACGAATCTGTTGATTGCTGCAATCTTTCCTGCGAGCTTTTGTACATCCTTCTTTGTTGATGGTGAAGGCATATCCAGAAGAGCTTGAATTTAATCTGGATCTGCTTCTATCCCTTTCTTGCTGATAAGATGACCCAAGAACTTGCCTGAGTAAACACCGAACTGGCATTTTTTGGGATTAAGCTTTATTTTGTAAGATCGTAATATACTGAATACTGTAGAGAGGTGAGAGATGTGATTTTTTTTCTTTAGGCTCTTGCAAAGCATGTTGTCAATATAGACTTCGACTATTTTGCCCAAGTGTTCTTTGAACATACTTGTGACCAGCCTTCGGTAAGTGGCTTCAGCGTTCTTAAGGCCAAATGGCATGACCTTGTAACAGTAGAGACCTCTTTATGTTATAAACATAGTCTTTTCTTGATCTGCTTCCAAGAGTGGAATATGATTGTACCCCGAAGCGGCGTCCATCATGGACAAGAGTTCATGGCCTGCTTTAGAGTCGAGGATCTGATGAATGATCAGGAGAGGGAAGCTGTCCTTTGGCGTGTGTTTGTTGAGATCTGTAAAATTCACGCAGACCCAAACCTTCCCATTCTTCTTTGGAACAACAACGATATTAAAAATCCAGTCTGGGTACTTGGCTTCTCGAATGAAACCGACCTCAATAAGTTTGTCGATCTTCTTGTTCACCTCGTCTCTAAGTCTTAGAGATAACTTGCGTTGCTTCTGCTTAACTGCTGTTGCGCCTTCTAGGATGTTTAAGATGTGGCAAGACTTTGTGGGGTCTACGCCTGGCATTTCTTGGAAGTTCCATGTGAAAATGTCTTTCTTGGATTGGAGGAAAGAAATAAGAGCTTCTTTCTCTGTTTAAATTAATTTTGTACCAATATAAGTACCTCGGTTAACTTCATCGACCTGGACGTATTCCACGGGCTCGGCTGGAAAAGACTGACCATCGAGGTGATCAGCCTTCTGTGATTGCTATGCAGCAATCTGTTTTGAATGGTCGAGAACTGGTGAGACTGTATTCCCGCAAGCTCGAGAGAGTTTCTGACTTCCTTTGATTTCATAAATACCGTTGTTATGCTTGAACCGGAGTGTTTGGTGGAAAGTGGACGGGATAACCTCCATATTGTACAGCCAACAACGTCCTAGTATCCTCAAATACCATGATTTGGCATTAATGACGTAAAAAATAACGTCGATAGTGGTAGTCCCTACTGTAATCGGGAGAGTGATCTTCCCAACTAGTTCTTCTTTGAACCCATTAAATCTACTGATGTCTGTTTCACTTTGAACGACCTGATCTGAGAGTCCCATCTGGTCAATCGTGCTCTGGAAAAGGATCTCAACCCTACTTCCTGTGTCCACCATCATGGTGTGCATTACGAAGTTCCATATTTTGAGCATAATTACTAGTGCGTCATGATGAGGATACTTCACATGTCCTGTGTCGCAGCCCTCGAAGGAGATTCCCTTTCGACGACTGCTCGACTCTGGGAGGAGCTTGGCTTCCTTGTCTTGGACGACAAGGTCACAACACTCGCCCAACTTCCTCTGCTTGACTCTGTTAGAATTTGAAACCTGATTGATCTCGATCATATTGCTGCAGTAGAGATGATATAGATGCTTCTTCTCTGCTTGTTCTGTAGCTTGAGCCACATCATCTTGTTTCAGATAGCTCCCATCTTTATAGTTGGGAAGATCGATGATGTATTCGAGCATCCTCCCTTCCTTAAAAATGATATCCAGGAACTTTTTCAAACCATAGCAATTGTCGGTGCTGTGGTGCTTAATCTTGTGATATTCGCAATAAGGTCGACCTACTATTGGATCAAGATGTCGAGTTGGACGAAAACATTTATCTTTCTGGAGAATAGGATAGATCATAGAAAGCTTGGCATTCAACTTTGGTATGATTGCTCTGGATGGTTTCTGCGACTTCTAATTGTTGTCTCTTTCAGGTTCTGTCTTTGCTCGTTTAGGATCGCCTGGATCGCTCGAGCTGCGGTTGTTGTTGAAATCTGTAGAGGGAACCTTGGTGTTATGGATTGCCTTTACAGGTTTATTCGGTTCGGGCATCATCCGCTCCAGATCGATGTAATTGTTGACTTTCTCGATCATATCTTCGAGAGTCTTGGGCTTTTTCAGGAAAAGATACTCTTTAGCTTTGCAATTGAACTGTAGAGCATTTGTGAATGCGGATACTGCTGTCTTCTGATCTAGATTGTCGACCTTCCGAGCCAGTTCGAGAAACTTCTTGGAGAACTCCTCGAGCTTCTCCCCTTGTACTTGTTTGAGACTTATAAGAGAATATAAGTTCTCTTCTTTATCTTTGTTGTGGGCATAAGCTTTGATGAAGATTTTTTGTAACTGCTCGAAAGTATGAATTGAATCTTCCGGTAAAGAGTGGAGCCAACAGAGAGGTTTGTCCTGGAGACTGGTAGTGAAAAGCCGGCAAAGGATGTGATTCAGATTAGAATATAAACCTAATGAGTCGTGGAATTGTTGAACATGCTGGCTAGGATCGGTTCTTTTGTATTTGATAATCTTGGGTGTATGAAAACCTGTTGGGACATTCATATCAAATAATTATTTTGCAATTGGACTACCTTGTAATTTGTGCGAGTCATCCTTCACGTCTAAAGCCATTGCTTCGATGATCTCCCTAATACGCTGGTCCATGAGTTCCTGAGAAATATAATATTGAGGGATAGAAGCTGCTGGAACTGCTGGAACTATCAGAACTGCCAGAACCGTTTGACGTATGAGTCTGGGAACGTGGTCACCTGTTTCCTCGCTCACATGTTCAAGAAGCGGGGCTCGGTAAGGAGGTCGCATGACTTCCTTGGGCTGCTTGGAAGGCCTGCAATATCTGTCTGCGCCTCCTGTCCCAAATGAATTGAGACTATCGGTGCTTGTGGATCCTCATAATGAATCCTGGAAATGTCTGTACTATGTACCTCATGTGCCCCTAACCTCTCGTGAACGGAAACCCTTGAGATTGTTGGTACTATTTTGTGCTCTTTCAAGGCTGGTGGTGGTTGGCTGCTCTGTAATGCTTTCAGAGTTGTTTGAAAAGCTAACATCTGAGCTTCTTGCTTCTTTGTCTCCAGAACTTGAGCTTGACGCTCTCGTTCTGATTCCTTCTCGCGGAGTTCTCGATCTTCCAATAGCTGGCGCTCGAGTTGGCTCTGTTTTTTGGCTTCGGCAATTAAGTTCGCTCGAAGCTCGGCAACCCGATCAGGTTCCCTCGAACTTTCAGGCTGAGCTCTCGAAGATTGACATGTTTGAACCATAATCGAATACTAATCGACTGATGAGTATCAATCGTGGTCCTTAAGTACGTGGAAAAAAAATCGTGCGTTCCCACAGACGACGTCAAATGTAGGGGCCAGATTTTGTAAAGCTCGAACTAGCTTGAAATCGATCCTTACACCAAGAACAACTATGCCAATAATTAAATAAGAGATACCACTTGACGCAGGGGTTTTAGCATGGAAAACCTGTGAATAGGTAAAAACCACGACCTCAAGTAGAGGATTTTGTGAAAGTAGTATTCTTGCTTGAGAAAGTGAGAGAATATGATTACAAGAATTAATCTAAGACAAAATAGCTAGAGATCAGATAATTGTATCTATAGAATTCTCTGTTGACCTCCCCTTTTCCTTAGGAGCTTTACCCTTTTATAGACCCTGTTCTCAGCTTGACATCGTGCTCGAACACGTTATCCTGAAAGTGGGAGTCATGGGCTGTTGAGTATATAACTGCTAGCTCGTGGGAGATAGGTGTATGTTGACTTGTTCTGTTTACATCTGTTGTGGACGATCCACGTTCTGCTTGAGTTCGTGGTCGATGTGTAACTGTTAACGTGTTTGTTTATGCGTGAGTCTGGTATTGGATAAGATCGAGTCTTCTAGAGCTCGAGGTATAGAAGAGATCGAGTGTCCATAGCTCGAGGGATAAGTTCCTACAATGATCATTCAAAATACTAATATATCTGTGACTAAACAAGTTATATGTAGCATAAGAGGTAAAAAAAATTTACTTCAAAACCACTGAAAAAAAGTTTGTAGAGGAAGTATTGACATCTATGCGTCTCCGAAAGAACTGCAGAAATCATAATGTCGCTTGTATGTCTAAAGCTGAGGACATCGTGTGTGTGTCTAAAAAGCAAGATTTTTTTGCTGAAACATATTAATAAATGGTGAATGGGTTGGTAATTATAAGTAGCCAATTTGTTGATAACTTGAGCATAAATCGGTAAGGGTAAGTGTGATAAGGTGTTTTGATTTGTGCTTGTAGGTCTATTTCGACAAAAGTATCTAGTGATCTTACAATTGAAGTAGAAGGAGTTAAGTATTTGCTTCATAAGGTGAGATTCTAAAACTCCATCTCCGAATTGTTAGTTTTATGCTTCAGTTTATTTAATACATGTATTTGTCGTAGTTTCCCCTGCTTTCCAAATGCTTGAGATTACAAGAATTGTGCTCCCAATCATCCAACTCCTCACAACAAAAAATAGTCCAGCTTTCTGAATTCCCCAGTGGAGTTGACTCCTTTGAGACCTGTGCAATTTTTTTTATGAAATAACCATTACCCTTAGTGCCTTAAATATTGTAGCAGTACGATATGCTGTTGAGTATCTCCAGATGACTGAGGACATAGAGAAGGGGAATTTTATCTACAAGCCCTCCAAGAATCAAATGAGGGTTTAAAAGAAGAAGGTCTAGATCTGCAGAGAATATTGATTTTGAGTTTCAAGAGAGTAGGAGATCATCTTCTGCATCACATAGCTCAAAACTAAGGGTGGCAAAACTTGTGGATGGATATCTTCAGGAGATTGCTCGAGATGTTAATCTGCCTTTAGCAAAGTTGATTGCTCTTGTAGAAGATATAATAGATTTTGCTAGGATCGAGTATGATGATCTATACAAAGCTATTGACATTTACTTAAAGGTAATGTATGTACAACAACCTTATATATGCTTTTCACCACTTAGCTTTTGTTTGTATGATATTACTTGGTCTTTTTAATTGAAGCCTATAATTTCTATCTTTCACATTGAAGATGCAAAATCTCTTGATATGTTTTCACTTTCCACAGTTTATGACGTGGTTTCAATTCGCTCTAGTAGATGAGATATTAGTTGATAATATGCCTTCTGGTACCACTGCAGAACTTATCCCTTTTGACGCCTATAATCGCCCTACTTGAGTTATTAGATTCTATCTTTCATGTTAAAGATGCAATCTCTGAATATATATTACCTTCAAATGTTAGGATATGGGTTGCCAATAGCTTTAACATCTAGTTGATGAGATGAGACAATACTTATTGTATTAGGCCTTGTTGGTACTACTTGGAACATGGATTATATTCTAAATGTAATCACAGATTTACAGAGTACCTAATAAGTTTTCTTAACATGTTTGCCCGACTATGATAAATATGTTCCCTGATAATTATGGGTAGAATCATCTATAAATGTGAACATCTGTATTTTTTCTTCCAGTCAGACCGAAGTGAAGCATTTGGTTTCATCTCAACCCATGGCTATAATATTAATTGCCTACATTGTATGAGAATTTTTATGCTCATATGTATTGCCTACATTGTTTGAATTCAATGATATAATATTTATGATAATCTAAGGCCTCCAAAAACAAACCCCTGCATTCTTTGTTGATTTCTTGCTCTTGAATTTGAATTTGACTTATTACATCTGAAATTTTTACTTTTTTCATGTTAATATCTTGATACTTGGATTGATTCTTAGTTTGAATTGAATGTTCTCTAAATAGTTGTGTTGTAGATCTAAAGTGTACAATGGTATTTCCTGATGACACAGACCTCAGTCCATAGATTATTATTGATGAATTGTTTGAAAACAATACTAGTAAATGTGTATTTTTTTTGTTCTAAAATTCTCCATGTTGTCTTTATCTAGCGATGCCACTTTTGGATTCTTTCTTAACAGAAAGAATGGATACTGGTGTGAAGCTAGCTGTAGTGATCAATGTAATTGGGTGAACTGGATCTCGAGGTCAGGTAACCCAAGTCAGAGTCAAGTTTTTGAGTGATGAAAGCCATCAGATCATGGGGAATGTGAAGGGACCTGTTCGTGTAGGGGACATTCTTGCCCTAATGGAGTCAGAAAGAGAAGCCAGAAGGCTCAGATGATTTCTACCAAAAGAAAAATGTCTTTAGGTTCTCTCATCTTCCTAAATACGAGAGTTTTTGTTAGAATTAAGTTCTATATATGTTACTATGATATCAGCGAGGGGAATCAACTCTGGTGAAACTAATATGGAGTACCACTTATAAATATATTAACCCTTTGAAGATTTATGTCAGACTAATAGCAGAACTTCTTAATTCTGAATTTTATTGTGTTACTATAATGAAAATTGGCATTTTTGTCTGAATAATATATAAATATGAATATTGAATTTCTTTTCTGTTCATGAGCCCAACCTGGAGCATTTGGTTGAGATTTTAAGTAAGTTATGATCTCATCTTGCTATATCTTGGTTTGTAACTTCTTGGTTTTGGATTTCGATGATGAAAATTTTCTACATGTACGTTTTGTATTCTCAGTTGTGGAATCTTTACAGGCTTTACTACGGCTGAAGGAGTTTTTGGGGTTTCAAGGGTTAATGGTGTTGACTTGAATCCCAATAGGTTCAAAAAAATGAAGAAGACTGGTGTTATTGAATATGTATGAAGCCCAAATACCTTGATAAGACAATATTATAGTTGATTGCAATATGACTCAAGACTTTTTGTTTACGGATGGGATTTTTGGGAAGCTTAAGGAAGGCTACAACATGGTTATGGCAATTATAGGAATTGATGATGTATTTTAGTTTCTTTTTCATTTTCTTTGAGGTTAGGCTATAGCCCCCATCTCTCTTGTAAAATCATTTCTATTAATAAATAAAGTCGATTTAAAGAATATTGGTTTCTATTGTCTTTACCATCATAGGAATATCCCGCACCTTTTATATATGATAAAGTCACATATGAATATCCCTCATCTTTTTATGCAATTTATGTAATATATCAAGATTTTTTTTTGGGTTCTAACCCTTTTAAGTGCAATTGGTATTAGTAAAATATTGAATTGACAAAACCAAGCCATAAAAAATTGACATTAAATTAATTTTAAAATGGATAATTAATAGGTGATACATTTATAATAACTAATGCTATAGTCCCCCTTTCAAATTTGTGTTCTTCTTAGCCTCTTTCCTTTTTTAAATGTTTTCACTATTTATCTTCTTTGAGGGTCTACATTATTATGTTATATTTAGTATTGGGATTAATTTCACATGATTCTTAGAGCACCTGCAGCAGCTAGGTGAAGGATGAGGTGGTGAGGTGATAACCATCCTTCACCCTCCTCCGCCCCAATCCACCCCACAACAGCTAGGTGGAGCAGCTGAGCTGTCCACCCAAAACCTACCCCGGGGTGGTCTCTCCACCCTCTGGGTAGATTTTTGGTGGATTGATGCCGCACAGTTTTGAACTACGCGTAGGCAATTAACCAATTACATGATGACACTTGTCATCATTCAACAACGCGTATGTGATGGACATTAATGATGGAAACACGAGGCTAGATCGTGGACGTTGATGAAGCCGCGCAATTCAAAACTACATTTAGTGATATTCACTTGGATTTTCATTTGAACTGTTGTGGGGTGGATTGAATCCACCATGGTTTTAGGTGAATCCACCCACCCTACTGTTGTGGATGTTCTTACCATGGCATCAGAGATCCTGTATAATTTGCCGTGTTTCACAAATTTCTGTTGGTTATATATTTGCTGATCTTTAAATTATGACGCACATGTTTTAGCTTCATGGGTGCCTCTTATCCCTCCCTATTCTACAATATGCTGGTTTTGGCGAATAACCTTATGAAACTTGTAGCCCCTATTTAATTAATATATGTTTTGTTTACAATATAAAATATACGAAATTATGATCTTATGCTATTAATGTTAACAAATTGGGTATTACTTTTAAGGTGGTTCGGTAAGTTGCCTACATCCACAGTGCGAGAGAGAAAAAAAAAAGTTTATTCAAGATCCCGATTGCAATCACTCAAAACCCATTAGAGGTTCTCACACAAAAAATCTTCCCCAAATGTTTTCACCAAAAGATTGTCTAAAGGATGGCTCTCAAGGAACAAGTATCCCTTTATATACTAAGGAAACTCTTTACAATCGCTTAAATCTCGAGGCAATCAAGTAGTTTAAAAACCATAAAAAAATAGAGTTCCCAGATTTCGTTTGAACAAAATATGAAGTCGTTCGAACGAAATTTACGTCTGGGCCAAAATTCCAGGGGGTTCAACAAAGGTCGTTCGAACGAAATATTAAGTCGTTCGAACGACTTAAGCTTCTAGGACAAAATTACAGGGGTTGTCAAAAGATCGTTTGAACGACTATCAACCTCGTTCGAATGACCAAGGCAACAGGCAGTGATTAGGTACTTCTCGTTTCTCTCAAACAGTCTCACATCTCCTCTCTCTCACAAAGTTAACTAATGAACTCATTTTGTTCTTTCGAAAGTCTCTTGTTCCTTTTACAAAATGCAGTAATTTCCCTCTCTTCTCTTATTTTCAATTAAGACCCACAAATTAGTATTAGAGATTTGTGCTAAAGCAATTGCGCCAAAATTCACAATAATTGTTAAATTGGGCTTCAATCTCACAAAAAATTAGCTATGTTATGATCGAAGATCAATTGCATTATGATCCATAGTGAGTTCTATCAATGGTTGAAACCGCAGCATGATCAACTCTATAATTGCCTTAATTCGATTCATCGCTAGCAACAACGCATTCTCTTTTCATTGTATTTCTTCAAAGGGAATCTTCCAGGTTAGTCTAAAGACCAAAATTCATTGTGGGTATTGTGGTTCATTTAACTATTTTTACATTTCAATTAATTTTTATTTCTTCTTCTCCCTGATACAACTAATGCAATTGCTCTAACCTAATTCAGAACTTTTCCAGCAATTAGTAATTGTTAAAGGTATGTTATTATCTAATTACTTAACTCTTACAATGGAATAACAATTTGTCGCTGGTTTTTTTTATGCTTGTACTTATCGAATTTTCTTCATGTTGGACTAGTGGTTGTGTGATGTACAACTAATATTTTTGAAGCCCGAGCTATTGGTGAAACTACAACAACTACGGAGAATTATTCCCCAAGTACTTCTAAATTTTTAGGTAGGTACTTTTTGCAGAGTTTCTCTTAATATTTTTAATTTTACAAGAACTTAATGAAATCATGTAAATGGAAGTTTTATAAAAAATGATGAAGCTAAAACTCAGTTGGAATAATATCACAATAAATTTGGTAAATTATATCTGCTAATAGTAACTACTTTTGATTATTGGACGATGAATCTTCTGACAATACACTCTACAATTTTACTTGTAATTTCATTATTTTGTAATTGGTCATGCATTTGATAATGTTTTCCTTTTTAGGATCGAAATAGAGAGGACATATGATGGATATGGACTGAATTTCTCTTTCTTATGATGGATATGAGGATATATGTTTTCCTATTCGAAATGGAGAGGACATATTATGCAATAAAGCGCACCCTGAGGGTTGTATAGCTGAAAGATATAAATAGGAGGAAACAATAATATATTGTAGTGGATATAAAGGAAGAGGTATAGATTGTTTCTTCGAAGGATTGGAAGCGAGGTTAAATAGATTACCACTTTCATCAACAATGTTTGAACATATTAATGAAAATGAGTACGGTGGCCATTGTGGGCTAGTTGGTCCAAGTCAAAATTTCATTATTAAGGATGTCGAATACGAACAAGCTCGCCAATGGGTATTGAAAAGCCATCCTGATTACGAAGGTTGGCGAAAGTAAGATATTTAACTTATGTAAGTTGTAAGGTGATATGATATGCTTTAATACTCTTATTTCTAATGCGATAACTTTTACCTATAGGCAACATGCTGATTTTATAAAATGTCATCAGATAGCTGCAAAAAAGAAGCAAGATCACTACAAAGTAGCTCAAGAAGAAGAGTTCATACCTTGGCTGAAAAATCAGGTATGACAATTTATGTCTTGCATTTTGATTAGTTGACGAGTCTATGTCAGATAAAATTATTGTTAATTTTTTTTTTTTGTGTTGCATTTTCAGAAGGAATTCAATGAATCAAATAATATCGATTTTCATGACATTGTAAGATGACCAATGGTATTGGCTACAAAATACAATAAATATTGTACTAACGGGTTTCTCTTTGTCACAAAGGATTATGAGGCAAATAAAGTAAATCAAAACAGTGGGGTTATCACAAATTGCATGACCACTTTTCGGGCGAGTAGTAAGGACATGTTTACCGAGGATGAGTCAACGACATACTATGGAGTATTAAAGGATATTATACAACTAGAGTACCGAGAAGGATTCAAAACTGTTATATTTAGGTGTGACTGGGTTAAAGTAACACAAGGCGTTAAGTTGGATAAGGAATCAAATCTAAGGCTGGTGAGATTATCAAATTTTATGAGCTCGAACCAAATAGGAGACAAGCCATTTATTTTAGCCGAGCATGCGAGGCAAGTTTTTACTCCAAGGATCCAAAAGATCCAGATTGGAGCATCGTATTGAATGTCCCAGCAAAGGTTTACGTTGAAGATAAAATTTGTATTGCCTCAGAACAATTTGATATTACTGATATAGATATTGGACAACAAAATAATGAAGCTCTCTATGAAAGTGAGGTATTTTTCCCGGAGGAAGTCAATGTGGTCATCGAGAAGAGTAAGAAACGAAAACGAGTGAAAAATAATAGGAAAAACTAATGTTTACGACTACTTAAATATACTATGATAGGAATGATCCAGGGGTTTATAAATGTAAAATATTCTTATTTTTAACAATTAAACAACTATAAGCTCTATGACTAAATCACTTATTATAATTGTTTAATCATATTTTTGAAACTTGTGATTTTCAGGTGGTTTGAAGGGCCATGCAAGGATTAGGCATTAATTTTTCCGCTTTTTCTCAATTTTATTTCCTTGGTTAGTCTTGTTTATACTGTAACACATCCCGATACACTGATACACCATGGATTCCATAAAGATTTATCCTTATGGGGTAATCCTTATGAAAACCATTGTTTTATTTAGCAAGTGTTTCCTTGTAAGTACCATATTATGCAACATAATTCTTGGCGAAATAGTATTGTTTTTCTTTTTTATGACACAACATGAATTTCCAAGCCAATCTCTTATTTATGTATTTTTTTAGGTAGTTGTCTATTCTATAAAGGTTGATCTGAAGTTGTAGTTGCTAATTGGAATGCACTCGATAAATGCCCTTTCCTCCTTGGCATACCACTTTGAATAGCTTGGTAAGTCCTACTCTTAGTACATGTTATACAAGATTAAGTAAATCTTAAGTGGTGAAATGTGATTCCAGCTTTCTTATAAATGCAGGTCTTAATCTTAGCCAATGCTTTTATTACAAATGAAAACATAAAGTAGTAATTCTAGGGGTTGATGATGCAATCGTTGAACAAGAGAGCAAACTCCATAACAATGTTATCAACTGTCATTTGCGCCAACTTACCGACTGTATCAGAAATAACTCCACCACGAGTACTTCTTCCCGGGTAAACAGATGTCGGGTTGTTCCAAGCAGGTGGCCAATATTTTTGTTGTGGCTGCTGCTTAGTGATGTTCTTCGGTGTTCTTTTATTCTTGTTTACACCTTGCTACTAGTAATCCATTTTAAGCTTCCTCTGTAATCTGTATACCTGTACTCAAATAAGTATGCGCTTTGGCAGATGAGAAGCTGTTCATGGGCTTCATACTAGATAATGTTCCAGAATATCTTCTACTAGCACTTTTCTGATCCAACACTGCTCTTTTTCCAATGGTTGGAGGTATTCTAGGGGCAGGAACTCTCAAATGAAGTGATGGTGGAATGTAAAAGCAGGACTGGAAGAAAGGATGCTGGTGAGCATCTGATTCTTATTTTTGTTATATGGCTTATGCTCCACTACTTTTTGTTATTGTCCTGCCATTTTTTTTGTTTGCAGCTACCAGTGTACGGTTCTAGGATATTTATTACTGTCTTCTAATAGTTAATATTGGTTTGATGAGATTTCCTACATGTCCTCAGGAAGCAAGACTACCTAGTCAGTAAAGTCTAACTTTAAGAAACCCAAGCCAATTTGGGTGTTCTTGGGTTATTTAACCTATTATATGTCCTTGAATCCTCCTCATCCTTCGAATTGCAGTGCTACCTAACTATATACCCATCCATCATCTTACTCCATTTCAACCCCATTCGTTGCCTCAACTAGTCCAACAACTAGTGTCAGGAGAGCACTCTTTTTGCCCCTCCTACCTTAGCGGGGTATTATAGTTTACTTTTGTATGAATGTGTTGTTCTCTTATGATTTTTTATTTAACTTTCTTTTTAATCTCATTGTGAATGCTATTTGTTTTCTTAGGCTGCAGGTATGAGACTTGGCTGTGATGCAATTGTTCTTACACAGACGGACACAATAAGATTTATTGGGTTTCTCTCGCAATCTTGAACGAAGGAAAATATGTAAGATCGCATTGGCTGTAATCTTCCATGTTATTACCAGTTCATCCTGTAGACCGAAATCCACTTTAGCCACATCAAACATTTTTTGATATAAAAACTAGAACTTTTCGCCCTGATTCATTATGCTGAGGTTATTTAGGTGTGACACATACATTGCTTGTTTTAATGAACTATTTATACATTTGTATTGCAGAATGTGGAAACTCCTATTGTAAGCTATTGCAGACAAGGATCATTAATGGAAGTGGACACCACTGTCCAAACTAGTGAGGTTTGTTGTCATGCGGTTATTCTTTATGACAAGACGTATATTCTGACAAGTCTTCATTGCCCCGGAGGTTATTGTTTCGAATCGAGTGTTACGCCCATAAAGTTATTGATAACTTTATTTGTGTTTCTTTTGTTGATGAGGGTGGGGAAAAACTATGTTCTACTGATTTATCTCCCCGTAGATCCTCTGCAAACTAGGAGAAAAGACTTACTTCAATATACAGAAGGATACTTTCTGTTCTTGGAAGCGGCATAGTTATTGGGGATAAGAAGTTTGAGTTCTTAGCATTTTCATCAAGTCAGCTAAGAGATAATTCAGCTTGGATGTTTGCTTCACAGAATGGGCTGCCATCAGCAACTATTAGGCAGTGGATGGATGATTTTCGTGAGATAAGAAACATCGCAAAACATGCATCCAGACTTAGTCAATCATTTAGCTCTTCAAAAGAAACTTTGACTGTTAATAGGGAGGATATTGAAGTTATTCATGATGTAGAGATTGAAAGTGACATGAACTTTGTTGCTCATGAGCTTGCAGCTCTAGGTTTTACTTTTGGGTTGTATGATGTTAATAATTTTTCTGAGTGGGTTTTACCCTCAGTCAAAACGAAACGAAACGGTTCTTCTACTTTTGAGCTTGCAGCTCTAGGTTCTTCTACTTTTGGGTTGTATGATGCTCTAGGTTCTTCTACTTGGTAATGTCTAAAATATTTTAAGACAAGAATCATAAAGGATTTATTATGCCAAGTTTACCGTGAAGTTTATTGTCGTGCGGTTATTCTTTATTTTAAAATATATCCTAACATAGTTTTGGTTTGTTATTCTCATTTTTCTTTTTACAATTTGGATCTTATTAGTTGATTGTAATGTCACTCATTTTTCTTATCTCGTTCGTTTGTAGGTCCCTTTGGATTATTCACTCCATTCATACTTGGAAGTTTTTCTGTTGGATTAGCAAATTAAGATATTTCTTTAAGGTTCATTGGTAATCACATTTTTCTATTTCATTTTATTATTCCGAATTTGTGTGCTTGTATTTAATATTTTAAAATTTAGTATCTAGTTTTTACTCTTCATCAGGTTAAATCTCGTTCGTTGACGAAATCCCTTGTTAATCCGGTTTTCTTCAATGGTAATGTCATTGGTAAACCTGTTTTATTGACTTTTAGGCTATGCCAACTAGAGTTCGAGCACAGGAACAATGGAATATTTTTATATTGGCATGGTCGATTGATTAAGGTAATCTTTGCTTTTCAATATCTTACATCTCATAGTCCGTAGAAACTAGATCATGTGACCTTTCACCATCTCTTATAATCTTAACTTCTTTTTTTCCACTTGAACCATACTATAACTTTACAATGCATATCTCGTCGTTCCAGTTTTACTTTTTTTCTTCTTCTAACTTTATTATGCCTCCTATATAACAGATATATGTAAGGACATTATTTATTTGTGAATAATATCTGGCACTCTAGGATATAAGAAGTTATAGAATGCCAATTTAATAAAAAATCGGCCGTTTTGTAGATCATTGTAAAAGTACCTCATCTTTTTCCATTCGTGCAAGTACTTAGATGTTGAGAATGCACAGTATATTTACATTTAATTTAAGTAGCATGTCACTAAAGCATATTCACATATAATATTGTCATGTTCATTTCATCATTTGGCGCTCTTTTTATCTGTCACCTATTCTTGATTTTTCTCTTCCCTCCTTTTGTAGTCGTACAAAAGAGTTGGCACCCTGATTCACAATGTGGATGTGGGCAGAGGCGTAATAGAGGTTATAGATGTTATGGAGTTAATGGTATTATGCTTTTATCTGTAAAATGACGTGTTATATCTTGCTCCAAACTGTTACTTGTAATTTTTTTGGTTCTGCATCTTAAAGTTTCCTATATTTTCTTCTCGATCCAGAGTAATGACAAAGAGGTGATGATTCGTGGCAACAAGCAAGGATTTTGAGACAGCGAAAAGTATCCCAAGTTGGTGGATTGGTTTGGTTAAAATGTAGATAGGTATTACAATGATAATGATGACGTGCTCGAACTGGTATTCTTCACTTCACATGTTAGCTTTAATGTGTAGAAATTTGTTTTGTGCAGTTATGTGAACTTGGAATTGATTAATTTGACTAGTCACACAAATGAAAAGTCTTTCTTGTATGGAAGATGTTTGATGTGCCCTAGTGTAGAATGTCTATTGTAGCATGCGATGGCATTACTTATTTGTGCTGCTTAGAGGCCTTAAGGATGCCAATGTCTACTGGCAATTCTCTATATTTCTAGAACAAACAAAAATTAATGTGAATAAATAAGTCTTATTGATATACTCAGATTCTTACTGAAGTAAAGAGTATAGTCAGCGGGCTTCTTTTAATTAGATAATGGGGATTGTCCCACTCTTTTGAGGATTGATTCTACTTGATTGTATCACAGCTGTGATAGTAGGATTCATCCTTGCAGCTTTGAATGCTAGGCTGACATTCATGGGTGTTTTACTATTTTTTGCTCTACAAAATGAGGGTCACAATCGAAAGTGGTGGGGAACAAAGCTTAACCATGCATAAGTGATAAATGAAGGATCGAGCATGAGTGCTTTAGAGTTCTATGAGACAAATATTGCAAAATGTTTATAGAAATATGGCTTGGGCTTCACTTTTGTAATATAAATTATATTTCTCATTTATTTGCAAGAATATTTTTGTTATGATGTCTATTTTAAACATATACATGAGTCGGAACTTTTTTCAGTGACAAATCCATAATGTCATAAGAATTGGTGTTGTAAAAAACATAGTGACGAAAGTTATTTTCGCAATAGATGGCGACGCAAAATTTTTTGCAACGAATGCTATTGTCACAATACTTGGTGATACAAAAAAATTAGCGATAAATGTTATCGTCGTAACAGATGGCGATGCAAAAAATTTAGCGACAAATATTACCGTTACAATAGATAGTGATGCAAAATTATTTGCGACGAAAGTTACCATTGCAATAATTGGCGACGCAAAAGATTTAGCGACGAAAATTACCGTTACAATAGATGGCGATGAAAAAAATTAACGATGAAAGTGAACGTAGCAAATAAGAAACAAATAGCGGCATAAAATAGTTATCGCAGAATCTTCGCCTTTTGGCGACGGGCTTGTCTGACGCCAAACTTTTGCTGACCCCACCATCAATGGCAATGATTTGACAGTTAAAAACCGTTGCTAAAAGGCTTTTACAACAGGTAAACACCATTGCAGAAAGCCTTTTTTTTTGTGATGAAAAGGGGAACCTAAGATGGGAACTTTTTGCAGAAGCTCTTCCTCTATTTACTAAGCCCTGGACGCTCTGGAAGAAGAGAGGCCCAGAGAGAGTTGAGTGGTGCCCTCCTCTAGTAAGATGTGTCAAGCCCCAAACTAAATTCAACTTATTGTCGTTCCCAAGAAGATTTTTTGGGGCTACAATTGATGTCATCTGCATCCTCGTGACACAAATTTATACAAACCTGAAGATGGTAGTTTATGCACGAAATCAGTCGCAAGAGCAAGCAATTGCAGAAATGAGAGCGACGCTCCTGATATTTCAAAAGTAAATGATGACGAAAGAAACTCAGATCTGGCAACTCCAGGTGGCAAACGATGAGATATGAGAAAATCTTATCGGTGGAAACCAAGCATTCACCGACGCCCCAGCCGCCTCTGAGATTGTAGGAGACTCCACACTACATGGGGGCCGGGCAACCCGACAATCGCAATGGCGGACCTGAGGTCTTATCACCGATGTATGGTCCAGTGCACTAGCCCCAGGCTACCCCGATTTGCAACCAGTATCCACGGCCCCGCGAAACAGTACCGCCCACTAGCGAGTAGCAACCCCAGCCGTCGAAACAACAAGTATAATCCCCAGGCGAGTAACGACCACCCCCACTGCCAGCATACCAGTATTGTCACACTAGCCCACCTCCACCTGGTCGATACGCCCCCATAATGCAACGGTATGCGCTCCCTATTCCTCAACCATACCCAGAGCTTCTTACATTCATTATCACGATAATCCTCTTTAGTGGCATCAGCAATATAGCCCTGACGATCCATCCTATCTACCGGGGTACAGACAGAGTCAGTATTTGGAAGGGAACCCGCGACCCCAAGGGAGGAGCGCTGCCAAGGAAGGCAATAATTCAGACATTCGTATAAGACAGATGAAGATAGTTACTATGATGAACCATCAATACAGGGAGTGCGGGGCCCAAGATGGAAAGAAAGGAGAATTGACCAACTCCCAAAAATAGTCGCCTCTATAGAAGCATTGGTACAAAACTTATAGTACAAGGACAACGACTCGGCCAAGCGGTTGACACAAGATACCCTTCGAAAGGTCCACAATACCCCATTTATAGCAAACATTTAGAATTATGTGTCGGGACAAAGCTATTCCAGACCAAAGATAAAACCTTTTAATAGGAGCCAGGATCTAAGGTAACTAATTTCAAAAAAAATTCAATACATTATTGACCTGCAGCACCAAACTGATGTGCACATGTGCCATCTATTCCACTTGACCCTATCAGATAGAGCCCTCACCTAGTTTCAAAGCCACATACCTAATACGATATCTACTTTTGAGCACCTTTCATTGGCCTTTGTGGAAAAATATCTACATAACCAACGTTCAAAGAAACAATTAGCTGAGCTCTTTTCTTTAAAGCAGCAGGTCAAAGAAGCCATTAACTCCTTCACCAAGAGGTTGAAAGAAGAGCTGGTACTTATCGAGCGAGTAGATGCCCAGACCGCCTGCTTAACATTCATGGAAGCCTGCCTACTTGGTTTAAAGTTACGAGAAGCCTTGCACAAGAATCAATCAGAGGCTTTGGAAAATATCTACAAAAAAGTTATGCAGGTACCAAAACGTGGAAGCTGACAACCGAGATTCGGCCTCTCAAATAGCTACTTTTACTCTTCTTAGTACCGCCTTGGTCACATTGCTAGCTGTAGGTACATGATCTCCCAAACACCCTAGAGACGACCAAGAAAAATAACCCAGAGATGATAAGTACAGAAGAAAAAGGGGAAGAAAGTAAGAAACACGAGGAAAATCCAAACCCCTTCTCCGAGAAGGTAAACAAAAATTTGAACATTGGGAACGGTACTCACCCAGCGATCATACGATCTTGCGAACATACCTCCTAATGTCCAAGAAAGACCCGACATACAGGAAGTCATACCCAAAAACCGCCCGCCCCGGAAGACCCTACTATGCTCAACATGAAGTCCATAACCACGAGACCAAAAAATATTGTGATCTACTTAATATGACTGAAATGTGGTTCAGGCAAAAATGTTTTACTCAGTACTTAAAATGACCAATACCTGCAAAAGAGATACTCACCTACATAGTGCTCGCTAAGCCTGTGGCGATTGTGCCAGTACAGGGACTCGTCGTAGTTTGCAAGATGATACTTGGTGATATCGCTATCCCACAGGGCCATCTCTAATTCTACAAGATAATGCTACCAACTCAATAAGAATCAAAGAACATCTCATGGCATACACGGAGTCCCAAAAATGAATCACGGGCAAGCTATATACTTTATAGACAATGATATCGACCCACATGACGACGCCCTGGTCATTTGGATTATGATTGGAGGGGTCTTGGTCAAGAGAATGCTCGTGAATTCAGGGAGTAGAGCCAGAATTTTATACCACAACATTTTGGTCAACATGAACATGCAGGATTACATAACCCCCTCAAAAGCATAAATCTCAGGCTTCAACAAGTCCACTGAGAAGGCAGTCTGGGAGTCGGTCACTCGGGTCCAAGCAGGGCCGTAATAATTTCAACGACCTTCGTTATCGTTAACAGCCTATTAGTTAACTATAACGGCATCCTTGGAAGAGAGTGGATCCATGGGATGAACATTGTACCATCATCCTACCACCAGGTAATACACTTCCTTACTAAGTTTAGCACATACCAAATACGGGGTTGCCAAGTAGCAGCTCGTATTTGCTACACAAACTCTCTAAAAAACTTGGTAACACTTGAGAACGCAAATAAAAAAGGTCAAGGTAAAGAAGTAATAAAAATAAGGGGAAGGGTATACAAATTAAGTAATAGATACGAACAATGAAAGATCCCAAGGAGGTGGACTTTTCCCCCATTCGTAACCCTCCATTCGAGATGGATATTAAGCACATTTAGTAAAGAGTAGACCTCTCGTAGAGCAGGTCGAGAAAATAGACATCGGCGGACCTACGAAAACCACATATATTGGCTCATTATTGACAGAAGAAGAACGCTCAAAGCTTGCGACCCTCCTACGAGGGTACAAAGATATGTTCGTATGGTCATTTAAAAAAAAAAATTGGCATCGACCCTATCGTCGTTTTCCACCGAATACACGTTAACCCCAAGGCAGCACCCGTGAAGCAAAAACCACGACGAATATCCCCAAGACTGCGAGCATATATCTATGACAAAATCTAAAAAATACTGTAGAATGGTTTCATAAGACCCATTGATTGTCCACGATGGGTAGTAAGCATGGTGCCAGCCCCGATGACGAATAGAAAAATAGAAGTCTGCATCGATTTCACCAATATAATAAAAAATTATCTGAAGGACAGTTTCTCCATGCCCCTCATCACAAGACTAGTGGATTCAACGGCCAGCCACGAATGAATGTCATTTATGGTTGGTTATTCTGGATATAACCAAATATACCTTTGGTGATTGAGGACCAGAAATGCACATCGTTTACAACATAGTAGAGCTTATATTGTTATCCAGTGATACCATTTGGTTTTAAAAATGTAAGATCCACGTATCAATGGTTGGTGACGACTATGTTTGAAGAGCTGTTGGGGAAATCCATGGAAGTATATATTGATGATATGCTCGTCAGGAGTAGACTAAAAGAATGACTATGTAGCTGACCTAGAGATCGTGTTTACCAAGTTAAGACAGTACAGAATGAGGCTAAACCCTAAGAAATGTAGCTTCAGAGTTTCCTCAGGAAAGTTTATGGGGCACCTAGTTACTTAACGAGGGATACAGACTGACCCCAAACAGATACACACTCTAGCCTGTATGCCATCACCCACAAAACTCAAACAAGTTTAAAAAAACTAGTATGGAAGATTGTAACCCTCTGTCGCTTTATTTATAAAGCTTCATATTTAAATATCAACCACTATTTCGATGTATTGAGAAAAATAAGAAATGCCAATGGAATCGGGAATGTGAGGCAGCCTTCCAAGATATGCTAAGATACTTGGCTACACATTCGATCCTCAGTGCGTCGAAAAAAAATAAGCTCCCAGAATTGTACTTGGAGAACATAGAGGAATCCATCAGTATAGTCCTCGTCCGGACGGAAGTTAAAATCGAGAAACCAACTTATTTTATAAGTAAAACATTCTCGGGGGCAGAGTTGCGGTATTTTACGGTAGAGAAACGGGTGCTCGCCTTGGTATAGGCATCACAGAAACTATGGCCATACTTCTAAATACAAAAAATTAATTGATAACGACTCGACCATTGAGGAAGGTGTTTGCAAAGAAGGACAAGGCTTGTAGAATAGTAAAATAGGAAATCACCCTAAGGGAATTCGATATTTGCTTCGAACCAAGAGCGGCAATTAAAGGATATGTCATTGCAGATATGTTGGCCGACCTCCCCATTAACAATGACAATAGGTTTAGCGAAGAAGACAACGACCCCGTAGCACCCCCAAAGAACACTGATGTACTATTTGTGAAAGGGTAGCTATATTGTACATAGACAGATCAGTTAATGCGGGTGGTTCAGGCTTAGGAGTTGTGTTAGTTAATTCAAACAACAAAAAGATAAAGAAAGCAATCAAAGTCAACTTCCCACTAAGTATCAACAAGGCCCAGTAAGAAGCCATTTTTGTGTAGACTAGATGTAGCATTAGCACTGGGCGTGGAGGACATCTCCATCCTTATCGACTTACATTTAGTTGTTAACCAACATAGTAGGGCATTCCAGGCCAACAGGAAGATGGTAGAGCGCATGGAGATCTTGATGAAAAGGATTAGAAAGTTCAAGAAAGTTAACCTCAAGCATATCTACAGAGGCCGAGAATAGGAATTATGACGCCCTCGCATACTTCTTAAGAATCATCAGTGGTCGGCTAAGAATTAACCAAGTAAAGGTCCTCAACCAGCCAAGCAAACTGGGGCATAAAACATAAATAATACAGATCGACAGTGGGGACCAGAATGAGCAACTCGACAGGAGGAAACTACTTATTGATTTATTGGGTAAACATCACATCCTCTTCACAGATAGGTTGGCCGCCGGTATTAATTAGTAACAAGGCACAAAAATATATATTGATAAATAACGAGCACTACCGGACGAGCCTATATGCCCCGCATCTCACATGTATTGCAGAAGAAGGAGTGGTGGCAGCCATCGAGGAAATTCGCGAGGGGGTATGTAGAGCGCACGCAGTGGGTAAGTTAATGGCTGAACGAGCGAGAACATAGAAACTTTACAGGGTAATAATGAGGAAAGATTTATCGAGTATGCCAAGAAGTACAAAAAACGTCAATTCCATTGTCATATCCACTCCCCTGCTGGAGACATCCATATAATAACAAACCCGTGGCCATTCTCGAAGTGGAGATTGGATATAGTTGGAACTCTCCCAATGGCCAGTGAGAGACGTAAATGGTTGTTGGTTGCAATGGACTACTTCACCAAGTAGGTGGAAGTTGTCCCACTCGCTCGTATATGAGAAGAGAAGTGATAAGTTTTATGTGGAAACACATCATCACGAGGTTTGCTGTCCTAGCGGCCCTCATGATAGATAATTATACACAGTTTGTGGGCAGTAAGGTTACCAACTTTGTACGCCCTATAATAACAAAATACTATCGTCAAGTCCAAGGTACCCACAAGGGAGCGGGCAAGCCAAGGTGACCAACAAAATAATCATCGATGGTATCAGCAAGAGGTTAGACGTAGCCAAGGGAAGATGGGTCGATGAGCTGTCCCACGTGTTATGATCATATCAGACAGTGCCTTGTAAGTCAAAGGCTTCACTCCATTCATGCTCACGTATGGGTCGAAAGTAGTACTACCAACAGAGGTGATAACCCATATGACAAGGTCACTAGTCATTCGTAATGATATTAAGGAGCACCTCCTCGTAAAAGACCTTGACTTTATTAATAAAACAAGATAGGAGGCCTCGTCCATAATGTAAAGGTACTAGGAGACCTTGAAGAGAAATTTTAACAAAAGAGTTCCAAAAGAGGGAATATGTTATGAAGAAGGTCTTCCCCTCAGCCCATAACCACAACAAGGGAAAAGACCAGCCAAACTGGATGGGCCACAAATAAGGTAGATGGCAATGCCTACTACCTTATGAACAGCAACGGGGAAGAATTAAAATCCCCTTGGAATATGATAAGCACATATTTATGCAAAATTTAAGCCCCTTATACAATTATTTTTTGCCGTCCTAAAACCTTTTTTGTCTAATTATTGCCTACTTAACTCATTTTCAGGTTCTCTACTCTACTGGAGTCAATTTGGCAAAAAGGGAGCCAAATCGGAGCTAAAATGGCATAAGAACCACACTAAGGGATTCCAGCAGTTCAAGAGATAAGTTTTTATCATAATTAGTCTAATTAGGATATCTAAAAATCAAGATCATCACTGAGACAAGGGATCAAGAAGATGGACATCAATTCATCCTCTACCATGCAAGAGAAGCAAAACCTCAAAAGGAGAAAGATTTTGGCCACCACCTACCAGCGATCACCATCAGGCTCCCGACGACGATTGTTGGTCATCTGGTACTGATTGCCGTAATTTTTTGACACACATCCCTAGAAGGTCTAATGAGAATGAATCTTTATCGAATGTCCAAACATTACTATTGGAGAAGACTGGAAAGTAGTTAGGACATTTCAGAATCAGGGTTTCTCTATTTAATGTTCTGTTCTTCTTCTCTAAATCTACATTTTGGAGGCTAAGAATTGAGTTTACATCACTCTTAACTTATATTTTAATTTATGATTCGATTAGTAAATCTATATCTATATATTGGTTACTAAGATATTACAGGGTTAATCCCCTCAGACTAGATTTGAGGGGGAAGGTCTATAGGTGTATATTAGGATTTCCTTGGAAGTAATAGGTCTGACTTAGAGGTCTTTGATCACTCTTTAGGGTTTTTCCCCAATTCTCTTGAACCCAACAAATTAGGGGAAGAAGAGAACAAATCTAACTTAGAAGAGAGATTGGTGTCCTGAAAAGGAACTGGTTTCTCAATCTACTTAGTGACCTTTAGACCTAAGGATTAGTTTTGCCTCCAACAAGAAGGAGTAAGCCTCAGGTCAGTAACCTAGGATTTGAGTCTAGATCCTAATGGATTAGACTCTTTGATTTGTTCCTAGCGGATAGGTCATAAAAGAATTATAAACCCTGTGAATTCGATTTGAAAGATAGAATTCAAGGAGAACACCAAATATCTATTAAATTAAGCCCTAATATACTCACATAGTGTGGAATCCAAAGGTTTAGTTACCCTTAATACTTTATTTACGATACCTAGTTTAGTGCAGATTTCTAACAAAACAAAACACCATTACCCCTAGATTTTAGTTTACCTTAGAATAACATATCACTCTATGGATTAACACCCTACTTACCCTTTACTATATTAATTTCTTAAGTAGGAGTTTGATTAGGCTTATGATGGTTTATCATAATGCAGTAATTCTTTGTAAGGGGAACCATTAAAAGCAAGCTGCCTTGTACAGATTTTGAGCAATGAATCAATAATAATTTTATCTGGTATAAAACATTGTCCAATAATGAGGGCATTTTTTTAAGTAAAAATGTCTTACCCAATACCGGTAGCATTGTCCAATATATATATATATATATATATATATATATTGAGGGCATTTTTTGAAGTAAATACCTCATCTTCCAAAAACTAGGGACGTATTTTTGCAACGCCCATCCCTTTGGTAATGGGCTCACACATTATAGCGAGGTGAACAAGAAATACAATTTTTCAAGGTTCAAAATTGAAAAACTTTTCTTTTATTCATTAAAATCAACGGTTACAATTAACATACGACGGTCACAAGACCCTAACACTATATATACCCAAGAAAGTTCCTACGTGTACCATTACAGCTGTGATCTTTAGCCTCGTTCTCCTTCTTCAAGTCTTTATGGGCCATGGTCCTCAACACAATTGACTGCCCCAAAATTGTTTTAACTTGGTCACAAAGAATTTGGTACCAGAACCACTGCTTCTGAATTGCTTTCCACAAACCCTCAGGAAGCGTGGTCGTGTCCACATTCTCGCGTTCAAGTGGCTTCCCCGCTAAACCATGACTACAAAAGAACATTTCAGTATTCAAGGTTACTTGAGTGATACCTCGAGATTCATGGTGGGTTTATGATCTGGTCTTCATGGAACGATTAAAAGAAGTTTCAACAAAATATAACCAATTAGAAAACAATGGCAGCTTCTTTGGTAGTGGTTTCGAACGGTTAATAACGCCATTAATTGCAGTTGATTACAATTAAGCATTAATGTGCATAGAGAAGGAGCGATAACTTAACCAGTTAACTCACTATTCCCAAACAAGTCTCCCAATATTGGTTGTAGGAACAACTAAGGATAAAAATCCAATGATGACTGGTGAAAAGAATTTGTGGGAACTAAAAAAACCCCAAGTAATTTTTAACAGGGATGTAGGAACGACCAAGGATAATAGTCCAATGAGGACTGGTGAAAGGAGTTTGTGGGAACTCAAAACTCTTCAAGTAATTTTTCACAGGGTTGTAGGAACGACCAAGGAAAAAAGTCCAACGAGGATTGGTGAAAAAAGTTTGTGGGAACTCAAAAAAACCCTAAATAATTTTTTGTCCGATCGTAGGAACGACCAAAGACAATAGCCCAACGAGGACAAGCGAAAGAGGTCGAGGGAACTCAAAAATCCCTAAGTAATTTTTCATGGGGTTAAGGATAAAGTCCAACGAGGACTAGTGAAAGAAATTTGTGGGAACTTAAAAATCCCAAGTAATTTTTTACTCGGTCATAAGAACGATCAAGGAAATAGTCCTACGAGGACTAGTAACTAAAGTGGTATTTGTTTTTTAAATGCTGAATGTTGTATAAAATTTTCAAGTGCTGAATGCTGAATATTTTAAAGTGTTGAATGCTTAATGATGAAGTGCTGAATAAGTTATAGTGTTTTTTTCTAAGAAGTACTAAAAGCTGGTAAACGTCTTAAATACCCTTGTTATAAAAGAATACAACTTGAAGCATCACCTCAAAATTGGCAGCATCTCTCCACAATAAAGTACTATGGCACCATAAAAATATATTCACAACTTGAAAATGGACAAAATGGACATACAAAAGGCAGCATTGCACAAAATAAACAAAATGGATATACAAAATGGACTTACAAAATAGTTTATACAGATCAACAAAAATAAAGATAGTCTGAAGTATGAATCTTAAGATAATACAAACCAACATAGTCCATAATAGTAAATAGTCGAACATCAACAAGTTTATTAACTTCAAGAAAACAAGATAATCCAAAATAGCAAACTAATGCATAGAAAACTAAAATCCTAGAAACTGCAGTTAATTTTTCTTTGATTACAGCGTAGCCAAGCCCACAAACATATCAGCATATTCTGAATGTTCAGTAAACTTTAAACATGCTTTAGTCATTTCAGCATTCATCAAATACCCCAAAAGCTTTATTTCTTGAAAAATAACCAACACTTCGGAAAGTTTCTTTTTATGCTTATCTTGTATTGTCAATTCTTCTTGCTCACCCTACGTCTTTATAACCTCAATAAGCTCATCTAACTTATCCAAAGTGTCTTTAGCTTTTTGTTTTTTCTTCTCACCGCGGTAACTACTTTCCAACTGAGAAGCGGATGACATTGGTTGAGGTGCAGTCTCTACAAAGTGCTAAGGCATAGATTGCTCTGGTTGAGGGATGGAGGGCTTAGCTTGAGATCAAGTAGGAAATGAACCCCCGAATGGTTCAAAATAATGATTAAGCATGTATCAGTATCTTTTTCTGGGCAATTTATGGGGACATTATTCTCATCTTCAATATCAAAATCAGCGGCGACATCTGAAATAGTCGTATCAATAAAATCATCCCTAGCAGGACCAGTTGCATATTTTCCATTAGCCACTCTGTTTACAAAAATAGCTTACATCAAGTCTTCATAAGGTAGCCCACCCTTCCTAAACGTACTGTCATTTTCATTTATCTGATGTGTATCAAGAAAACAAACATTTAGAAATTTATAATATGTCTATACATATGAACATAATAATTGGAAGACTACTATACCTTAATCAAGGCATCCCACTCTTCGGGTGGAAGACGAAAGGTGCGGGTTTCTGTATTTTAACCACTCTTATTCCTTTTCAAAATCTATGTCCAAGCATTGTACTTCGTTCTTTGGTAAAACCAGACATTACTAAAATATTTAGTTCCACGAGTTAGGTAAAATTTTGCATTGTACTCCTCCTTAATCTTGGCCCAAGAGGCTTTCAAAAGTCTAGACCCCACATCTTTAGCTGTTTCAAACTCACGCTTGCATAATGCAAGATAAGTGTGCAACTTCTCACCATTAAGCAGCTCTGCTTGTTTGAGAGTATCTTGGTTTGGGTCACCAATCACTTCTTTCTGAGCCTTCTTATTCTTTGGAGGCATGATAAAACCTGATGAACAAATTAAAACAAACTTAGTAAAGAGTTTATACAGATCACAGTTATGAAATACAATTCATAATGGGCCTACAATACATGTTTTTATGAACCTTTGGGTATCTTTAACTTTGCTCTTTTAATGGGTTATCTATTTTGTTTTTAAAAATATAATGTTCATTATAAGGCCTACAATTCAGAATGTTCATTATAAATATCTGTAAAAGAATAAAACATTTATATAATATATATAAAAAATGATTTGCATAAGTTTAATACACAATGAATACAATGAAGAACAAATGGAAAATGTTATGGTTAATACAACTAAGCTTGTATATATCTAATGGTTAGCCAAGCATTTTGGTGAGCCGAAATCAGAGGTAAAACATACTAGAGCTCCTTTAATGAAAAAACCACAAAGATTCCTATAGCCTGTACTTGGATGTTAACTGGACTACAAAGATGCATATAGCCCATAGCCTGCACATGAATGTTAACTGGACTACAAAGATGCATATAGCCTGTACTTGGATGTTAATTAGACTACAAATATGCCTATAACCTATAGCCTACAAATGTTAACTAGACTACAAAGATGCATATAGCCTGTACTTGGAAAAAACTACAGCATAACTGGTTTGTTGTATGCACTGATGGGGCTCTAACAAGTAGTAGAGGGCAGTGAGCTATTATTAGGAAATGGGATGGTGATGCAATTAAGGCTTATGCCGGCTATGAGCGTGGTAAGAATTTACTCACCCACAAGTTATAAGCTATTCACCACCAAGGCCTTATCAGAGTTAAAAGATTAAACATTGATAAACTAGTTTTTAAGGAGGCAAACAAAGTTGTTTGCTATTGTGCAAACCTGCTTACTCAGATGGGACAATGCAGCTATGCACCATATGCCTTTATTGATGATCTCAAAAGGATTATAAATGAATATGCAAATGGAAATATTTATTTTAGAGTATCATAAATGATGATGCCGTCCTTGGGTCTCAAAAGGATTATGAATGTAAATGCAAATGCAAATGGAACTGTTTATTTTAAATGATGATCTCAAAAGAATTATAAATGAAGATGCCTTCCTTATTTTAAATGATGATCTAAAAATTCTCAACAACTTCTCATATCTCTTCGACCTTTCCTATCAGGATTTATTATGACTTTTGATAATCCTATGTTATAGGTGTGCAATTTAGCACACAGGGCATCTAACAGAACACAAGGGGGTCTTAAGATATTCCCCTGTACTGGGGTATTATCTAAAATTATGTGCTCGGTCATTATGTCACACGCCTAATACATTGGTGTGCAACTATCTTTAGACTTTCATTAAGTTATTCACTCTAGTATGCTTATCTTGCACCAAAATGGACAAAATGGACATACAAAAGGACATGTATTTCATAGACATACAAAAGAACAAAATGGACATAGAAAATGGACAAAATGTAGTAACCATATAACATATACTCATATTGACATTCTCATAATGAAATTTGTTCAGTACAGATCATACAAATTACAGTTGACAGTTCAGATCACAACCTCTTAATGAAATATTTAACACAAAAAAGCCAAGCAACAAAAAGAGGTAGTAGCCATATAAAGTACTAAATAACAAGAGTTTGATCAGTTGATTGCGCATAATAAGCAGCTAACTTCTCTGCAATGTAAATCCTTTTAGTTCTCATAAAACGCTGTTCATTTCCAAAATCCAAGTCTTCATTCTCAAATACCGTAAACAACTCATCATTCATAGAAATTTGGAGAAGGTAATTCTGTATAGCCATACATGTAATGATTATGTTTCTCTGAGTTAAGAACTTGTACTAAGCATTGCCTTCAATATAGGGAATCTTGCTTTAAGAACACCAAATGTCCTCTCGATAGCATTTCAATTTACTTCGCATGTGCATGATTGAAATGTTCTTCTTTAGTCTTAGGTCGCCCTCCCTTCTGAAAATCTTGAAGCCAATACCACACTCCCCTAAAAGAACACATAAAGTACTTTGTATGCACGTAAGCTACATCACACAAGTAGTACATGTCTACAAAGCAATTAACAAACTCTACTTAGAATAAAGCAATAAATTAATGGATACTTGAGTATTGTAACTTCAATTTAGATGATTACCCTCAGTAGGAGGCAGGGGGAACTTGCTAGCTGGGTCTCTAACTGTTTGAGTTATGACATTCGAATCATGAGCAGTGCCTTCCCAACCGGCTTGGATATAGATGAAATTCATATCAAAATCACATACTACCATCACATTCTGAAAGCAATAACCCTTTCATCTTGCCCTAAATAGAATTCGGTCAAATTTAGGAACTTGTGCACTAATCAAGGTGCCATCTATAGCTCCAATAGTGCCCTTTTGAATTGTCCTTCTCTAAACCGTTTATGAATACGAATTTCTCCTGGTTCTTGAGAATTAGGAGACACTATTATCTCCTTGCTAAAATGAAGCATTCCTCTCAACACTTTAAGAAAACTCTTACTAATAGTTGCACCTGAATGTTGATATTTATACTTCATTATGCGGTTTCTTACTGAATAAGCTATAGTTTCTAAAAAATAACCATCTTCTGTTCAACATCTATGTGTTGGCTATCTATAACCCATCCCCTCGCTCTTAAATATCCATATAAAGAAAAAAATACATCTTTGTTCATTCTTAATGAATCATAAGCAATCTGGTTAGGGCCACTAAGAATGTCATTGATGTGTTCTCTACCCATTAAGATAGACACACAAAACTTCTCTATTTAATTTTTAGCAAGCATCCTAAGTACCAATGCTAAGGCTGTTAACCGAATAATGGTCCACAGTCAAGGATCCATATATATTCACTACAATAAAATAATTAGACAATAATTATATACTACTCACAATTATAAAAGCCAAACACAATCCATAGATACATTACATAGTTTACTACATATTACACTTTTAATATCCATACATAATAGTCGCAAACATAATCATTGTAACATAAATTCTACAAATACAACAACTACTACCAATATAACCAAAAGATAAAGATGGGAGAATCGAAGCTCATGTTTAGCAAAAGCATGTTCTGCTTCCTCCCTCACAACTAAAGAAGTGAGAACTACTTTTGGTTTTGGTTTACTGCACGACTTGAGGGTAAGAAATTCAGTAAGAACATGTTCTACTTTCTTCCTTGTATCTATACAATGATATAAAGCACATGGATATCTCAAAACCTCTTGCCCATACTCTACCCATGTTTGGTAAATACTAGGATGCCGCCCAACAAACACAACATACACTTTCCCCTGTGCACCTTTAGCCATTTTTTTTATCCTATATCAAAGATAATGTGTTTATCAAACCTAATACCCTAAAGTAAAATAACAATAAATAAGACTAATTCTTAAACTCCTAAAATACATTACTCCTAACATACACTATATCGGCCCATGCTACAATTTTGGAATTTTATACATTTTTAGGGGTTGCGGAATTTCATTGCAAAACTGTACAAAACTATATGGCAAACAATATATACAATAAAGAATTGCAAAACATAAGCAACATATAGAGCACAACTTGGAAAACTTGACATATCAAAATTATACACTAAGCAGTCTATACAAAAAACATCCCAAAACGCAAATAACATAAAAAACACACATGTGATGCATCAAAATTATACACAATCTATAAAAAAAAAGTCTTTGGTAAGACATCACACAAGCGAACTTTATAAAAATTATACCCATAAACAATTTATACAATAAGAAATCTATGGTATACCTTCACAATATGCAGAGATGAGATAGAGTGAGAAAGCCCAAAATCAACCACAAAGTTCATAATCCAAATATCTGTTAGCAATAATTACACAGATCAATGAAATCAAATCTAACATCCAAATAAGTAAGATATTTTCATATAACTAAACTAGATCGATAAAAAGAAGGGATTTTTTTACTACAGTCCCACCTACAAACTGAATATTTGCCTTTAGTCCCCAAGTTGTTTAAATATACAATTTTGGTCCCCAAATTGCCTTTGACCACAAGTCAACCCCTGTTGAACTCAAATTTTGACATGAACTGACTAAATTATCCTCATACGAGTTACACGTGATTTTCTCTAACAGGTAAACAAGTTGTTTTTCGGTCATGTCTTCACCAAAACTCTGTCTAGCAAAAAATTTATTCTTTGAGGGAAAATTTGTATCTTTTACAACTATAAAAATTTAGGAAAACTAGAGTGCGGCAATCTAATACCTGATCTTGCCAAGCCTTTGAATCACTTATCTTTTTCTTAATCACAATGTAAGTCTCTCTCTCTCTTTCTTTTTGAATAGGGAAAATTTGTAAATCTCTCTCTAATATCTGTTGCTTTGGTTTTCCCATTTTGAAAGTTAGAAGATTTATGTTAAGAATTAGAGTTTGGATTATAAAATTGCTTGGATTAAAATATTAGGGTATATTATAAAAATTATGAATTTTACAAGTAGTGTTTTTAAATTAGGTGTTTTGGGTATGTTACCATAAAATTTATCTTAATTATATAGTATTTAGGGTATGCTATAATGACAGGAATGACCTAAAAAATATTTTTAATTATTGGGGAGGTAGATGGTCTGAACCTGGGGAGACATGGTATATACATCGTCTATACATTGATGAGGACATACATATATTTAAAAATGTAAATGGGAATCAGTTTTACAATCAAGATCTATTAGAGTATATTATGTCTGATGTTATTGGGATAAATGAAGCTATCTCACCTAGTTCTGGGATAATGGTGAAGGCAGTGTGCGGATGAGATAGTAGATGTTTGTGATGATACAATTTTGTATAAAATGTGGCATTGCAGTGATGTGAATAGTATGTGGGATGTACATTTCTATCTATATGCAGTGTCTATAGAAGTTGTGCCTCCACCTTTAATTGAACAGTCAGATGCAGTTGTGATAGAAGATGATAAAGGACCACCAATATGTCCTACTTCTCAAGTTAAGATTGAGACTACACAGTTTGATCCACTGCAGCATAAGAGTACACAGTTTGATCAACTTTAACATAAGACTATTGGCAGGGGTAGACAAAAGCTAGTTATGACTCAAACAAAAATAGTATTGTATTAAAGCAAAAGAGAAAAATAATAGTTTACAAAGTGGTGAAGAGAACACTAAAAGAGTTAAGAAATCAAGGGTAAGTGACGTACCTGAGAAAGAACTTGATAATTTGCCACATATGGACTTCAGTGATGATGAACCTAATATTGAATCTGAGGGTGGAGTTGGATTGAGGGAAGATGCTCCATTTAATGCTGAAACTGAGGCTAGAGTTGGATTGGGGGGAGATGATCTAGTTAATGCTTAAACTTCAAATAATATAGAAGAAGTTAATGAAGCTGATGCTTGGAATAGACGGGCCGAAACTAACCCAGATAGCCTAGGTGTAGAGGATGAGTATTACTCATCAATTGATGGTGATGATGGTCCAACCCAAGCTAATATAGACAGATGTGATGATGAGTTTAGAAATTTGGTTAAAGAATATGATAACATTTATTGTAACAGAAGAAGCTGAAATGTATCATACTATATTACTTGTGCATAATCCTGGGTTAGAGATGATTATTGGCATGGAGTGGCCCATAATTGATGCTTGTAGAGCTTTTTTAAGGCAATGGGCCATTGAGAAAAAGTACCAATTCTAACAAAAAAAACTGACTATATGAGGGTAAGATACATTTGTACTGAGGCTAAAATATTCAATTGTCAATGAATATTTTATGCTAGTGTTAACTTGGCAGGAGTGGCCAATTTAACACAAATATAAGTGCCTAGTGGGTGGCAAATGATGTTGAAGAAATAATTAGGGTAGTGATAACTACTAGACCAGCAGGTGTGAAGGAGCTAATTTCAGGAAGGTATGGTGTTGATATTTCATATTATACTTCATGGAATGCTTGGACTATATGCATGGAGAGGATAATTGGATCATATGATAAGAGTTATATTCTATAACCTAAATTTATGAGGCAAGTCTTATTAGCTAACCTTGGCAGTTTATCCAAATATTGTAAAGATCTTCAAAGTTACCAGTGGAAAAGTTCATTGGTGATGTTTAAGGTAAGTTTTGATGGATGGTTAAGTGGGTCTAGACCTGTACTTGGTTTGGATGGTTGCTTTCTAAAGGGTAAATATGGGGGGGGGGGGGGTTTGTTTATCTGTGATTGCCTTGGATGGCAACAATAGCCTATTCCATATTATAGTTTACTTATACAGATCAGAATGTAAAAAAACTTGGACCAACTTCCTTAAGGTTTTTCAGCCCTATCTCATTCTACATAATCAAAAGCTAATATTCATATCAGATAAATAGAATGGACTCATTGATACTGTGACTACCATTTGTCCTCATGCAAATCACAGATTCTGCTTTAGACATATGTACAAGAATATAAAGAAGTTTCACAGGGGGACCCAAATAGAGTGGTTAGTATGGAGTGCAGCAAAGGAATTTAAGCAATCTGAAAAGAACAAGCACATGGGCCAACTCAAACTGGATAACCCCAGCTGCTCATGACTGGTTACTTAAGGAGCCATTTGAACAATGGGATAGGTCCCACTTTGATTTTACTGTTAAGTGTGTACACATCACAAACAACTTTAGTGAGTCTTTTAACATGTGGATTTTGAAGATTAGGGACATGCCAATCCACAAGTTACTAGAAAAGCTGAATAAAATGTTGATGAAACTCGTGTATGACAGGAGGCTCAAGGCAAAAGAGTGGGAAGAAGCAGGTAAGCTAAACAAGACCTTTTGTTATTGTTTGAGATCTCTTCTTCTTTTCATGTACTATGTAACTATATGAATATCTTTTTTGTAGGTTTGGTGTTGGTCCCTAGAGCACAAACTAACATTGATAAGATGATCAAATGTTATGGTCAATATCATATGCAAATGATCATATCAGGATCTTTTCTTATAATTGGGATAAATGGCCAAAGATGGAGAGTGAACACCAACACACATGAATGTGACTGCCATGAATGGCAACTTTCTGGACTACCATGTGTGCATGTTGTTAGTGTTATATTCCCTTATAAGTGATCAGGGGTTAAGTTAGTAAAGTATTTTTTGTTAATAATCTAAATGTTTACAAAGTTGTGTCTCTAATTTTTTTAAAGCTAACTTTTTTATTATGAATGGCTAACAGCTATGTCTCTTGTTTTCACAAAGTTGATTCATATGTCCAACCATATAAAAATGCCATATATTCTGTAGTTGATGGCTCAGAATGGGAGAAGGTTTGTATTTGAACACATGTGTATCTAAGTTGATATTTTATATGTATGTTTATTTTTGTATTATATGCAGTCTATAAACCAAGAAAACCATTTTCTACCTCCCCCATTAATGAGAGGAGCTGGGAGACCTAGAAAGTAAAGAATCCCTGATCCAGATGAAGAAAAGAGGCATAAGAGATGTAAAAAATATTGGGGCTATGGTTACAACAAGAAAACTTGTAAGGGTACACCAGCAACACCAAGGCCAAGAGTGGCAAGAGCACCTAAGAGGGTAGATACAAATGTTAGCATGGAAAAACATATGAGCAGTGTTGGCTTACCACCTGCAACACCAAATATGAGAAGGAGGGGAAAGGGTGGTATAGGTGGTGGTGGTGGGAGATCTTCTAGGGGTGCAAGGCAAACTCAAGATACTGAAGCCCTAAGGCCAACTCAAGTAAGTCATGCCTCAAGGCAAACTAGGGCATCAACACAACAAGTTCAAGCCCCAAGGCAAACTCAAAGCCAAACTCAAGCTACTTAAGGCCTAAGATAAAGTCAATTAAGGTAAACTCAAGCTACTGATGCCCCAAGGAAAACTAGAGTAAGTCAAGCCCAATTGAAGTCTCAAGCTACTGAAGCCCCAAGGCAAACTAGGGAAAGTCAAGCCCAAAACTAGTCTCAAGCTACTGAAGGCTCAAGAAAAACTAGAGTAAGTCAAGCCCAAAGACACCTATTTAAGCCCCAATGCAAAGTCAAGCAAGTTAAGCCTAAAGACAGTCTCAAGCTACTCAATCCCCAAGGAAGAGTCAAGCAAGTCAAGCCCAAAGGCATTCTCAGGCTACTCAAGCTCCAAGGCAGAGTCAAGTAAGTCAAGCCTAAAGGCAGTCTCAAGCTACTGAAGCCCAAGGTAGAGTCAAGCCCAAAGGCAGTCTCAAGCTACTAAAACTCAAAAGAAAACTAGGGCATCAACATGGCAAGCTCAAGACCCAAGTCAAACTAGAGCATCAACACAACAAGCTCAAGCCCCAACCTCTAACCCTTATAAGAAAGGCTATCAATCTTCTGGCAGGAATTGGAAAGTGTGACAATGTAACTTAATTTGGAAACATTTAACTGCATGTTAACAAGTACATTTATTTGGTTATGTAGTGATCTAGTTATCACAATTTTGATATTTGTATTGGGATTTGACTGCATGTTAACAAGTACATTTTGATCATATCAATTTTTTTCATGAATATTTGTTATTTGTTGTTGTTTGGCTATTTGTCAGACTAAAAATTTAACATGTACTCTATTACATCTCTATTTTTTTGTAATTTTTTTATAGGTGCTCTATAACATCTTTATATTTTTGTTAGATTGTAAATATTTGTTGTTTGTTTATTTGTTTTTATAGTTTTTTTCATGATTGTTTCTTGTTTGCTTATTTTATAACTTAGCAGGTACTTTATTACATCTCTGTGCTTGTTTGTTGTTATTTGTCAATTACATCTATAAAATTTTATAGGTACTCACATAGTCATACTGGTCTGAAATGTGCAGAAGGTACTCACACAGTCATACTAGTCTGAAATGTGCAGCACGTACTCATAGTGGTCTGACTGGTCTAAAATGTGTAGAAGGTACTCACACAATCACTGTAGTAGCCTACTCGCAGCCTTCCAGCACTAGACGAATACTCGAAGACTACATCGAAGCCTACCTAGAGACTCAAAGCTCAACTAGACAGTAACTAAGTCCACGAAGCCTTTCAAGACTAGTCGAACACTCGATGACATAATCGAAGTTAAAGATAGACAGTCAGCACCAGAATTCAACATCAGTACCAGAGAGACTCTGACCATGGTAATACATGGTCGAAGGCAGACACGTCTGACAGCCAACTCACCAGATAGAATAGTAAAATGAGCCGCCTAACAGCTACAGTGTCAAAACCGACTCCGAGTATTAACAGTTGTCCCCAAAGGATATACATGTAACCTAACCTCCCATGGTGACTCAGCCTTTTCTATATCTTATAAATAGGAAGGAGGAAGCACTATGAAGGGGTTAGAAAATCTCTCCCTCAAAGCCCTACAAGATTACCTTTGAATACCCTGTAACTCATTTTACCTTCGACTTATCTGTTAACTCGATATATATATATATATAACATCAATCATTCAAAATCCTAGCTAAAGGTCGTGGAGTTACCCATTCTAGAACTCCACGTAAGAGTGTTATTTCTTATTATCTTACATACTAGTTTAAGCCCTAGGTCGAAGATAACCCTGTGGTGTAAAAGCTAGTTTCCCCTCTTATGAAACTTGGCTCCTACATTTGGTGCCATCTGTACTATACCCACCCCTGTTCTCCCTTTCTTTCCTTCCTTTTATAGCCATATTCTATGGCCCCTACCCTTCGCTTAACCTCCTCCCTTGTCGGCAACTTCATCAACGAAGTAGCCGCTCAACTTTCCCTTAAAAGCCAACAATTTGCTTAGACCGAGGAACGCCACAACAATCAGTTATGCATTAAGCGTGAAGAGCACCGCCAAGAACTCGAGGCTGAACGCAGTGCCGTTTATACGACTATGACCGGTAACACCGTGCCCTAGATAAATTACACCTTACAGTCTGAGGGCTTCAATAAGATTACACCCACGACGCTCCTCAACGCTCTCGATTACACGCCCGTCGCACGTTTTAGCCAACGCATGGCTTGGACCCACCCCCAACTCGAAGTTCCCCCGATCCATCTTGGCGCCGAGGGTACTCCTACTGCCATACCTATTGGCTCAATTCATCTTGGTGTCCCTATTACGGAGAAGTTCTCTGATTCTACACTTCGTACTTCTCGCCACCCCAAATGGCGACCCGCTAGAGAGCGCCTTGACCAGCGCAGTGCTGAACATGCCCCATACCCGCGGCCTCACCACCCTTGACCCCAGCGATCTCCTCCTCATCTTGCCTATCTTACACAGCAGGAACTTGATCAAAATATCTGTGCCGCTATTCGTGGCAGTGCGAGCCTCACACCGAACTCCTGGAGTCGGTTAAACAGCCCTATCTACCCCAAAATCCTCACGGTCGAAGTACCCCTAAAATTAGCAAATTCCGCAATACCGACCCTTAGTCTCATGCCCTGGAATTTCAAAATGCTTTGAGTCAGTATTCCACCGCATACCATATCTTGTGTCGAATGTTTCCTACCAGTCTCACTGATAGCCCTCTCAAATGGTACCACGGCCTCCCAAATGGCTCTATTCAAAGTTTTAAGCAATTGTTAAACCTTTTTATTGTCTAGTTTGCCTATAACAAAGACCATGAGGTCCGAGTCGACGCCCTCATCAACATCCGCAAATCCCCCAATGAAATGTTTGAAGCTTTCACCAAGCAGTTTCTCGATGAGTTGCGCAAAGTTGAAAATCTCAATTGTACGAATGTCGTTCTTACGTATTCTAACGCTCTACCAGATCATAGTCGTGTCAAGGAGTACATCGTGCTTCATAAACCACGAACCCTCAAGGAGATATTATCTAAGGTTAACAGATACATCGACCTCGAATGCCTCCGCGAATCCAATCGCCAGAGGCAAGCCTCAACAACCAACCATAATAAACCTCTACCATCGTCTACACCCATGGTCACTCCCGTCTCATAGGAGAGTAAGAGCCGCAAACGCTCACACTCCGATGCTACCCCTTCTGAAATCCGTAAAAAACAACCCATGCCGGTCTTACCGAAACTCACTACTCCTATCAGCACCCTCATCACACAGATCCAAGCCGATCCTATCTGGCGTACTCCCTTCCCCATCGTGGCCCATAAGGACAAACCCTACTGCCAAAATCATAAATGCAATTGCCACCCCACAAACAAATATTATGCTTTACAGAGGTCGCTAGAAATGATTCTTAAAGCAGCTCATCTAGATCGATATGTCACCGATCCCCCCAGCTTTCTCGACGGCTCGTATCTCGAGCCTCAATCCACACCAACTACCGACCCAGCCAAGGTACATATTTTCCAACTTTACCTCATCAAAGTTAATAGCATCGACAGTGGTCACACTCGAACCAAGCGCAAATGAGTCGAAGAGTGTTGTAAGCTTACCTATCAAGAGAAGCTACCCATCCTTCTACCAAAATCTAGCCAACGCCCTCGACCGGAAGGTATACCCTTTATTGATTGTGATACTTCTCATGTTTGCTTCCCCCACTCCGACCCCTTGATCATATGATTAAGGTGGAATACCTTATCCTCCATACCATGCTCATTGATACGGCAGTGTGGCAGATGTACTTTTTCTCTAGACTGTTCGAGCCATACATAAAACAGACCTTATTACACCAACCAACGTCGAGCTCAAGGGTTTTAACAATATTACTGAAGTCGTCGTCGTCGATCGCCTTAGCCTCCCTGTCACCCTCCAAACCAGCTTTTTCATCATCGACAAGAAATTTGAATAGCTGGGAATTCTAGGGTGTGACTGGCTTCATGCCATGAAAGTCATACCTTTAACCTACCACCAAACACTTTGTTTTACAACCCCTTATGGCACAAGGAACATGAAAGGCTCTTAACGCCTTGCCCGCTCATGCGGGCACCCTGAGATCGATCTTACCAGAAAACTTGTTAAACCATAGAAATCAATGCTTCTCTCTCTCCTAACACTATCAAACCCCTCAAACACACCTGTCGAACCTACTGTTTATATCAAACTCAACGGTTCTGGTGGAGGTGCATTCATCAGCAGTTTTTTGGATGAGGTCGAACACCTCAAGCTCACTACTTTTCTTTGGGCAAATAAAGAGATCTTCGCCTGAACTTTTCATGAGATATCTGGTATCGACCCAACCCTGACCTGCCATCGTCATGACCATATCCTTCACTCTACCTCCATGAAGCAGAAGAAACATACTTTGGTACCAAGGATTCGAGAAGTAGTGAACCTCGAGCTCAAAAAACTCTTGGTCGCGTATTTTATCAGAGAAGTCAAGTATGCCGACTTGATCACCAATATTGTTGTTGTCTCTAAGAAGAACAACAAGATCCAAATCTACGTCGACTTCACAAAACTCAACAAACTCATACCGAAGGACAGTTTCCCTCTCTTGATCATTTCTGTGCTTCTAGATGCTACGGCTGGCCATGAACGATTATTTATGATGGACGCAGCTTCCGGTTACAACCAGGCACCCTCCTCCCTGAAGACCAACTTAAAACTTTGTTTATTACTAAACAAGGTTTTTACTACTTTAACGTAATGCCCTTCGGCCTAAAAAAAGTGGGTGCCACATACCAACGTCTTGTTACCACTACGTTCAAGCCTTTGCTTGGCATGTCAGTCGAAGTTTACATCGATGGCATGCTATAAAAAAGTCTCCAATAACATACCCATATACATGACCTAACTGAAGTATTCTCGATACTTCGTTCTTATTACATGAAGCTGAACCCAGACAAATGCTAATTTGGCATTTTGTCCGGCAAAGTATTGGGCCACCATACCATTAAACGAGGTATCGTGATCGATTCCACTCATATCTGAGCCCTCATCGATATGCCTTCCCCACAAACTAAAAAGGATGTCCAACAGGTTGCTGGCAAAATAGCCGCCCTCAACCGTTTTATATCAAAATCCTCTTACCGTTGTGTTTGGTTTTTCTCCCTCTTACGCGACCAAGGCATCCATAAGGCCAAAAAGAAAAACAACCCCAAAGTCAATTGGACACTCGATTGTGAGCAGACCTTCCTCGAACTCAAAACATACCTTGGTTGACCACCCATCATCAGTACCCCCATTAAAGGTAAAATTTTCTTTATACCTGGCAGTCACCGACACTTCTATTAGCTCGGTCCTTATTCGACTCGAATCCAGTATCGAGAAACCCGTATACTTTATCAGCAAAACTCTAACACCTGTCGAGACTCGATATACCAAGCTTGAGCAATTGTTCCTTACACTTGCCTGCACTGCTTGAAAACTCAAGCCATACTTTCAGGCTTACCCTATAGGTGTTATCACCAGCTACCCCCTTCGAGAGATCCTCAACAAGAAAGATAAATCTATACGGGTACAACAATGGTCTATTTATCTTGGTGAACACGACATCATTTTTGAGAAACAGATATCTCAAAAGGGCCAAGTTGTTGTTAATTTCCTTGCTGACTTCCTGGCCGAAGACATCGACTATGAGGAACAAGAAGATGATTTACCAGAAGACTAGCCCGAGCAGAGCGACCCTTGGAACCCTAACACGGGCTGACGTCTATTTACTGATAGATCTGCCAGACTTAACGATTCGGGGATAGGTATTTCTCTGGTCACCCCTTCCAATGACCGAATCGAAAAGGTTGTCAAGCTAAACTTTGAATATTCTAATAATGAGGTCGAATATGAAGCTTTGATATATAGCCTCGATCTCGCCCTTGAACTTGGTGTTCCCAAACTCACAGTATTTACCGATTCTCAGCTTGTTCAGAGATAGTACACTGGCAAAAATCAGGCTAACGGTCGCATGGTTGAGTATGATGCACTTGTCCGCCAGCACATGGATCATTTTCCTAAAAAATCTTCCATTACACATTACCCTTGAGGTAAAAATAGACATGCCGATGCCCTCGCCTACATAGCTGCTATGTTAGGCCGGTCTGAATCTCGAACACTCCATATCGAAGTACTCGAATGCCCAAGTATCAACCAGATGGAAGTCAATACCATCAATACTGGGGGCGAGAGTCTTGATCCCGATGACTGGCGCACACCCTTCCATGCAAAATGTTCGTTACTAGAAAATTACCACAGATACACAATTTTCAAAAGCAGACTACACCGCAAATCCCCAAACGGAGTACACCTTTGCTATATCTCTAAAAAAAAGCTATTTTCATACTTACCAAACTCTACGAAGGTAACTGCGGTGTTCACACTGCTGGTCGATATATGGCTCTTCGAGCCGTAATACAAGGGTTATTCTGGCCTAATATGAAGAAACAAGTTGAAGAGTATGTGAAACACTATGACAAAAGCCAACGTTATGCCCATGACATCTGAAGCCCTTCGCAAGACCTCCAAAGCTTGGCCATTCCAGCGGTGGGCCATTGATCTGGTTAGCCCTTTCTCCAAAGCTTTGGGCAGCCAAAAACATATTCTAGTATCCACAGATTACTTTACTAAATGGGTCGAAGCCGTGCCTCTATGTCGAACCAAGAAAGAAGAAGTCATCAAGTTTTTATGGGAAAATATCATCACGCATTTTTTATGCCCTCACATGATTCGATACGATAACGGTCCACAATTTGTTGGGAACAAAGTCCACAATTTCCTCGAGAAGTACAACATAATCCTCTCCCCTTTCACACCTTATTACCCGTAAGGGAATGGTCAGGTCGAAGCAATCAAAAAAACTATAGTCGACGGTCTTAAGAAACAGGTCGATGAGAAGAAAGGCCGATAGGTTCAAGAATTACCACATGTACTCTGGGCCTATCATACCACAACAAGAAAGGCGACGGGCTGCACTCCTTTCCTTCTGGCTTGCGGTACCAAATTTGTATTGCCTACTCAGTTCGAAGTGCTAATGCGCGACCCTGACCTCCCTGATGAAGATAACGAGTTCGAACTTAGATATAATATGTTATGGGTCGATGAAACCAGAGACCGAGCCATCGCTAACCTCGGCCGTTACCATCTTTCTTTTCAGAAGTCATACAAAAAAAGTGTTCGACCACACAGTTTTAATATTGGAGATTTGGTACTTCGACGAGTCACACCCTCTTCGAAGCCTCGTAATGCCGGCAAACTAGCCGAGTCCTGAGAAGGACCTTATGTCGTGTATGACAAAACTAACAAAGGATCCAATTATTTAATGACAGAAGTTGAGGAGCCTTTACCTAACCCTTGGAACATAATACAGTTAGTCTTATACAACAGGCCACGGCCACCACCTTGTTCAACTGATGTAAATACAACATAATCAATGAATATATCTTTATCCTTTGAGCTTCATGTCCCATCTCAAAGTAAACTTCTTGGACAAACCTAAGTATCACGTCAACCCTTCGAACCGACTGATACTTGGGGCAACCTCAAAGTTTTTCAAGGTTCCAATTTGAGCAAACCCGAGGGGCATGATTGGTCGACAGACCAGACCCTTGGGTATGCATTGGGGCCTACTACATAATGCTTTGTTTAGGCTTAATCCCACGAATAAACCCGGGGGCAACCTTCGAAGTCCAGTGAACTTCTTGGACAAGCCTAAGTATCACATCAACCCTTCAACCCGACTGATACTTGGGGGAAACCTTGACATTTTTCAAGGTTCCAATTCGAGTAAACCTGAGGGGAATGATTGGCCAATAGATCGGACCCTCGGTGATGCATTGGGGCCGACCACATAATGTATTTGTTAGGCTCAAACCCACGGCTAGACCCGGGGGTGACCTTCGACATACAAGCGTACCGAGTTGGTCAAACCTGGGTGACCTCTAAGTTATTCTAGTTTCTAGTTCGAGCAATCCCGCATGGCAAGGATGGTCGGCAGATCGGATACTCGGGAATATATTGCAGCCGACCATATCATCATTCGATCCTCGACGTCAAAAGCTTTCCATACTTCAATTCTCATACAAAGCTGCAAGCATACAAACATACCAGCAATTCAAGTTCAATAAATACCAGCAGGTCAAGTTCAATGACCTTACTCAATCTACCTCTCCAATACTCATTGTTTGAAATTTAACCTATCCCACAAACTGAAGCGAAAACAATAAGACAAGAATTTATTACAGATGACTTTCTACAAACACCAAACAAAATACCTTCTACACAACACTCACGAAGGATTGGCCACATTTTCTCCATGTTCTTCTACAGTACCACCTCTAATGACTTCGACAGTAGGGTTCATTCCCGCAGCGTCAACAGCACCTGCGGTCGCAGAACCCCCTTCCACATTTCTAGAACCATCCCCTTCAACCGCAGGATCAGTTACAACACCTTCAGTACCTCCCCCTACAGGGTCCACTTCCATCCCCTCTGCCTGCGCAACATCTTTGACAGCAGGCTCTTCAGTCAAAGAAAGGCGCTCGAAGGTCTCGGGATTATATCCCAACCAGTCTATAAATTTCTTCAGATTCGTGGTCGTGTCACACTTCTCATTATATTGTGCCTGGAAATGTACTTTGTTATCCTTCAGCTGCTCCACTTTCTTAGCCAGCTTCACCTCCAACACTGTTTGTATTTGATTATAGTTGGCAATCGTAGTTTGACTTCCCTTGCAGCATAGGCTCTAATATATAACTTCTCTCATCCTAGCACATCGACTAGGGTTTCCAGCGACATAATGGTCCCATGTGCTAGTGTCAGACTATCCCTCGCCTACTTCAGATTCTCACTTGACACCTTTTGAGCTTTGTTATAAGCTTGGGCCCAAGCATTCACCTGTACGAATACTCGACTACTCAGCAATTCTCGAAGCATAATTGTAACTTTACAATTTTAGTAATACTTACCTGATACAGAGCCTTGTTCATTTGCTTGGGCTCGTGCCGCAAGTAAATGAACAAGGTGAGTAGCTAAGAGGCTAGCCATCGACGCGGCCGTTACTCGAACATTCTCCTCCAGTTCGGCCTCGCGTCGCCTCAAGTTGGCCAGTTCATCCTCATTATCGGCCATCTGCTCACGAGGCCTTTTCTGCAATGTTGTCTTCGTCTGCTGTACAGTTAAAGCTTTGTTAGTTACCTTACCTTTACCTTTGCTGGTCAGCCGCGGTACCTCGGGAATAGTTTTGGGCACACTCGACCGTAACGTCCCAGGACCTCCTCGCCACTCCCTCGGCACATAGCTCAACTTTCGACTCAACCAATCATACTCCATCTCACCTTCCCTCATCAAAGAATTTTCTTCTTTCCTTTTCTTTGATTGCCCAATAGCTACAGGAAAGTACCTCAGTAAAGTAACCATTTTTTTTTTTGCCTTTTTCTGACAATACCTAACTTCCCGAACACCCAATTTACCCACTCCTCGTCCTGGTTGATCAGCTCATCAATATAAGTCCTTAGATGCTTCAGTGAATTATTTGAGGGACCTGTAAAATAATGAAGACAAGTTTAACAATCTACTCGAACCACATAATAAACAGCCTTCGACTATTAACTTACTTGGATTATACAGCCTATGCTTCAGTTATGTACCTCCTCTCTCTCTGCATTCTCATAATTACCCCTCACCACCACCAAATCCTTATCCCACCCACGCCCAGTCGAACACAGGTTAAATAACCATGGTTTATTCGCATAGCATTGGATGTGATATGTATCTGCATGCTTATTTTCTTTCCTCGAGTAGAATAATATGATGTCGATCCACTCGATCAAACCCCTCCTCTCATGCCTTAACTCCACATTCATCCCCCTAAAAACTCTCATTATCTCAAAAAAATTGCCATTCATCTGGTATGGAGCCACATCCTAGAAATTCAATACCTGTTTCACCAGCCTTCGAAGAGGCAGCTACATACCTAATCAAATCTGGCCTCTGAACGCCATAATCCACTCCTAGGGGGTATCCTTGAACGAGAACTCGGCCCCTACTGGCACCAGTATAATATCTACCTTAGAAAACCCGCGCTTTGACATGAATGGATCCAGTCTCGCCCTTTCCTGAGCCGAGATTGTCCCCATCGTTGTCCCCGAATCATCCTTATTATCACTCTGCTCCTCATCCCCTTCCTCCATCTCATCCCCCAAAGGGTCAACATTACCTTCATTCCCCTTACCCTTCCCCTTCTCATTTTCCTCTTCATCACTCTCCCCAACTATTCGAGCCCTACGACGACTCTTAGTCGAAGCTCTAATCTCTGGTACTACTATAACCAATGGGGCGTCTGTTGTAATTTCTAACACTTCTACATCACTGCTCTTACCCCCTCGACCTCGGCCAAATATACTAGGTTCGTTTACTTTGCCTTCACATCTACCAGCCTCATCCTCGACCGCGTCCGTAGCATCCACCTGGTCTTCTGCCAGGCTTTTCAGTAGATAGTACCGGTTACTGACGTTCGGCCCTAGCCACTGTATCACCCTCCACCAATGCTCGTACGACATCCCGTAGATGGCCTCCCCCGGTTCAATCTCTACTAAGTCGGGCAGCACAACGTCTAGCCCTTGATCCCCAAAGAATTTCTCCTTTAGGATAGTCATCTTCTCTTCAATGTGTCGTTATCTCACCTCCATCCTCTTTTGGTACTGTGTATTTGGTGTAGTTTCCATGCTTGGTTTACTCAAAGAAAACAAAGATGAATGTTAAAAAATAACACCCTAACAGCCCTTATATACCTTGATTAAAGGGTATTTATTTCCCCCTTAATCACCACTTGCATTAATTACTCTCCTTAATTACTTTCCTCAGAACTGCCCACATTCAACAGTCAACTCTTCAACTTTCATGTCTAACCAATTTTCTTAGCACGCGCCATCTACACCAATTTTTGAGGCCCCTGCTGAGAGGGGGAGGATGTAGTAGCCTATTCGCAGCCTTTCAGCACTAGTCGAATGCTCGAAGGCTACATCGAAGCCTACCTAAAGACTCGAGCCCAACTAGACAATAACTAAGTCCACAAAGCCTTTTAAGACTAGTTGAACACTCGAGGACATAATCGAAGTCGAAGACAGACAGTCATCACCAAAATTCAACATCAGTACCAGAGAGACTTCGACCGTGGTAATATATAGTCGAAGGCAGACATGTCTGGCAGCCAGCTCACCAAATAGAATAGTGAAACGAGCTGCCTGACAGCTATAGTGTCAGAACCAACTCCGAGTACATAGCATTTATCCCCAAAGGATATACATATAACCTAACTTCCCATGGTGACTCAGCCATTTCAATATCCTATAAATAGGAAGGAGGAGGCACTATGAAGGGGTTAGAAAATCTCTTCCTCAAAACCCTACAAGATTACCTTCGAATACCCTATAACTCATTTTACCTTTGACTTATCTGCTAACTCGATATATATAACATCAATCATTTAAAATCCTCGCTAGAGGTTGTAGAGTAACCAATTCTAGGACTCCACGCAAGAGTGTTATTTCTGTAACATAGTATATTATTATCTTACATACTAGTTTAAGCCCTAGGTCGAAGATAACCCTGTGGTGTAAGAGCAAGTTTCCCCCCTTACAAAACTTGGCTCCTACAGTTATACTGGTCTAAAATGTGCAGAAGGTCACAATGGTCTGAAATGTGCAAGTGTGCAAGTACTCACATTGGTTTGAAATGTGCAAGTACTCACACTGGACTGAAATTGCCACAATACTAAAAAGGGAAAAGGCAAAAAAGGCAGTTCAACAATACAAAAAAAATGCAGTTCTAAATAAATTGCAGTTCCACAATATAAAATAATTGCAGTTCAAACTGGTCTGATATAAGATGTTAGATAGAAATGAAATTGCAGTTCCATTGATTCACAAAAACTAAAAGGAAATAGGGAGAAATACCAAGGGATCTCAAACTAAAAACATAAACATCACCACATCCCCAAAGAGAACCTACAACTAAAAACAATACCCACAGACACAAGTAAAACCCTCTTCTTTCTCTTCTGCTCCATTTTCTTCAATCACTTCTTCTTATTCTTCCTCATCATCTATCTCTTCTTCTTCTTCTTCTTCCTCATTTATTTCTTCTTCTTCCTCGTCTGTTTCTTCTTCATCTTCTTCTTCTTCTGTATGCCCATACTTACTCTCCTCATCCTCCATCCAGCTAGCCTTACTATTGTATGATGAATCATAGCATGGAACAAATCCAATGTACTCTTCTTCAGAAGAAGAGTCACTCTTAATTGTAGAAAAAAGATGTATTTTTGAGATTTTAAAGAGAAGAGAAGAGAAGAAACACTTGTGGTTTTGAAGAATGTATGGAGAAAGTCTTGGCTTTATAAAGAAAAGGCATTTAAGAGGTTCTTGAAAAGATAATAAATACTAAATAGGATTCTGGTTTCCCAAAGTTGGTAGTTGAGGGGATAATGGTTAGGGGTGAAGGTTTGGGGTTATGTTAAGTATGTGTAGAGTGTGCACACAGGATTACTAATGGATTATCAATATAACAAACTTGTATAAGAAGAATTGTACATAACTTGTATCACAAGAAACACCCAATCTCATCCCATTAAGAATTTGCCTTTAAACTCTTTGTAAAATTTATCCAATCCCATAGTCACACTCACCTTGACATTCAAATTAGTCATAGACTCAAATTATGTATTCTTCTTTTCTTCTTCATGCATATAGTCCTTTAGCCACATAAAGTGCTTACATTCAACATTTTCACAAACTAAAAATTTCATAGCCTTGCTTCTCTAAGTAGTAGATTTACACAATTTTATAAATCTGTAACCACCTTTAAGGAAAACTACAGTCCTCCAAGGACATTCTCTCTACCAGTGCCCTGTTTCCTCACAACCAAAGTAACCACCTTTGAAAGATGGGCTACTCATACTTGGTGAATTTGAAGATTGCCCAATGGCCTCACTCAGCCATTGGAAAGCTCCACAGGTAGGGAATTTATATTTTAAGTACTTTCTACCATGGTTCTCTATTAATTTAGAAACATGGAATTGTATTATTCCACTAAAATTTGACTTCTTGCACATACTATATAACCAAGAACAATCCCCAATACCTTGAAAAGCTTCATCACATATAGGACATAAATCATCCTACAACAAAAATCATAAATCATCAATAAGTTAGTCTTTAGTTCTAATTTATGTCCCTGGAATTTGTCTTTAGTCCCCATTTCTTACCTTTGAGCTTTAATTGTGATTTCTTAAAATTTACATAAAATACCTGATTAATGAGAGAGACAGAGAAATATAAAGTAATTTTACCTTCACATCACCACCACCACCACCACCTCCACCTCCACTACCCATAGGCACAGAGATAAACCAACACATAAACTTAGAAAAATTAATGGAATTTGGGAAGGAGATAATCGTTGGGGTATTTGGGGAAGGAGATGACTGTTAGATAGAGTTTTTTGAAGAGGTGACCTGAAGACAATTTTTTTACCTATTAAAAGAAATCACATGCAACTCGTGTGAGGGTAGTTTAGTTAGTTCATGTTAAAATTTGAGTTCAGCGGAGGTTGACTTGTGGTCAGAGTCAATTTGGGGACCAAATCTGCATATTTAAACAACTTGGGGACTAAAGGCAAATATTTAGTTTGTAGGTGGGGCTGTAGATAAAATATTCCTAAAAAGAAGTATAATAATAGTAAACCAAAACACAACTAATAATAGCCTTTGAACTACAATTCATAAGGGCCTACGCCTTTAAATGAAAGGAAGTATAACGCACGATTACTCCAAAATATAAGTAAAAGATGAAAACAACATTAAAGATATAGAGGAAAAGGAATGAATCTTGAAAGCAACAACATTAAGAACATGGGCTACTAAAGCGTATTTGCATCATAAGTCACAACACAATCTAAAAAAATTAATCCTAGCAAAATTTATAGTCATCTCCCTTTGATTGCCTTTCGAATAATTTGAGGCGGTGATTTAGATCCGATAACAAACTAACACAATCCTCAAAACATAAAACCCACCTCTAGATTCCTTCTCCTAATCAGAATCTAACATGATAAATCAATAAATTACACCCAATAAGCAATAACAGCACCAACATGAACAAAACAGAGGAAAATTTGAGCTTAACTACTCATATTTCTAATTACACAAAGCTCCTAACTCAAATTCAGCTAAATCCCACTAATAAAATTTATCACCCAACAAAACCCCAGATTCTAAAAATAGCATATTTCAAACTAAACCCCCTTTAATCACAATGAAGAACTGACACCTTGTATAGTTGGAGAAACCCAATTAACACATAATTCTAAAATCAGTAGTTGAGAAATAACTTTAAAATTGAAATCAGATCTTCAGATTTAACCAGTAATCAAAAACTCCTCAAATCAAATGTAAGTTAAATTGAAGAGATTTTTTGCGGAAAGAGAGAGATAAGAGATTCATACCATTTTGTGTTTCTTCTCAATTGAAGAGCTTCTTCGAGTGTTCGTTAGAAGAGATGGAGAAGGGAAAACTCGAGATAAAGAGAAAGATTTCTTGCTGAAAAAAAAAGTAAGCTTACCTCAACTGCTGAATCTCAACTCTCAAAGATGAGGCTGATTTTTTTTCAGTAAGATAAAGAACATCAAACCAAGTGTTGATTTTTTTTTCAGCAACTAAAAAAAATCATCTAATAAGGACTTCTACAAGAGTGGGAACTCAAAAATCTCCAAGTGATTTAGTCATTGGGTCGTTGCAATGACCAATCGTTAATTGTTTAACGAGGAAGCTTTAGAATGCATACAAACAGTTAGACTTAAAAAGACAATATCAAATGTGCGTATCTACTATAACGAGCACATTAAACCAAGATGAAAAAGTACCTCCCTGACGGACTTCCAACACATAAAATTACTAAAAGATTATTGCAAGGCCATTAAAGGCCAATTTACATGGAAAAGCTCGTAGTTTGGCCAGTGCAACAGCGTCCTCTTGGGCAAGCTCCTCGACTTCTTCTAGTGTTATATCCTTATCATTATTAAAAATAAGCGGGCCCTATCGACCAGAGTACCCAAGGTGGCGAAGCTCGAGCATAGATTAACTCAGGTAAAGACCTAGTAGAAGAGATGCTAGGGTAGCAACCCACTAGTCGGTAGACAGGCGAAACTTGGCCTCCACACCCAACAACGTCGTAGCAAACTCTACCAAACTCTCCTGGATCATAAAAGATATGACATGCTCGACCTCCAGCTGCTCGTGGAACTGCTTCTCGTCCGCTGACCTTTGCAGGTTTAAATAGTTCATACGACCATTGGTCACCTCCAAATCTCTTTCCAAATTGAGCTTATCCTCCTTCAAGAGCTTAACTTCTTATTGCAAAGCATGGGTTTGGTTGGTGACATAATCCACCAATATACATTATACCTCGCCATTTACCCACTCTTTCTCACGGTGTAATGGCGTATTTTCTGGAAGGGAAACTTTGCCAATACTTAATAAGGAAATTATAATTGTAAACTTGAACACGCTAGATTTTACGTGGAAACTCAGTAAAACTTGAGAAAAACCATGACCTTGAGGAGGATTTGGGTATAAAATCCAATAGATGCTAGTTCTTATAATTGGTAAACAGTAAGGACGTAAAATTGTGGAAGAATAATAGAGCTACGAATCGGATTAACATATTCTTTGCCTGCATTTATGGTAGATACAGGCAGTTACAAAAATAAATAGTTTCCTATTTTGGTAGGTAGAGGGCGAACTTCACAGATCTTCCTACAACAGCTCTATTTGACCAAGCATAATGGCTATTATAGTGGGTTAAGCTCTGTAGTCATAGATGTGACATCTTCTCGAATGACAATATTTTCGATTAAGTTCGGTTAGCTTCTCCTTATCGAAACTGAGAAATATGATACTACACACGGTCCTTCATATCAACCTTACGTTGTTCAAGATCGTTATTACAACTAGCATGATTTTTCCCTCATTTGAGAGCAACCTCGAAAGCGTATACTACAAATGGAAAATTAATAATAAGAATGGGAAGACATACAAATAAGAACAACCATGCCAAACAAAATTTACCCGTATGGTAGCTACAATAGTAGCATGACGAGCATGAGGGTCGGTTAGAGTGCCAACAAGATGAGTTTTCTCCTTATCATCATATGGAGAGCTTTATACCTTACCCTCGAGAAGGACCCCCAAAATGAGCTTCCCACTCTCAGCATAACAGCTCGTGTCCTCTGTATATGAGTGGGGCATAGGCATTCTTTCCTTTCCCCTCAAGTTCAAGAGCCTGTCGTCAACAACTGCCTGGTCGGGGATGGCCATCTGACGCCTTGGGTTAGGAGCATCTTTGTTATCATGAACATGCACACCCTTCAAGCTTGGACTCACACCTAGAGTGAGCGGTTGATTCTGCGAAGTACTAACCAAATCCTTGGGTTTCCCTAAAAAAATAAGGCTCAGGAGGCATTTTGACAGACTTGGTAGATTTATAAGAATGAGTGCTCTACACATAAATAGTCTTACTATGAGCCCATTTAGGAGGCCTCGTGCAGGTAGCAGGTAGCCAAAAATGACTCGCGTCAAACTTGCCCTTAATGATACGCTTCAAAACATGGCACTCTTGATCTTGTAGCTCCAACCAGCGAGTACGTTTCTGCTTCTGCTAGGCATCCCCCTTCTGCTTCCTCTAGGTATCCCCCTTAACTTTAAAATTGAGTTTAACTAACCCTCTTTCATTTTTCTTCTAACAATTATGTTTTGCTTTACAAATCAATGTCATAACTAACTGTGCATCATTTGCGATGACCGTATAAAATTGCTGAGATTTTTTAGAGTCTGGGTGTGACGCCCTACCGAATGCCAAGGAAATCTACCTGAGCATTTTGGGTTCTGACCTTGGATACATGTTCTACATATCTTAATATAGTTGCATGCCAAGTTTCAGTAAAATCGGATTTGGTTAAGGGGATAAAAAGGGCGAGTAAACTTCATCTCAATATTTGATGTTTCTTTTTGAGGTTAGCTATTTACTTAGTAGCTATATTAAGGAGGAAGATGTTTCAAACCTCCCCATGACATAAAAGCTTCATAGCTCGGTTATCTAGGACCCCGACTCATAGATCATCCATGAGGGATGTTCATGGGCTCCCCTAGGCATAGGGAATGCCAGGGGGCATTCTCTTGAATACATGCCGCTTTTCCATATAGGACTTGACCACGGGGTCGCTATGCCCCACGTATAACCCACAAGCTATCCGAGACAGACTGTCCCTTATAAATTGACTATGTTATTCAAGTTGTCTGCCATCTAACTAGTCCAGGCTCGTGCACTATATGAAAAATGGTTATTAACAACATTTGTGCACATCCATTAAAAATATTTATAATTTTCATAAAACTAATCAAGTTTTTGACATATATATATATATGACGTGAATGAATGAATATGTCGTATTTATCATAAAATGTCATCTCAATTTACCACACAAATAACAGTCGAGCTTTAAATGGTTTGCAACATTTGCTTATATCGTATTATATATTGAGTCTTAAGAGCACAAACACTATTTTGAGTAGTTTATCCCTCCCTCCCTCTCTTCTGATTCCTTTCTCTCTCACATAGTCTGGAATTTCCACTCTGCAAAAATCTCTAGAAGAATCTCCCTCCCATCTTGATTAGCACTTCATTTATACCAAGGAATGAAACCTGATTACTTTTTTTTTCTTGCTTTGCATCTTCTCAGAAAACCCTAGAACAAGTCGATTAGAAGATTAATTAGCTTGACAATTCTTTCTCTCTCTCTCTCTCAACTCGAAGATTTGGTAATTTTAAACCGTTTTGGTTCTAATTTCTGAATTTATTATGGGGATCCTTGAGGTATTTTCAAGGATTGGTGTAATTGGTTTGCATGATACTTCTCATACTTACTCCATTAAGTTGCTTTGTTTGATGTTTGAGGTGAAAAGAAAAATGTTTTCGATGTCGGAATTTCAAGCATATCTGTGATATTTTACAATGAACTTGAAAGTACATTTATCTTCTCGTATGGTTAAGATTTAAGTAAGTTTATCCCACAAAATCAATATCAATCTTTTTTGATTTTCATGATTTGGTTTAGAATACAGTATAATTTGATCATAATTGAGTTCTAATGGCTCTACTTTTGGGTGCTTAAATCAAAAGTTGAAGTTTTCAATGAGAGCAATTGAGCTTCTTGACTTGTCTAATGATGTGATTCCTCAGCTTCTTCTCGATATATGTGAACCAAAAGGGCTAAATGTAGATGCACTATATATACATATTGTGAAGTGAAGGAACGATCATAGATTCTGAAAGTTAACATGGAATTCTTGATTTTGTGTGTAGGTTGTGGATCGAGATTTGGTGGGGAGATGTTATCGAGGAATGGATCAGCTTTGATAATTCAAATTTAATGCTCAGTATGTGAAGTAACTTTTTTTCTAACTTTGAAAGTATATTCATACTTTCTTATTTGTTAATATTTCGATTTCTTCTACTTGGTTTTGTTATAGATATTGCGTTTGAGCGGGAAGTAGAGGGGGACTAATTGTTTGGATTGCGAAGGAAGGAACCATGATATTAACACTCATCACCTACGCTTAACTAAGCTTCTAGTAGAGCTCATGCGAATCATGTTATTAGTATATCAAGACTAGGAGTCTCGTCCTCATTTATTGGAAAGGTATAGACAGATACCCTCGAGGATTTTAGTTAATTTCAGTTATAGTTTTATCATCAGATTATTGTGATTTGTGTACTCTTGATCATTGATAGTATTATGTCTAAGATTTTATGGGATGCTCTGGAATAAGCAATTAGGATTTGGATTTGGAGGATAATCTGGAGTTGTCATCATTGGAGTTTTAAGTTAAGCTTCTATTAGAAAAGTGAGTTTAGCTCTAGTATTTATTTTCTTCTTCCTCTCTTATGGTTTAAAAGCATGTGTTTTGCATTAGATTTTTCTATTGCTTTTAAGAACCATGAATATCAAGGGTCGGTTTTGGTTTCTTTGTGTGCAGTGATACTATCTTCTTCTTTATTGCCTAATGGAAGGATCTTATGTTACAAAATCATGGATAGTAAGCATAAGGCTTGCATACTTTACATCAACCACCCATTCATCTTTTTGTTCATGGTTCTAACTAAATTTAAGTTCCTTCTACCTTTATCGGACTTTGACACGTCATTCCCTTCCGCCATTATTTTCTTCATTGTTGTGGATAGGGCATCATATTGACTTGTCCAACAATATTATAATTATATTAAAGGTTTTAGTTTCTTCAAGATATCATTTAAATGATGCCCTGGGAGTTACTTAGGATATTAGGGTACTATTTCTTTATACCGTTGGTACATAATTATGCAAAAGGGTTTTGAGTGTTCAACTTATTTTTAGTTATTTGTAAAATAAAACCTATGGCGAGGGAAGGTTCAAGGGATTTATTCACTTTCAGGCTTGTTGTTTGGGTTGTCTTAATAATATTGATATACTTCTCAATTATCGTCTGTTGTTTAACATTTGTAGAGACGATAGCGGCGTCGGGAACCGTTGAATTAAGGTTCGTCAGATATCGACGGCCGATATCCCTCGATAGCCATTGATCATCAACCTCTCTCTCTCTCTCTAGATTGACGAATACTTTTTGATTTGGATTAGCAATGGGCGCTACCAGTCCAGCACCATTTTCAGATATCCGCAAACAAGCAAAAAATCTTTTAACCAAAGACTACAACTTTGATCATAAGTTCACTCTAACGATGTTAAGTGATGTTGGAATGGGGCTCATAGCTACTGGTGTGAAAAGGGATTGATTTTTTGTTAGCAATCTAAGCGCGTAGTATAAGAGTGGAAGTACTACAGTGGATGTGAAAGTTGATATACTAACTAATGTCTCAACAATAGTAGATGTGCGTGAGATTTTCCCATGTACCAAGGCAGCACTTAGTTTCAAAATACCTGATCATAAATCTGGCAAGGTCAGTACATTTGTAAATGTTAGTAAAATAGAGCTACTAATTCCTCCGCATATGAAATTCTTTTATCGAGGTGTATCAGCTTTTTTATTTTGTTTGAAGAAAGATGTCTAGGACAGAACATCCCATGATACTAAAACAAATTCTGGTTTTATCACAACTTGATGTGTTGTACCTTCATCCTCATGCAGTCATTACATCATGCATTGGATTGACTCCAACTCCTTTCCTAGAAGGTTTAACAACTATTGGAACCAAGATGTTCAGTTTGGGCGGCGAAGTTGTTTTTGATACTTCTACAGCCTCCTTCACCAAGTACAATGCCGGAATTGACATGGTTAAATCCCATTTCTCTGCTTCTCTCATCTTGTATGTACTACTTTCTCCCATTTATCATTTATCTATAGGGTCTCCTTTTGATCCATGTGGAAGTTTAAGGCCTAATGCAATGTATACAGTACCTCCAAATTCAGATATGTAACAAAAATCAAAAGATCCAAAACAACCAGAATGGCTCAAGTGTTTCTCTTCATTGTTACTCCTAATGTAGAAGCTATACCTTACTAACTACTATAGTAGTATGGTTTTGCAACTAGCTAGTCATATTGTATAAATATATTTCTTACAATATACGGGCTTACACCTAACTTTAAAGCGCCTATTGAAGGCAGCCTCCTCAAAAATCCAAGTGCTTATAAATTAGTATTTCATGAGAGGTAGATCAACTTCTGAAATAGTTACATGTTTTTTTTCTTCAAATTATGGGTTGGAATGCTAATTACATCCTTTTTTGTGTATGTCAAGGGCGGATAAAGGAGAGGCGTTAAAGGCATCTTATATTCATATTGTGAATCCTTTCAAAGGAGTTACTGTTACTGCTGAAATATGTTATAGACTTTCAACCTTTGCTAAAATAATAAATGTTTAGCATATCACATTTATTGATAGGCCAACGAGGAAGTACACGTGTAGAGCTCTTGTCCCCTCTTTTAGTTTAACAGGTTAGTTAAAGTTCTGCATAGTTAGTATAACTAAGGCGTACGGTAACTGTCACATTATTTTGCTCCCTCTTGAATGTTGCTTAGCGATTCTTATTCAAGACTATTATATTTCCACTTGACATGTACAATTTTTTTTACTTATGTCTTTTTCTTGTGAGATAGATTGGGGCTTAGTGATATGAATGTCTTCCTTGCATTTTACTTACAATCAGATATCAGTGTACTAAATTATGTTTTCTGTAAGTAAGAATTTATTGGGTAAATAATGTTTAATTTTGGAGTATAACTTATGGAATGTTTTGTTAATGTCTAATGGACTATAAACTCAAAATGGATAGCGCGCTCAAATTCTTTGAGATGGAGATGGTTCAAATCCATCTAGTCTAATCCAATAATTTTAAATATTTTATTTTTAACAAAACAAATATGAATTTTGAAGCTTAGTGGCAAATATATTTGTTGAGAAAACTAGTCATTTTTTTAGATAACGACACTTATTATTGTTTTTTTTTTTCATGTTCGACATATATAATTGTCGTTTATGCTTAAATTAAACGACATTTGTCTCCTTGAAACGACAGAAAACGTATCATTTATAAGTATCATATTCTTTTAAAGAACAACATATTTATATGTTGTAAAAACACGACATTTATAATTGTCGTTAACAAAAACGACTCCATTTTTTACGACAGTTGTTAACGACAGAATATCCATCGTTAATCTGGCATTAACGACATAAATATTTATCACAAATGACCATTTTTCATGTAGTGGTGGCATATCAATATATCTGGAACCCAGCATATTAAACTATCATAATCCACTACCTGGACAGGTGTGATATTTTGTACTTGTGCATAGTCACGAGTGATTAGACTATAGGAATTATTGAGGGAACCTTCAATGTTGCTGCCTATTCCAAATATATATTCGATGACCTTCACGAGTATTTAGGATAATCCGGATGACGCCTAGCATCTGAGTGTATATTTCACAGATATCATCGCACATAGTAAAGAAGGCTTATGCATGCAAAGCCGCACGTACATGTACGCCATATGGTCTCTTATTTTGCTGCAATTTAAGTTACTGTAAAGGTGCCTCAAGTCGGGCCATGACAGTTGGTATCAAATCTGATATAACTTGGTATAAAGAGATACCAACATTGTTGGTATCAGAGTTGTAGTTAATTAAAAATAGCTCGATACATATGCAGTTGATAATATGGGATGCCAACCTAACAGTTAGTATCTGAGCCCATATTGCCCTTGATAAATGATTCGACCATAGTTCTGAATGCTTATAGAGCAAGTTGGCTACTTGTCAGTCAATATTAGAAGTGCGTTGAATGCTCCATATCATAGTGCGAGATTATTCAAGTTAAAATGTGCTTTGGATAATAATGCTAAGAAGACGGACTAATGTTTCAGTTGCACACTGTGACCTATATCGTCAGATGTCTTAAGAATGCTGGACAATATAGCAGATACACTCTATAAAGTACAATAGTAGGGTGAACTAGCAGCCATAATTGGTATTAGATCTATATTTGCACTGCCAAGTATAGCACCAGTTATGATGAAGGATGATGCCTAAAGTTCCCAGCAGAGATCGATATAGTCAGTATTGTACACTAGGGACATACGTGTGGAAGATGTGATGCTTGGTTAGTTTGAGTTTCTTAGTATCATCAGATGAATGATGAATCATGATTGATACTCGTTTTGATTATCTCAAGATGGACACAACTACTTTTCGAAGTTGAGCGTAATAAGCTGAAAATGAAGCGGTAAAAGACATGGTTTAAGTCCCCAAGGTACACACATAGTAATTTTTGTTACATTGCTGATGATCGCAGAGTTTTTTCTTGAATACGCGATATGAACTATAATACCTTGAAGCGACATAGGTTGCTAGTTGGGTTTTTGCTTGTTTGCAAGTTTGTCCTCAAAAGGCACAGGATACTTAGACACTACTCCACTCCCCGCGCAAAGGGGAGCCTAATCAGCAAGAAAAGAAGTTCTAGCAAGAAAAATATGCCTTCTTTTGGTGGGTCTATGTCTTTTATTTAGCTCTTAGTTCCTCTTTTCTCGTCTCATACCATTAGTAGCATGTGTTTCTCAAGAAGGAAAAAAGGTTAGACAAAGAGGAAAAGGAGTATTCGTTCTTAGGATCGTGCCTGCCATGCCTCCATAAAGTTTAATAGAATGAAAGAGAGTTAAATGTATGAATGGTTACAGGGAGAATGATCCCTGACTTTGTTGTCTCTTTGTCTAGGATATTAGTGGCGTAGTTCTAGATATAATTAACTTATTTTAGGTATTCTACTCATGTTAAACGTTGCCTATGGTATAATATAGTGTAGGTGATCTATCATATACACTATCAAAAGATATTGCAATAATGGACAATTATTTTACAGTATACTACGATATATAAGTACTTGACTTTTTGTTTCTTTCGAAAATAAATGTAAGCAGTATATGCATGTATTCGTGATATATCGGACCTTTAAATCATGTAGTTGGATATTTCGATACATGCTGGCGATATATGTTGTTTGGTTCTATATATAGTGTTCGTAAAACTTCTCTCTTGACAGATTAGCATTCTGAAAAAAAAGTTGGGCATCTGGTACAAAAACCTTGATGATCAAACTGTTGTTTCGGTAGCAAACAAAAATCAACGCCTCAGGGATCCACACTCTTCAAACCTGGAACTCTTTAAGGATAGTATACTACGACTCTTTGAATTATATAACTTTATTTGGAAGACAGGTGTTGCCCCCCATTAAGTCTACCAAACTCCATCGCCTAAACTCTCCGACACTCAATTATGAAAACCCCACAAACAATCATACCCATTATCAACCTAATACGCTTAACAACACCCACCAACACTTCAAACTTTTGATTCCCCTCTTTCTCCACTACACCACAGGCATTTCATCAAATACCTCGCCTGCATTACCCCTATGGGGTTTCAACCAACACAACTCTGTCTCATTCTCATTAATTCACCTTTGAACTTCTTAAAAAATTTGTAGAGTTGTGAAAATGTGCTAGTTTTTAAATAGGTCCATATTTTTTTCCCTAAAATTAGGAGGGGGAGTACTAATTGAACTTTAACACCTAATATTTTCCTAATTTATTCAATCCAATGTCGTTTTGAAATCAACTATTATGTGGTTACTCATAATTGAATACTTCACTTCAAAAACTAGTAATTCTAGAAAGGAATCAGAGTTTGAAATTAGAAAACTTATAAGAGAAAAAGATATCAACAATAGAGATAAACAAATAAGCAAACCCAAGAGCAGCAATAAAGATCAACAAATCAGCAAACCCATTGATGAGAGTAACAAATTTGATGATTTAAAGTGTATTAGGTTTCTGTGTTAGGGCTCCTGATTGTGTATGGGAGTTTTGAAGGAGAAGAACTGTGTAAAGAAAAATTGTTTTGAGTTGAGTTGAAATTTGGGACTTTTTGTTTTCACGGTGTTTTGTCTAAAGTCTCTAAACATATACTATTATATTAGGGACGCCCAAGTCCAACAGTCCCTAAATTATACTATTAAGAACATGGTCATTCTTTCCGTCCCAAAAACAAAAATGATAAGAGACTGATTCAAAGTCGTCTCAAATGTTTTATTATTAGAGACAAATTTCACTTCATCAATAATATCTGGTCCCTAATAATCTTCTTTTTTGTAGTGCTAGGATAAAAAATCTTGAGTAGAATTAGATGTCAATCCTAGTTCCATGTACATGGTAGTTTGTATTGATGGAGTATCTTAAGAAGATCATATCTGAACAACAGAAGATTAATTGGATGCCTTTACAGAATGTAGTTCATAGATAGAGGTATGGGTACACTTCAGTTTAAGACGATTGTACTAGTGTGAAGGTTGATCTACGCGAATGTAAATAACAGTTTGAAGTGGCGAGCCAACGAGCTAAGCATTATAGGTGCAGTGGCAGTATTATGTTCCTAAGTTCCCCAAGTTACTCACATGAGAGTAGGGATGAAGAAATAATGAAATACTTTAGCAATCGATCAGTTATAAGTAATAGGTTATGGCAGATCTATTATGACGTAGTTGTACACAAATCCCAGCTGGGTCATTGCTACTGAAGTTTGGCAAGATACATGAGATAATTTGCATTTGATTCTCAAAAGTATAGTTGATGCCTTGAGACATTTATGAGATATTGAAGATGACATCTACTTGTTATACACCGGGAACAAGTGCAGATCCGCGCGTGAAGATGCCGGTGTTAAGTCCTCCTTAGGAAAGAGGCAATGTGAAGTCCTCCGAAGTTGATGTATAGTTTGTGACATTGAAGTAGTAATCACTTTTCTTAGGATCTTATGCAGATCTATGTAAACTTCTAGACGCCATCTATTATTTAATAGCATAGAAGATGGGGTACCACGAAGTTTGGTAGAGCGCAATGTAACCGCATATATAGATGTCTTATAGGTATACTAAGTTTACATAGTATGCCTTTATGATGGACCTCGATGGTTTTGCTGGCGGTAGTGTCAATCAGAATTTTCGTGCCTTGATAGGCTGCCCCAAGGTTTGTTGGCGATAAGAAGAAGTTTACACGCCTTTGTTAAGAGTATATACTACCTCATAAGGAGCCACCTCCTTTGCCCACGTGAACATTAAGTACCAGTTCTCAATCCTGGTAAGGCAAGATAGCCGTATCTTAATCTTCTGATTGCTCTGTAAGAAAGGCAGACATGTTGAAGACCTTTCTATTGATATAACTAAGATAGAAGTCATGTAGTTTGAATTGGCGTCAGATGTTATGCTTAGCAGATGGGAAGAGTCTACCCCAGGTTTTAGCAACTTACTCATTTACTACTCAGCACTCACAGAAGTAGATTATTTCTTTGAGATACTATGGTTGACACTAAAGATAGGGTAATTCTAGATGGATGAAATACTATCTCAAGCCCGGGATTCACATAAGATTGATTATCGGATTGCAAAAGCATTATGTGACTCAAAGGATGGGCGCACAGGTATGACTTGAATGGAGCGCACCATACATAAACGGGATTGCAGATATCCATTTTATGTTGTTTGAATGTGATACAGGGTTTGTCGAGGTGAACGACATTCCAAACATCAGGGGAGAATACACTATGCAGGAAGATGCAGCGCATATATCTGAAGGCAAAGACCCAAAACTATAATCCAGAAGAACATGCAGACTTCAGAGTTTGAATGAAGCTTTAGTCACCGAAGTACTGAGATTGGAAGGCTGAAGATTAAGGTTCAGTTGTGAAGACAGTTTATCAGCATCAAGACTAGCAATCCATTAAACTATTCACCAGTGTAGAAGAATGTACAGTACTCTGAACTATGTGCAAGAGGATGTTAGTCTCTTAAAGATACATAACATAAAATCCTTGCAGAGCCGTGTTAAAGTAGATGTTCACAACAAGGATGTTGAGTTTATTGAGTACGGGAGAGTATGACGCCCTATCGAACGTTAAGGAAATCTACCTAAGCACTTTGAGTTCTGACCTTGGATACATGTTTTATATATCTTAATATAGCTACACGCCAAGTTTCATTAAAATTGGATTCGGTTAAGGGGGGTGAAAAGGGCGAGTATGCTTCATTTCAACATTTGTTGTTTCCTTTTGGAGACTAGCTATTTAATTAGTAGTTATATTAAGGAGGAAGTTGGTCCAAACTTCCCCATGAAATAAAAGCTTCATATATCTTGGTCATCTAGGACCCCAGTTCATAAATCATCCACAAGGGATGTTCATGGGTCCCCCTAGGCATAGGAAATGCCAGGGGACATTCTCCTGAATGCGGGCCATATTTTTAAATAAAACTTGACCACGGGGACACTATGCCCTGTGTATAGCCCACGACCTATCCGAAATGGACTGTCCCCTTAGAAATGGACTATGCTATTCGAGTTACCTACCATCCAACTAGCTTAGGCCCATGGCATATCAATATATCTGGGACCCGACATATTGAGCTTGTAGTAGCATATTTCTCATGATTCAACAAAGACAAATATACAAGGGACATCTCAAAAGTATATCATCATTCATCAGTCATGGAAACATTCAACTCGAAGAACATCTCGGTCTACAACTTTAAGAAGTCGACCACGTATGAGAGACGTTACACTTGGCCAAAGGTAACCGTTGCTCGTGCTTCACAAAGTTCGCCCACCTTCCAAAATTGCAGAAGAAACATTGTATCTGTGTAACTGCATGTATCCCATTATAAATACAGGTAGAGCATACAATATTAAGGACAAGAGAATTCTCATGCCTATCATTTTTATATTACTTTCTCTGTCAAGTGTAATAGATTAGCACCATAGTAAAATCTTCATCAAATCCTCCTCAATGTCATGATTTTTCTTAGTATTCCTTTGAGTTTTCCAAGTAAAATCTAGTGTGTTCCATTATTTTAACTCATGAACTACATATTACTACAACCTAAAGTATAGGCAAACTTTACCTGCTGAAAAACTAGTAATTATAATTGGAACTGTCTGTGGGAAAACTCTATTTTCTTTATCAAACCCTCTTTTTAATTTGCAACATGAAACTCCAAAGTGCTTCTAGTACTCAGAGAAGTAACGAGGAAACCCCAGCCACGGTGTTTCAAAAAACCATCAACTTGCAGAATATAATCCTCAAACTACAAAAGCAAAAGGAATTCCATAGAGTGTAGCGACTCGAAGATAAAAAGATTCACGCGCAATCCCTCTAAGTCAAAAGGGACGAAAGGAGAAAAACCCTTGAGCAACAAAGCTTGGCTCATTAGAAGAAGATGGAAATCTTACACATGTAACATAATTGATTTACCACTCGGTAGGGGTCGCCCATCCAGGCCTAAAGTGAGCACCGATCCAGAACATCTCAAAGGGAAAATAGATCATCAGGAGATGAAAGACACCAAACTTTGAGGAGTCGGTTAAGTAATCTTGATAGAGCATCACGATTTTTCGACATCACTTCTTCAGCCTCGACCACTCAGGGAAGTCGGCGAACTCGAAGTCTAGCCCCACCGCCTCCTCCAAGATGATCTGTGAGAAAAAGACTATGCCCAGAAAGACTTCAACCATCATGCACCTGTGATGACACCACCAGTGACCCTGCAGTTCGTTACCTTGAACGAGTTGAATACCAGGATCCCGGCTATTAATACCAACAATCTAAGTCAAAGATCAACCTTGAAAAGGATCGAGACAAACCCCATCTCGCCACACTTCGAGAATATGCCTATTCTTTAAAAAATCACATGCCAAAATTCCCTCAATACGCGAGCCTTACTGATCCGCTAACTCACGTCAAACATTTCTAAGGTACAGCTAGACTCTACTCAAAACTCAATTCCATGTTATGACGGTTATTCAACATGATTCTTAAGGAAGAACCTCTTAGATGGTTTAATATCATTCCCGAAGGATCAATAACAAGCTTTGCTCAATTACAACTCTTGTTCGCATTGAATTATGCGCATGCAAAGGAATGAGAAGTGACTGTCGATTTTCTCTTCTTTTTTGAATAGGGAGCAAAGGAAAGCCAAGAAAATTTTAACAAATGATTTTTACAAGAAACTAGGAAAATTGGAAATTCTGATCGGAAGATCGTGGTCCCTGTATTTACTTTTATTCTTCACAATGGCTCTAAAGTTCAAATAAAGTTAACAGTCCACTCCATAAGACAAAGACAGAAATAATAGATGAGTAGTCAGTAATTACATCAAGCTTGAGAGATCGAAGAAGGACAAGATAAAAAGCTCATCTGTCATTCACTCCATAGGAACCGCTTCCCTAAACACTTCCAAGATGTCAAGCAATGGGAAAGACAAACGAGGAAAATGACCCAATAATAACCTAAAAGTTCAAGCAGGAAAGAAAGATAGGCTCATCCCAGTCTTACCACCCATGACCACGACATTAACAAACATCATACCCATTATGAGGGAGACAAACTCTTCAAAGATGCTCAGGAGATCTATGATGTACCAAACAAACCTCTTTGTCAGTATCACAATGTACACAGTCATGAGGCTGATAACTGCTATTCCCTTATAAGAATCATCTACCAAATTGTACTAGCAGGACGTCTCCACAAGTATGTCATCGGTGTTCAAAAATTCTACAACAAGGCCAAGCTAGGCATCTGCACATGATGGAAATCAGGAAAGGGAAAAAGCGTAAGAAGAATGATCAAATTATGTTATGCTGTAAAATGACCTCATCAAAAAAGTTTGCTAAACTCCATAGCGTCGAACTCCCCACTAAAGTTCAACTTCATACTCCTTAGAAATTCAAGACCAACCATATCGGCATTGGCAACAGCCTCATTCTTCACCACATCCACCTTGGCAAGAGCCTCCCTTTTTTTTCTCTATCTCCATTGATTTCCTAACACTAAGAATATGTTCTCTAACATCATCCTTAAAAGTCAACTTCTTCAGATTCAATGCCTTTTCCCTCGCCTTCACGTTATCTGCCCTGAGTTTATTCTGCTCCTTTTTCTTCTCCGCCTTCGAAGCCCTCTTAGCTTCTCGAATAGCCATTTGGTGTGATTTGACCATAGTAGACTTAACCTTCGTCAACTCGGCCTCCAGATCATCATTTTATTTTACCAACTCCTTTCTCGATATTCTTTAACACCAAGACTTCGTTGGCCAAATTCTGCCCCCAAAAAACAAAGGCTTACCATCAAAAAGAAGCTTCTTGATCTGCATAATTGTTATAGAATGAGTTCTCGAATAAGACCCAATGATACTAATTGAAATAAAGCGTTAAGATTCCTCACCTGATTCATCATCATGTGACCCTCAACAGAAAAGGTTGATATGTTTTCTGCTCCGGCTATGCAGTTATCAAAACCCTGCTCCGTCGAAGACCTTGATGGTTTAGTTTGTCTCTTCCTCTGAATTTACCAAGTTCCCAGACTGCTTCGTCTTCATTGAATCGAGACTATTCTTCTTCAAGCTAACAATCTTATGCTGCGACACAATAGGAATTTTCCCAGAGCAAACATCGTCCCCCCACCTTTGGGAATAATAGCATCAACTTCTTTCCTTCCCAGGTTTTCTTTCTCTTGAGGATTCTGGTGAGTAATCCTCCTTGTAGGAAGAGCAGACACAAGAGGAAGGGTAGCAACCCTTTTCTTCTTTCCTACCTTTCTAAAGTCACCACTTAGCAGCGCTTTTTTTTTAACTGCCACTGAATTAGTCGTATACCTACTTGAATCAGGGTTATCAAGTGGAATACTAAATTCAGCTGCCATCTTTGTTTGAGCAGACATCTTATCATCGATTAAACAGACTTCTTCCCCCTTATTTTGAGCCCTTTTCAACCCAGCTTCTTTAAAGAGATCTTCCAAAGACTATTGATCCACGGCAAGAGAATCAATTTGACCAAGGTAGTCTTTCTTAAGGTTATATAACTTCTTCCTTACCATTAAATTTTTGTTCACCTCCTTTAGAGCTGTACAAAAAATCAGACTTCATTACAAATTGTTCAAGTATAAAGTTTAACATACAAGACAAACGAACAGATACTAACCTAAGTAAAAAAGATTATACTTCAAGCGTTCACCCGATTCTTTAAGGTCAGATTCAAAGTTACCAGATACAAGTAATCGATCGATAAAGTATTTACCGCAAATAGAAACCATCTCATAGAAAAAGGCATTTTCAAAAACCTAGCCAAATACCTATAATCAGGCCTACAAAGATTTTTCTTTAATGTATAATACACGAACAAGTTATCAACAGATATTAATTGCTCACCCTTTTCTCTTAATCGAGCATTCAGTACAGTAGCAAATCGAAAGAGATCATATACGTTTGGATTAAACTGATCATGAACGACCTCGAAGAAGTTAAAAAAGTTTTTCTGGTCAACTCGAATGGGCAACTTCAAGCTCGTCTTAATCTGTTCGCGATGAGCAATGATGCCATCTAAGGGAATTTCCTTGTCTGTATTATCCCCATAATAGTCCTCCAATCTCACATTATTAGGAATACCATACTTACGCTTGAAATTTAAAATCTCATTATCTTTAAAAAAAATCCCAACATCTTCTCCTACTCGACCTCCATCAAAACATTCACCTCGATCACTATTTTGAGGCTTATGTTCGATATCAGTTTCAGTTTTCTCCTCATCTACCTCCTCCATCACAACATCTGAACAAGAGGCGACTTCGTTCACTATTCTATTCCCTATAAATTTTTTAACCTCAGGATCAACGCTACTACCAACCCTGTAATTGTTGCCCAACTCTCATACCCAAATGGTTACATCAATAATAATAGGTCATCAAGAACATTAAAAATCTTTCCTTCAGCATCGACATCAGGAAAATTAGTGGTATCAACTGGTCGATCCATTTGAGCTTGAAATTCATATCATTTTTAATAGATCTAAATTATTTTATTTCATAACTTATTTCAAATCTTTCTTTGTTATATTAACATTCCATTTCTCGTACATCCTGATATAGAACATCAAGCTTTTCCAAGATTATACTTGAGCCTACAATTTATATTGTTCTCGACCATTTCGAGAGATAATTTGGCCAAGTATTATCATTGAAAAGATTTAAATATTAAAATAATATGCATTTTGACACTACTAAATTCGAGTTCCATATTTTTTAACTAACTTTTCCTCGAGGTTTATACAGGGAAACTAGCTATCATGTTTCCCGCCAAAACATGTTTCGAATCCTCAAGCAAGGATTGTAGTATTTAACGGCGTGAATCACGGTGAATACAAGTACATCTCCTTCCAAACACCATTCCAGTCTTAAACTGCCTAAACCCAGTTTGACATTTCCAAACTCGTCACCATAACCCTTTCAAATCAACAATCCAAGTCCCATTCCATTATTCAACAACACTTTATCACATCACCAAAACCCTTGCAAACACCTCCAAAATACCACTACCAAGCATCCCCTCAACTCCAGAATGTCTCAAAGCAACAAAACCCAAATCCAGCGAAACCCTAAAAATGTTAAACTCTATTTCTTCCAAATTAATACCCATTCGTTTAATTCAATCAATATACACAATCATAAAAACATAATCTACATTGGGTATGGGTCAATTACAGAAAACACAAAGCGAATATGAGAAATTAGAAAAGGAGTACTCACCTTGACAACGAATAGCTTCTGAATTTTTCTCCTTTGAAACTTTGGCTCTCTCTATCAGCACAAAGATCTCCTCATTACCAATGATTAACGAGTTAAAAATAAAAGAAAAGGAGGAATCACAAGCTTGAACTTTACTTTCTTCAAATAGTAGCAAAGAAACTCATAAAGTGAGGGGGTATTTAAAACACCAAGGTGATTGTTGGACGCACCCCCTCGTGAACCAGCGCCAAATCATTTGGCATTTTTCTTCTTTGAACTCCTAGCCCTTCTTCTTATCAAAGCCATCACAATGCCTTCCCAAACTTTTTACATGTATCACAACATCCTCGTGCTCACCATTCACCATCCCACAAGTTGTAACTCTCAAACTTGCAAGAAGAAATTGAATATTAAACTCGTTATAACGTAAAATTTCACATATGGTTAAACACCTAGCAATTGTTCATTACAAACACCATCGTGCTTCTCTTTTATTCACCTCCTACAATCTAAGGATAATTACAACAAGTATTCAAATTTTGAAAATTTGAAATCAATAAATTCTCGATGTCAAAGGTAACCGTTACTCGTGCTCCACAAAGTTCGCCTACCTTCCTAAATTATAGAAGAAATATTGTAAGTTTGTAACTGCATATATCCAACTATAAATACATGCAGAGCATACAACATCAGGGACAATAGAATTTCCCTACCTATCATTTTTGTATTACTTTCTCTGTCAAGTGTAATAGATTAGCAACATAGTAAAATCTTCATCAAATTTTCATCGAAGTCATGGTTTCTCTCAGCATTTCTTTAAGTTTCTACGTAAAATTCATTGTGTTATATTCTGTTAACTCTTGAACAACATAACTATCTATACTACTAAAGGAAAAGCCTTAGAATGAGAATACATCTTGGCCGTTGATCAGATTCCCCCACACAAGTTTAGGGGGCATCAAAGGCTATATTTATAACCACAATATGAGGATTTAATGTTGGTCATTGTATATTTTTGACCAAAATCAATGAAAAGGACTATTTTTTGCTTGCCTAACTTACCCCTTGTAAAATACAAACTTATAGTCTAAAATAGTTTTACAAATTTGTCATATTTCAATTGTTAGAGGGTAGTATTGTATTACCGTCATTACCCTTTTAAAATACAAAGTTAAACCTAGGACTTAAAGAGTATTAATGTAGTTTTACAACCCTTTCCTAAAATACCCTCAACTTGATCTAAATTCCACAACTGTCTTTTCTCCTCATCTCTAACTAAAAACCAAAACCTAACCCCAAACTTTCTCTCTTTTGTCTCTTTTTTCAATCGATCGATCGATCGATCAATTTCTCTTCTTCCATTTGAGAGCCATCATCGATGCTTCTAAACCTCGATCAATGGTGAGAAACCCCACTAACGGATTCTTCATTAGTGGTATTAGAAGATAAAATTTTAAAAGTTGAAGAAACCCTAAAAACCAATTTTTAGGAGTTCCTTTGTTGCTGCAATCTCACTATAGTAGATATGAGTTATTTAACCCTCACTCAAAATTACAAGTTGTAATGTTTCGGCAAATGGGATTTGTTCGATTCTCGGCGCTGTTACGAGCAATTTCGATGCGAAGGCTGAAAACGTAGTTAAAAGTCAGGACCAAGTCTCATTCACTCTTGATCGCCTCACTAAAGGTAATCTTTAATCCGAATTAAACAACATACCAAGCGCATTTTTTCCATTGTAAAAGTAGTTGCCAGATATACCAAATTAAACAACATACCAAGTACATTTTTTTCATGTTTCTGAGATGATCCATAGATGAATTTAGTCGTATATCGATTTTTTACTTACTTGAATACATATAATTATGACTTAAAGTTTATCTTCTTGATTTACAGGATTTGCAGCTTTGGATAATTACCACCATAATTTATTTTCCCATCAAATTATTGCCCCTAGCTTAACTCTTTCTTCTACTACATGTTCATCTCCTTTCCCGAGGATAAATAGAGGGTACAAAGAATCTGCGCTGATATCTATGGTTCTACTCATTCGGGGGGTAAACTAGACTCAACTAGTATTTCTCTCATTAACCCATATCCCATTTTACTCAAAAGATTGGATTTATATCACAGTTATGGACTTTGAGTTTGTTTGTTGTGCTTTGCACGCATTTCGTAGTTTGTGGATGATAACACAGAAATTGTAAAATACTATAATGCGAGGATGAATAAGGGTGTTCAACAGTGAGAAACGAGTCCCATCATTTATTTGAAAAGATTGAACAATTAGGTATTCTTTGTTTTATCACATTTTGCTTATTTGTATTCAATCTCCAAGTTATTCCATTCTAGTTGTATAGTAGAATTCTCTAAACCATGCTCATAGGACAATCGATATCGAAATCATTTTTATCTGGTCAATTCTAATATTATATATTATTTTGCCATATATTGTACTACCCCAGTGGATTTGAAAATCTGACTTCTTCATATGGTTTGCCCTATTTTATTTAGTATCTATTGAAAATTATCCTTCTTCAACAATGACTCCTACATGTAATATTAGGAAGAGAATGATTTCTTATTGATGTTGTTTCTGGTTAGGTTACTGTTAAAGAATGTACATAGGTGTGCTTGGTTCCTGTCTCACGTGCAACGAGTGTTATGCCAAAGCTTGTGGAAGCATAGGTAAGGAACAAATGTGATGATGCATATTCTAATTTTTGGCTGTGAAATTTATGTCATTATTGTACTAGCTTGTTTTCCCTTGATCTACTAGCTTTTGTTAGACTCTTATCTTACACCAACAGTGAAGTGAACCTAACCACCAGGTTGATTAAGTCTCCTATCTCTTATGAAGGCTATTATTTATTGAATGAATATGTGTATATGGGGGTAGAAAGTGAAATGATATTATAGTTGGTTAATGACAGTTTCGTTGAATGGAGCTTGTAGTGGCTTGAAAACCTATGTCATTCTTTTGCTGAGATTTGAGAGGAAGCTTTATTTTCCTTCTTTATCAACATTAATTTTCAATCTTGATGAATATTTCATATTCCAATGTTGTTTTATTTATCAGTGTCTTTCTTGTTTGTCATGCGACAGTTGAGGTGGACACTTGTTGAGTTTTCCTAATGATCATATTCAATATCTGACTTGAGTATTTTTCTTTAGGGCGACTAAATTAATTAAACAATTTATCAAACAGTTTTAGTGATATAACTAGCGATCGGGCACACGATTAGTTCAACATTTCCATGTTAAATTGTGTTTTTTCTTAATTGCTTGGGGTTATTTATTCGACAAAAGAAAACCCGAAGACGCGCAATTAGTTAATTGATATATTTGAGCAATGTGCATTGTTTTAGCATTTCAGGACTATTACAATATCTTGTTTGATAATAGAATGGATCCCGTTTCTAGTGTCAGCTTTGCAAACGACTAAAGGTACTCGATATACCTAAACTCCAAGAAATGTTCTCCAGGCGGTAATGGCGACCTTGATACTTTAATGAATGATGTTATTAGAAAGAAGCTCAGGATCATCCCCACCAACAGAACATAAGTTATCAACATATAGATATCCTTTCATTATTGATCGTACGAGAAAAAATTTCTCAGTCTTTTTGTGTCGTATGTTGCAGATGGGAAGCTCAGTCTGGACAAGTTCTATCAAGTCTTCAAGGCGATTTTATGAAGCCAATAACTCACTAGGTAATTTTTATACACAGAGAGAGACTAAAAAGTTGAATGCTTAATATGTTCATGAAAACTAAAATTTCGTATCTATTCTTTTTAGCTTGGGTTTACAGGAAAATGGTATATAAGATGGTATGTTTTTATTTTTATCGTGTACAGCTCTTAAGAAATCTTAAATTTGATATGTAATGTGATTGGTTTCTTGTATGTAATTTGTAGAAGCAGGTATGTTTTGGTGGCTTTATAAGAATCCAAACAGAGTTCAAGATCCTTCAAAGTCTTGGCCAATTGTTCTTGGTTGCAAGGTGGACCTATGAGTATAAATTATTTAAAAAATAATTAAGCATTGATGAGAAACAACATATACTTTGTATTTGATTTGATGGGGGTTGGGTGAATATTTCTAGGGTGCTTTAGGCGTTGGGATCAGAAATTTTGAAGAAGTTGGACCTTTAGATTATTTGAATCCTAGAAACTCAACTTGATTGCAAAAAGACGATCTTTTATTCGTCGTAAGTAGGTCTAATTTTGCTTTATTGTGTATGGTCTCTTAATGTTATTAGTCATACAAAATTGTTGTTGCAAGGCCTTGAGTGTCATGGTTTAAGGTCGTTTGATTGGTGGCATTTTGGACTAATTTGTGTTTATTTTTCGAATGATTTAGGATAACCCCGTTGAGACGAGTTACAGTTTTGTGGAGGATGAGATGGCATTGGTGAATACCGATGAAAAGGTCGCACTTGATTTAACTGTATTATTGATGAAGGACTTGAATAGGAATAAGATACTTCAAAAGAGTTTGTTTTACATTGTCGCAGAAACGCGAATGCATTAGCTTGCTCGAAGATGAGAGTGGGAGTTTTCATCATGAGAAAGAAATGAGTTTATGTAATGATTCATGTGTTGACTTGATTCACCTTGACGTTGTTATGGACCTCATGGAGATTGGAGACTGGATGACTAGGTGGGGTTATGAGAAGGAGTGGTGTCAGGTCTATGATAGTGTTCGTCGTGATGATTAAGTCGGGTTATGAGGAGTGTTACAATCTGAGCAACTTATCAATGCATTCAGATATAAAAGGCTACCATCTGAACAAATGTATCATTCTTTGCCAACTTTGCTGAAGTAGGCTTTGTTGGAAGCCATTACTATTCTTTTGTTGAGCATTATGTGAATTCATGTAAATCTTTACCTTCTATGTGGGGTAGCATATGGTCACTCATGGTTTTGGAGATGGGGCTACAAGTTCTATCATGGGAGCTTTGGAGTAACATAACATAATTACAAGGTGACAATTCGAGTTCTTAGCTCGCTTAACATCGACAATGTTCTCAAAGATTTGGGACGTGCGATGCGAGACAAGCAGTTTGCAAAAATTATTTAAATTTACAGAGAAGTGAGTGATTCCCAATTGATCACATTCTGAGATCTTATTAAGTTCATGCTTACAGTCAAATCTCGCGCTCCAGTTCAAAGAAAAGCAGTGACTAAGCCACCACCAGCTAAGGCGATTAGGCCACAAAAGTCTCCAACGAAGAGCAACAATTCTACCAGATATCAAATGTTTAAATCCTTTGTTTCAACGAAAAGCGAGAGACTTGAGTATGCAGCAGAAGTAAATGTTGAAGTACTTAAAGAACGGTGTGGTGGAATGTCTAGACAGGAAGTCAGAGATGTTGCTAGGCTTCATATTGGTGACACAAGTTTGCTAGACTTTGTGATTAAGTCCATCAACAACTACATTAGTCCTTGATTTCACGATCAATGAGGTTAGCAGTCCAACTATAGTAGAATTGGATGAGGAGAAACCATTCTGGACTACCACCAATAATAGATCCAGCGGGGTTGGATGTGTACCAAGACATGAAGCGTGTGAATTCAAGAGGAGTACCCTGAATCATAATTGGTATAGCTTACGACTCGGGCGGTTTTAGATAGTAAACACTTAGTGGAGGGATGGCTGTATAAGGATGATCAAGAACATGTGTTACTAAGGTTCATGTGTCAAGTATTAATGAGTTTAGACGAGTGTTGAATGAAGAAATTGACCCGACCTTTCCCACGTAGTCCATTTTTCTCTTTATAAATTGAGTGGAAGACAGTCGCCCTAAACTTATAGTAAAACCAAATAAGAAGAGAGAAACCTAGAACTTGAAAGATAGATAGAGATAAGTGATGAGTTATCTTTCCTTCCTGGTCCTTGTGGTTGATTTATAGAGCTCACAGTTCGAGTCATGGTTTAATCACATAACACATCCTCAATGTAGTTCTAATGTTTATACCTGAATTCTTTGTGACCAAGAACACTTCAAAGTCCTAAAACCCATGACAATAGACCGAACAGCTTCTACTATTTTTAACTGAAAGATGCCTGCCATAGAGAAGGGCAAGGAAGTAAAGAACATCATCTGAGAAAAATACCAGTGCCATTTGTGGGTCCCATAGTAGTCTCCAACGAAAGAAAAGAAATTGAATTTTAGAAAATTAAAAGGAACAAAGATCAACGACCCATATACTGACCAATCCAATAATTATGTGACTGTGAACACCAGGACTGATAATCAAAGTTCAAGATTAATATTACCAAAAGTTTTATGATGATTAAAAATAATCTAAATTCATTATTACTTACCCAATTGGGGTTGTTTCAAGAAAAATAAATTTCAATATATCGTGTGCGTAGGTACTCTAAGGTCTGTTTTTTGTTGAGGGCAACTCAAAAAGATAAGAAGTCTCATTTCGGTAATTTGTTGTACATTTTAAAAGTCACAACAATGTACTCGCAATTAACAGCAAAATCTCACTCTTTAATCTTCAGACTTATAAACATTAACGGATTTATCTATGAGTTTACTTTAATCTTATATTGTTTAAAACTCAAGCTCTAAGGAACATAGGTACTCTTTATAGTAATAATTATATAGATGTAATTAGCAAACACTTAAATCAGAAATTCTTAAACGTTGTACATTTACTTCACGAGCTTAAGCAACATAACGACGATTTTACAACATTATTCAAAGCCAATACTTGCAACTAAAGAATTAAAGATATGAACTCTATTCCTAACATTTGAGAGATCACCTTAAATACAAAACAATTTGAACACATAGGTAGACATTTTACAAATAATTGTAGGCACACGTGATAGCGTGTGCTCGATTGCTAATTACTACCTAAAGTATAGACGAAGTTTACCTACCGGAAAACTAGCCATTACAGAGCTATCCTGATCCGCTGCTAGGACGGTGTGTTATTTCGTACTTGTGCATAGTCACGAGTGATTACGTTGTAGGGATTATTGAGGGAATCTTTTGCGCTGCTGCCTATTCCGAATATTTATTCGATAACCCTCACGAGTATCTAGGATAATCCAGATGACGCCTAATATCCAAGTGTATATTCCACAGGTGTCGTCGCACCTAGTGAAGAAGGCTTGTACATTCTCAGCCGCATGTGCATGTACGTCGCACGGTCTCTTATTTCGCTGCAATTCAAGGTATTGTAGAGGTGCCTCAAGCCAGCCGTGACACCCCCCAAACTAAACTGTTGGAAATGCTCTAACACACAAGCCATCCAGACGTTGCTATGACCCAAATGATATCTGAGAGAGAGAGAGAGAGGAGTTGGAAAATAGAGCGGTTATTTTGAACGAGAGAGAGAGAGACAGAGAGAGATGTATCTAACAACAACAACTCCCTCCTCTTCTTCATTTGGAATTCAGGTACTACTACTTAAACACCTTTCCATTATTTTCTACACCAATCACTGTATATTTATTTACTGCCTTAATTGGGACTGATTTCCCAATTTTTAGGGCTCTTTTGTTGTTCTTGATTACAGTCTTCAACTGTAATTTGTTTCAGTTCATAATAGTTCAACATTCTTTAACCTTGTGCTTCATTGGAGAAGTTTGACTCTTCTATGTGGTATGGTGAAGGACAGTAATATACAATACTATTACAATGTTTTTGTGCCGTAGCATCTGGGAAATGAGGGTTTTTTTTTCCTCATTCTTGTTGATCTTCTCAGACCTTACAATCTAACATTATGGAATCATGTTCTAGTGGCTTCTCCCAGACATTTACAAAAAAACCCTATGCCCTGCGAGAGTCAAATCACCCATATGCCGTGCATGAGGCAATATTTCTGCTGTACCTACTTCCTGTATTCCCTCGTAGTTATGTCACTTTAGAATCTTACTCGCACAACATACTAATGATGTAAGAACCTCGAATCAGTTCCTAAACAGTATCCTTCCTTGACCTTGGAGTGTGCGTTCAGCTGTGGCAAGAATTCTTGAGCATAACAAACATAAAATCTTGTCGTTAATCCATGATAGTTTCATACAAGACTTGAAGATGCCATCCTTGGAAGTTGAAAGTGTGCAAGTCTTCTGTTGCTCTTGTACCCACATTCTGTATTATAGTTACTCGATGCCTACAAATTGGGGAGACTTGTACGTGATTAATCTATTCTACTACACTCTCTTTCTCGTGTTTAATACAATATCTCGTCATTTATATGATTGGAATTTTAAATGCTATTTTCTCTTCGGAAGTTACTCGCTAGTTCTCTCATTGTCCAACATTACTCCATTTGATCGAGATCAATACAATTACCGTGTTGAAAAATAGAGAATTTCCCAATGAAAAATGACTTGAAAAGGAAAAAAAAAAATGATGCAAAAAACAAAGAAACATGCATTTTTTTGTCGAGACCTTGGAACCTAACTTAATTGGGAGGTTGTGGTCTTGCGCCTTGTGAAAGAAATACAAACTTAAGGCCAGTGGTATACCCGTATGCTATCATTTTTCTTTGGATAAATTCAATACAATGATCAATAACCAACTTTGTTTCTTTGGGGTTGTCTTCGCGATGAATTACGAAGTCTTCAATTATAATATGTTTTCCCTAAAAGAAAGCTTCGCCGCAGCCTTCTACTTGCTAAGTATCTTGTACACTTCCGAGGTGAAAACAATCCCGTTGTATTCCAAATCTCAGTTTCTCTTGTGAAAATGTTCCTTCAGTGGTGACACGTGATGATTGATTTTCTTATTTTTTAGCAAATTTTCTCCCTAGCGTATTCCACTTGTGATGGTTAAGATTGTCTCTATACTGAAGTCCCGAATCCTTAAGCTCGATACGTCTATTTGGACACCATTTTCTATGAAATTTCTCAACATCAGTCAGGTCTTGGCCGCCGGGAATGGATGGGTCCTTGTTTGTAATAAAGTTAGCCTCGATCTGAGGATCACGACAATTTTTCATTGTTAAAGTCCTCAAGTATTAAATAGAGACCACGAACTATATTAACCTTATCGACATCATTTCTCTTTATTAGGTAGAAGAAGGTAACTCTAACACAATGTGTCTACCGGTAAGTATGAATTGCATGCCTCAGTGTATTTTTTCACGTTTGTATCGCTGAATTTATGTTATTTAGGAGTTGAATTCATGTGCAATAACGTCAGACATTTTGTCGCTTATTGGTGTCTTTGGAGGGAAACTAGTGATGTTATATAATAATTGAAGAGTGAAAACAACTATATACTGAACTAAGTGTGATATTTTTCTCAAGTATTATATAACATCACTTAGTTCCCCCGTCAAAGACACCAATAAGCAAGAAAATGACTGACGTTATCACACTCAGATTCAGCTCCCAATTTTTTTTAACGATGCAGGCGTGAAATTATATACTGAGGCATGCGATTCGGACTTACCAATAGAAACATAATGTTAAAGCTATCTTCTTCTACCTAATAGAGAGAAGGAATGTCGATAAGGTTGATAGGATTTGCGGTCTCTATTCAACAGTTGAGAACTTCAACAATGAAAAAACAATCGTGATCGACGATGACTCATCTATTTCCTACGACCAAAACTTGGGCAATGCTGAGAAACTTCTTGGAAAATGGTGTGAATATAAAGTTATCGAGGTAAAAGATTCAGGACTTAGATCTGGAGACAATTTGAACCATCACCAAGGTATAATGACGTCAGAGAGAAAATTTGCCCAAAAAAAATGGAGAAAATGTTCCGCACGTGTCAACACTAAATGAACAATTTCACAAGATAAACCAAGATTTAGTATACATAGACAATGTTTTGCACCTCGGAAGAGTACAAGATACTCGCAAGCAGAAGGCTACGGTGAAACTTTATTCGAGAGAAAACAAATTGTAATAGATGACTTTGTAATTCAATGTAAAGAAGAGCAAAGTTGGCGATTGACCACTGCATTGAATCTATTTAAGGTACAGTGTCCAACGTACCAGTAGTATACTGATCTTAAGTTTGTATTTCTTTCACAGGGCGTAAGCTTCTCAATTAAGTTGGGCTCCAAGGTCTCAAGTTTCAACAAAAAATGTATTTTTCTTTGTATTTTCTCTCCTTTTTAAGCCGTTTTTTCTGTGAGAACTCACACTCTCTCTATTTCCACCTAGTATTCGTATTAGTCTTGATCAAAAATACTGTTGGACAATTGAGTGAACTAACGTGCAACTTCCGAAAAGAAAATAACATTTCAAATTTACACACCAAATCAAATCAAAGACTAAATAGTAAGATTTATCTGAAGGAGACTTTGTCTTTGGAAGAAATCTCAGAGAAACTAGAACAAGGTAAGAGGGAGATAAGGGAGGGAGGAACTAGGGTTTTGAAATTTTAGTGTTGAAGTTCGCGTCTGTTTGTGTAGCTAGCGAGAGTGAGAGTGGTGTTGCCTAGAAATGAAGTAAGGCTTGGTGTTATACTAGTGTATAATGCAGTGTTGAATCCATGAAATAATATAAGGAAATTATTGGCTCATCAATTATTCAATGCACCCATGATACATCTTAAATCAATCTACTTTTGGACTCATTTTATGATTGCATTTTATTATCATCTTCATTATGATAGGCTATATCATAGTGGAGATTATGATAAAAGTATGTAAACCATATTATGATACACGGGAAAATATAGTTGGAAGTCAGCTTAAAACCGGGGTATTTAATTTTTAGAACATGGGACGGAGTGGATCAAATAAATGAGTACGGCATGTGGTTAGTAGGGTCAATTTTTCATGTGAAATCTTGATTATTTGTGTCCCCATCAATCTTCTAAAACAAAATAGTGTAGTAGTAGAGTTAGAGAGGGATGAAATTAGGGTAAACTCAAATTGAACTCCTTAGTGATCACAAACTCAATTGTTTGTTATACCTATAGGGTTGCCTCTGCTTTGTTGGAAGGGTGATCACAAGCTCAATTGTTTGTTACATATATCTAGTTTCTAATTATGGAATTTAGAATCATATGATACTAATCTATTGGTCTAGGAGAGAATGTTGCCGTGTAAGCGCTGTCATATTATTTTGAGAAGTCATGGTCATTGAGTGAAAATCATTGCTCTTGCGCTTCACCTTGTCTACTTATAAGAAATAGCTTCACTCTTTAGTGGAATAAGCTCCCATTTCTTGTCTTTCTTCAATGAAACTATCTTTTCCTGCATTGTGTTTTCCCACTCAATGAAACCTTGTGCTTCATTGGAGAAGTTTGACTCTTCAATTTGGTGTGGTGAAGGACTGTAATATAGTACTATTACAATTTTTTTTCCTCATTCTTGTTGATCATCTCAAACCTTGCAATTTATCGATTATGGAATCATGTTCTAGTAGCTTCTCCCAGACATTTACAAAAGAAGGCTATGCCCTGCGAAAGAGTCAAATCACCCATATGCAAAAGAAGGCTATGCCCTGCGAAAGAGTCAAATCACCCATATGCCGTGCATGATGCAATATTTCTGCTGTAACAACTGCGTGTATTCCCTCGTAGTTACGTCACTTCAGAATTTTACTCGTGTAACCTACTGATGATGTGAGAACCCCAAATCAGTTCTTAAACAGTCTCCTTCCTTGAGCTTGGAGTGTGCATTCAGCTGCGGTGAGAATTCTTGAGCACAACCAGCATAAAATCTTGTCATTAATGCATGATAGTTGCATGCAAGGCTTCAAGATGCCATCCTTGGAAGTTGGAAGTGTGCAAGTCTTCTGTTGTTCTTGTACCCGCATTCTGTATTATGACCTCTATTTTGAGTTAAATGATTGGAATTAGTTACCTTGAAGCATACAAATAGAGGCGGGGTGTAGGTGATATAAATAATCTACTACACTCTCTTTCTCGTGTTTAATACAATATCTCATTATTCAATAACTAACTCTTAGTACTAAAGAAGAAGAGAATAATAGGGCAGCCGAAGTGCGATTCGCTTTGCTGAAGGGAGAAGATCTCTTGATAAAGAAAAAAGATTATGAATGCTTCTCTAGGAGTAAAAACATCTTAGGTTTCCTTCATGTTTTTCAGAACATTATTATGTATACTCACATTTGATTCCTTTATGTTCCAGAACCATCTGCCGATCACCACTCTTTTGTTTCCCCAAATAACGAGTTCCTTCTCATCTTTAGGTGTTTCCAAAGTAAGATTTTCTTTTTATTTTCTTCAATCCAGAAATTCTTGTATTGCCTCGGTGCATTATAGGTAATTGATGCCATCTTTCACCTCACAAACACCATCGCCGGCCATTTACCAACAACTGACACAAATTGAAAAAACGATGACAACAAACAACCAAATCCTACTAGTTGTGTCCTAAGCCTTGATAACAATCAAATATCTCTCTAGAATATTTCTAGGAGAATAAAAGATATCTTCTATGGGTATTACAATTCCAATTTGGTGTAGAAAACTCGTTAAAACCTTTATACAAATATTGACAACACCCTGGCATATTGCTCTTATACCATGTTATATCTGTTAGAGGCTAGAAGAAGGAGAACTTGGTCAGAGTGTGACTATAGGGTAGGCTTTAGCTATCAAGAAGCGAGCCATGTCTGCCTTAAACAATCCTACTAGAGAGATATTTGACCACGTCTGCAATACATAATGGAAACCTTAAGAACACTATAGAATCTTTTTTACTTATAACTTCACGATTCACTATGAAACTGTTTGACCATGTCTGCCTTACAGAATGAAAACCCTAAGAACATGTCTATCACGACCAGACATAAACTGTGAACAAAAGTCATATTAAGTACTAACTTACATGAGGTTGAATGAAAATCTAGACAAATAAGTAGAAATTGTTCTTAAAGCGTCAGGCTTATCTGTGCAAATTTCAGATACTGGATAGCTGCCATCGATTTAGGTAAAATTAGAAGTAGTTCGAGATGAAGAGAAAAATTGCACATGCAGTACCAACTATATGATTTGTTGCATAGAAATTAAAGATCTAAGAAAGCGATATAGGGGTAGTGAAAGATATAATTGATTTAGCAGCTGTACCATTGTCAAGGCAATGCAACATAAATTAAAATGATGGGTGTAGTAGTGTTGCTTGTATTTTAAGATTAACATCTCTCCGTAGTCCTCCGAAAGAGATTTAATCAGATTTTGGTTGTTGTACACCTCTGTAACCATGTGCATTAAGGCTTGGATAATGTATTTTAGTTTCCAAAGCAGAGCCCAACACAGATAGTTACGTGTCCAAACTTCCCACTACATATTTTCCATACTTGTAATTGGAAACAAATATCTTAACCAAATTTAGATGGTTGCGCTCTTCTACTGGCATAAAGGTGCAAGGGGTTTAAGTTTGATGTACATGTTTCTTCGGGCAACAGTAACAACTGATTTTCTGGTAGATCCTCCATAACGTAAATGTAGGGCTGAACGACACCATAAGTTCAAACAAATCTGCTTCACGTGGCAGTGACAACCATGGTGTGTGCAATTGATGACCGGAGGTTTCCCTTGACCATGGTGTGTGCAATTGATCCTCCAGCTATTTGCTTCACGTCAAATAGCTGTTTTTGTAACACGCCTACACTATCCTCAGTATTAACCTTGGGATAAATAAACCAGAGAGGCTGGAGTCACTTGGCTCTGGATTTGCATACAAATAAACTTGTAGTCCTCAGCCACACCTGCTAAAAATATAAAGACGGATTCCTTTCTGTGAAGAGTACTATTACCAAGATTTGTCACGCTGCTCCATTTGGAAGAAATCCTTGAATAAACTCTGCATGCTTCACCCGATTAAAGGTACCTCTAATGTCCTCTTGGATCTTTCTCACACAGGGTCTGACAGAGCATCACGATGATATTATTCATACTTTTCCACATCCTTTACATCACTTGGTAAAAGATTGTCTTTACTCACTAGATATTTAAATTTCTTTCTGCAGGGAGAAACACTAACATATTTGATCCCTGGAAAAAAAATGGCTCAAAGTCAGTTTAAAGCACATAGAACCTTCCTATAGTTTTTGTCTGTCTTTGTCTCACTCTTTGGAGCATCTTCTGCTGCAAAGTCTCGAAAAATTCTCAGCAGAAAAGCATCATAGGAGAATAAAAGCAAATACTCTCTGTACACAAACGACGTGAAAGTCACCTTGCTGCATATATGTGCATGTACTAGTAAAAAATACAGTGTTCCAGGAACTCATGGTATGACCGTATGAATGGCTCAATCTGCTTTAAGTATAAAAAAGTTAAATTCATAATGATTGAAGATCAGACAGACTGCAGTGTTTTTTTGTTTTTTTGTTTTTTTCCTTCTAGAAACATAAAGTAAGATGATAAAGTAAAATAAGGACAGATCCGAAAGGTGAAACTCTAACGATGTATCAGGGTTGGAAGGGAAGATAGGAAAAGTGAAACCAACGAGTAGACTTGAAGAAAGGGCACAGACTAGGTCGAACACAGAAGTTTAGTATAACATAAAAAAAATAACAGGTAGTATATGACGAAGGCTTCGTATAGTTGCTTAAAGATAAGTTATGTTTCCTGGTCGTAGTGCCCAAAGTTCATATCTGTTACAATTTATCTTGTCATGTTACTTTGCTATACGGTTTTAGGACCCCATCTCATGGCAACTAAGTTGGTTTGTTAAGTTAAACGTTAAACTCAAAACAAATTTATGCATTTGTTATCAGTGATGATTCTTTCAGTTTAAGTAAGGAGCATTGACAGTCAGTAATAAAAGAGGCCGAACAATCGTAAAATCATTACATGTAATTGCAATTCAAGTTTAATGTTTTCTCCTTCTCTTGCAGATAAAGTTTTTCGAAGCACAAAAACATGCAGCCAGTAGGAGTCCACAGTTTTCACGCTTTTATAATTATAAAACATCTCTAAGATATTCAACAAAACCACAGATCATCATGGCACAATCAAGTGAACCAAGTAAGCTTAGAGTGCACATGGATAATTTCAGAGAGAGGCTGTGGGAGGCTTTTCCTGGATCTGCGAAAGAGTTTCCATGGAAGAGAACAGAGGAAAAATTGCTGCAGCGCTTATTTTTTCTTGGAGAAAAAACATTGAAGTGGTCTCTGATTGCCATATTTATTGTTAGTTTGTTATCAGATATCATACTTTCTTTTTCTACAAACAGGGAGTTGATGATTCCTATCGGTCTTTTTGTTGGTTGTATGATGGCTGATTTCTTGAAGGAGACTACACAGGAACTGTTTTCAGGCACTGAGGTCTGTTGTTTTCCCATTTCTTTACATTCCTTTTCTTCTATTTACTTATGTTGACAGTTTTCTCTCTTATTTGATTTTCTATAGGTTGGAGTTCTGGGATGTCTCGTTGGAGTTAACTCCTTCTTTGTGTTGGTCAAGTTTGTATCCGTGTATTTTGCAGTAGGAGGACGCGTGTCTCTGTCTCATGTTGGAAACGGGGGGGTGATGCAGGTTCTTTGGCTGTGGAAAAAGTTACAGGAAGAAAGAGAGAGTAATGAAGACGTTGAACTGTCATACCTTAAAGAAACTTTGGTAGCGAACGTAGATGACTGAATATACTGTTATCTGTACTGTTTTCTGATACCGAACTTCAAAAAAGTGAGCGAGATTTGAGATTAAGAAACTGTGATTGTTGAGTTCAGAGAGAGGATTTGGTTTCTGGAGGGAGTAGACTGGGCTTTAAAAAGAAGGGGAATATACTAGTGTTAAGAGAATTGTAATTATGGTTGGCTAGCAAAAAATGCTTCACCCTAGCATCTTTCTCTATGGGAAAGCGATGCGGAAAAAATGTAGGCTTTCTTCTTACAAAGTGGTATTTTTCCGAAAATTGATAGCTTTAACCTTGTGATAGCTTGCTTTCTGCCTTTCACCATGGATGTGAACTTTTAAGGTGAGGATTGCCTTGAGAACCGGTAAGAGCTATTTAGTGTTGCTTTAAGCATAAAGGTAGTGTAGTACCTAGTTGGCAATTATACTTAGAATTTTTATTGGTTTGGAGGGTGCAATTTAATTATCTTAAAAACGAAAAAGCAAAATTGAATCGTCATTAGTAAGTTCAACTATTTGTTCAATGAGATGGCATCCAATGGAGCAATCTTCGTCGGCCTTATTTGTTCTTCAAGCTCTTAAAGATTTAGGTGCAAATTATTTGATTAAAGCCGTTCTAATTAATATATGTGCAAGGTTTAATTATCTTCAACTCTGCTATAATGGGCTTTGTATAATCTCTACAGTTGAACGTCCACAGGTTTTACTATTATCTCCCATGTTGCAGTAAAACTCCATTGTTTCTACAGATTAATCTGGATCTCATCATGTTTTCATGCAGGAGTAGTGCACTGACTTTGCCCAGATTCACAGAGCAGCACACACTTCTTTCTGAAGAACAATTTTAAATTTAAGACACTCAAACTTACCTAGAGTTTGTACATAATAGTTGATATCAACAGTATTATCGGAGTATGAAGTTATGTTCACCTTGTACAAGGATTCAAAAAGTATGTCACATCCAAGCATTTGTAGTTTCTATATCATTATCAAGTATGAAAGAAATGAAAAAAGATGTGCAGCTTTCAAGACAAATGTATCACATAATGAAAGACCTATCTATACTGCTCTCACTGGCATTTTTCTTTCCAAGCTTTTGCAAAAGTTGTCTAAAAGTATCCTTCTTACTCTGGAAGTTTCCTATCCTGAAAAGTAATGATCATAGATATCCATGTAGCTAATTGTTGCATGCCAGATATAGATACTCTTGCCAATGCTGGCTCAATGTTCTCCACATCTCTGTCAACATCTATCTCTGTGCAATGGTTTGAATCCTCTGCTTTGCCTTTTTTATGCGTCAATGTTGACTGACAGTATGAGGACTGCAATTGCTGGTGAATCTCCGGCATCCGCCCAGACTGCTCATCTCGCCTATCCATCTCAATAAGATCCTGCAATCAAGCCATAAGAATGTTTACCATAGAAAACCTATGATTATAAACTTCGCATATGAAGACTACGATTTGGCAGAAAGTTTGTTCAGACAAAAGGAATAATCAAAATTGGTAAGAACAACTCAATTCGTGAACTTCAATAATAACCATAGGAAATCTATTATATAAAACACAGCGGTTACACATATTTGTTAAGGGATAAACAAAAAGACAATTTGCCTTGGATATTTTTAAGCCGTCCATTCACTTTCTCTCACTAGGATGCATCGTCTCTCGAGTAAAAATTGTACTACGATGCATTGTTCGAGGACACCATCGGACAAGATTGACTTTCTCTCACTAGAACAACACATTTCAACCTCGATATTTCTGGCCGTACAAAACTTTCTCTCACAAAGATAAAGTTTAACTCGAGGAAAAATACTACTGCAGTACGTGACTCGAGGATACCAACGGTGCAGATTGGCTTTCTCTCACTAAAATCTCTCCCCTGCGTTTCTCTCTCTACAACCTTCGATTTCTCTCTCTAAAACCTTCGATCATATCTCTAAATTTGTGTTTCTCTCTCGATCATCTCTCTAAAATCAAAGTTTAGATTTGTTTGATTTGTGATGAATTTGTTGATCACTCTCCTTCTAGATCGAGATCTACATTGTCTAAATCTGCATTCATGATGAAACCCTAGGAGTCGTCGATCTTCAATTTGCGTTTAAGCAACGAGAACTTCGCAGGTTTTCTCTCTCACGATCTCCCAATTTCAATTCTCATTGTTGTTTTGGGATTTTAATCAACGAAACGATTTCAGCTTTGATTGAAATCCTAATTGATTGAAATTGAGCTTTGATTGTTTTTTATTTTTTCAGATCTAAATTGGGAGTTTGCTCGACAAATTCGCAGGTTTTCTTTCTCAAAACCATCGCAATTAGGTCTCACTCTCCCAATTTCGATTCTCATTGTTGTTTTGGGAGATTTTGGGAGATTGTTGTGTTCTCGAAGATTGTTGTTTGAAGTTGAAAGTTTCTATCTTGAAGTCTGCGATTTGAGTTCAATTTTGGGGTTTATCTCAATTTGGATCTCGGCAACAAGTAATTTCCGATACTCAAAATTTTCAATAATATTTAGAACTAATTTCATATTTATTTTGTAATTGAGACTCAAAATTCCATGATTATCGTATGCTTTCGATTCGATTATGTTTATAGTTTTTGCTTGATTATGTTTATAGGATTTTAGTATCCCAATTTTCTTTACTTGGGTTTTCTTAACCATAGCCATAGCAAATAAATAGTGGCATCCACAAGTGAAGTTTGGATGGTGGCATCACGAGAGTTATATGTAGTGTACATTTATAGGTAAAAAATCATGAGTATACAGTTATAATACTAACATTTACAGTTATAATACTAACATTAACTTAACGAGTAATGAGAGTATACAGGGGTAAGAACTATTGACGAATAATGTTGAAGTCCCACTTAAGACGAGAAAGATGTGTATTAAGAAAGCACACCGTGTCGGTGACAGAAGCATGAAAGTAACTCAAGAGGCAAAGGAAACATATAAATTGGTTTTATTTAAACATGATTTATGAAGCATATTGCACGCAAGTTGTTTACATATGAAATACTAGCTAGACTCATCATGAAGTATAGAGCGGTGAGGCTGTACAGAGAAAACCGCGAAACCGAACCGAACCGGGCCGAACTGACAATTTTTTCCAATTTTTAACAGGGCGGTTTGATTTTCGGTTCGAAAAGTGGGAAACTGGGCTACCCGGTTCGGTTACTTACACCCCGGTTAACCGACCAAACCGAACCGGGCCAGTTATGTAACTTAAGAAGTAAACTTTAGTCTGATGATCTAATCTCTCTCTACTCGACTCTGATCTGATCTCTCTCTCATAACTTAAGAAGTAGACTTTGCCACTTTGGGGATGATCTCTCTCTCATACTTTGGGGATGATCTCCCTACTCTCTAGTCTCTAGTCTTTGATCCTTCACAGTTCCACCTGAGAAATGAGAATATAAGCTTCGGTCCAACCACAATTCCACCACAATTCCATTCTCTAGTCTAATCTATAATTTTTTACCACCTAAGCTCCAGCCATAGTTCCACTTCCACCGCAGTTCCAACCAGAGTTTCATCACCAATTCACCTTCACTCTACGTCTCTACTATCTACCACAGTTCCACCATAGTTCCAGCCACAGGCCCACAGGTAATCTCTCTCTCTCAATTACTGATTCAATCAAATACAGTTTATAATTTTGGGATTTTTTTGAGGGTATTTGGTATTTGAGGATTTCTTATTTTTGAGGGGATTTGGGATTTTTTAGGGTATTTGGTATTTGGGGATTTCTGATTTTTGAGTTGTAACTTGTAAGTTGTAACTTTCAAAGGTATTGACTATTGTACCTTTTCTCAGTAATGGCGAGTTCTTTTGTGGATGAAGTGCAACAAATGAATGTAAATGATGTGAATGATGTTACTGAGAGGCAGAGCCAACCAGTTGAATCTTCGCAATCGACAAAGCGAAGTCGGAAGGGAAAAGTTACATCAGAGGTATGGGATCATTTTACTAAAGTAAAGGATAGTAAACCTCCTAAGGCAAAATGTAATTACTGCAATTTGTTGTTTGCAAGTGATTCATCTTATAACGGTACTTCTACCTTAAGAGGTCATTTATATAATCGATGCAAGAATACTAGTAATCCTTGTAGAGCACCCCCCGCAGATGATAAGCAACAAACCCTTAGCTTTAAAAGAAAGAATGGAGGACTAGAAAAAGATCTTGTGCCTATCTTATTTAGTCAAGATTCTTGTAAGAAAACTCTTACCAAAATGATAATTATGGACGAGCTCCCATTTAGATTTGTGGAAGGTGAGGGTTTTCTAAATTTTTGTGATCGTCTTTATCCAAGATTTAAAGTCCCTTCACGTGTAACAATAGCTAGGGAGGCTATTGCTATATACTTGGAAGAAAAGAAGAAGTTTAGTAGTATTATAAAAGCCTACAAAATTTGCGTCACTATCGATACTTGGACCTCCATTCAAAATATAAACTACATGTGTCTCACCGCATATTATATCGATAGTGAGTGGAGATTGAATAAAAGGATACTTAACTTTTGCGTGGTTTCAAACCATAAAGGTGAGACAATCGGAAAGATGGTGGAGAAATGCCTTCTAGAATGGAAAATAGATAGTATATTAACTGTCACATGTGATAACGCAAGCTCTAATAATTTGGAAATAGAATGGTTAAAGAAGATGTGGTTTTAGAACATGAGTTCATACATGTTAGGTGCTCCGCACATATTTTAAATCTTATTGTAAAGGATGGGCTAAAGCAATATGACACGGCAATAGCTCGAGTGGATGATGCGGTTAGATATGTGAGGTCCTCACCATCTAGATGGTTAAAGTGGAAAAATTGTATGAAAGAAGCTAAAATTGAATGTAAGAAGAATGTATGCTTAGATTTACAAACGAGGTGGAACTCCACATATATTATGTTGGCGGCGACAGTAATATTTGAAGATGCATTTGCGAGATTGCAAGATGAAGATGATGGGTATATACAACACTTTGTTGGGAAAGATGGTATTGCTGGCGTGCCTCCAGAGAAAAATGATTGGGATAGAACTAGATTGTTTGTGCAGTTCTTCAGTGTTTACTACAATACAATCACCAAAATTTTAGGGTCTAAATATGTTATATCTGACATTTTATTTAATGAGATAGTCAAAGTCAAGAGTAACTTGAAACAACTATCAAACCATATGGATCTTGGTTTAATGTCCATGGGTATGAGTATGATTGAGAAATATGACAAGTACTGGGACATTGAAAAGATTAACCCATTGCTATTAGCTGTTGTTCTTGATCCTCGCTTCAAGTTGAAATATGTTGAATTTGGGTTGGGTGGATTGTATGAGAATGCCAAAATTATTTTGATAATTGAGAAAGTAGAAAAAACACTTCAGAGTTTGTATGTGACTTATGCTAGAAATAACCAAAACCTAAGTGTAACATCAAGTGTTAGTGAATCAATTGTGATAAGTAATGTGATGGAGGACCCGGCTACTAAGTGGGAAAAACATAAACAAGGGAATTTGGGGAACACGATAGAAGTTGAGAAGTACTTGAAGGCAACTCTTGAAGGAAAGCCATTTGATATTTTATGTTGGTGGAAAAATAATTCCACCAAGTATCCGATCATCTCTCTCATAGCACACGATGTATTTAGTTATTCCTATTACTTCAGTTGCATCTGAGTCTGCTTTTAGCACAGGAGGACGTGTACTTGATCATTTTCGTAGTTCTTTGCGTCCTAACACAGTAGAAGCTCTCATATGCACACAAAATTAGCTCCGATCTAAAGTAATACCAATTGACCTTCAAGCTTCAATGAAAGAGGTAGAATAAGACGATGATATTGACACAGGTAATAATTTATTTGTTTTTATTTAAATTTTAATAGCTTAACATTTTTGTATTACATTAACTTAACTATATATGATAAAATATAACTTTTTAATAATAATGTTTTAGAGTTGTTTGAGGGAGGAGTATTATCGATATCATTAGAGGACAACACTCACTAGTTGAGAGCCTTGTCTTGTGGTATGCTTACTTGCTTAGTAGTATATTATTGTTTATTACTTTATTTACTCATTTGCATTATACAACTTAGAGGGTTTTTTGTTGTGATAGTTTTATAATTTTATAATTTATTTCTTTTTAATACAGGAAAAGCAGTAATTCCATCTAGCGTTGTGGTAGTTACTATGGTGTATGGTTCTTTGGACTTTGGAGTACTTTTTGTGGCGATATGGACGGACCTATAAGAGTATGAGTTATGCTATACTTTTTGTGGCTTCGCCTTCGTTTATTGATGTTATCAGTTATGTAACTTATGTTATACTTCTGATATGGTGGGGGTATTCTTATTCTGATTTGATTGTGACAGGTTGGGGAATTTTTTAGGCAAATTTTTCCCAGTTGTACGAACGACTAAAAAACCGAATAGAAAAACCGAACCGAACCGGACCGTGTACAACCCTATAGAGCGGAGCCCGCCGTATTAAGTACTAAAGGAGAAAAATAAGGTTACATTGTTAAAAGATATTAAATGGAGACAGTGTCGCAGGCACGTCTAGGCTGAAAAAAGCAAAAAAAATCTTGCATAATAAGCGGTATCCGTGAGCATGATACGGGTATTCGCTAGTAATATATAAATGAGAGCTGCTGTAAAATACCTACAGAAAACTAGAAATACATTCTAGTGCCATGCATAATTTAGTAAATTATCCTACAATCATGCACTTCAAAAATATTGTCTGGGATTTTATTGGGAGATTGTTCCATTTTTTAAAATAGCTAATATTTAAATTATTGAAAGCTGGCAGAGAGAGTGTTTAACAGTGTAAGGCATAAACTAGTATCGCTTGCATTACCTGTGCGGAATAACTACTTTTAAATATGGGATGGAACCGTTGCCGGCAGTACTCGTTGAAGAGAAGTGTCAATATCACTAGAGGAATTATGAAACCTGAAGCGATTGGTGATCTCTTTATCCCAAAGACTCCAAGAGCTATGATTTGTGCTAATACCAACGAGAAGATAGTCGTATTGTGCATAATAGGCCACATATCCCCGCCCGTTTCGTACTTCGTAATATATACATTAAGAAACTGCATGACAAATTTAATAAACATAAGTATACCTTAATGCAAAATTTCAGTAGCTATAATAAGCAAAAATATTTTTTTTATTTGTAAGTGCTTTAGAACCCCAAAGCAATATTCCATGCCTAAAAGAAATCACTTGCGTCCTAGCAGAATCTTTAGAAAAACAGAACACCCATTTATTTGTTAATTGAGGCTTAGCCTTGTGGACAAAGTAATCAGGAAAAGTTGAAATATGGCTGATAAATATTGTCGTAGTTTAGTAAACATTAGAGTGTATTGCTGGGGACGTCAAGGGGGGCTTAATGATTCCCTTTTTCACAGAAAAGGGCTTGTGACAATTCTTATCACTTAAAAGCTTCTATTTACCCTTTCAAATAAGAGATAACGTAACCGAGATATTAAAAGTTTATTACGTTTATACTTTCTTCAAGTCCTAAAATAGTTTCTAGTGATTACAAGCTTCTAACTTACGATTTGCCTAGCTGCTGTACCCATTCTGTTGAGAAAACGTGGGTGTTCCTCTTCAAATTCTAAGGATTTGCAAAAGCTATTGCTATTGTTCACTGGACAATAAAATATTTTTACTTAAGAAGATATATTAGTAATTTTCTTATTCTAATTTGATAAAGGGTACCCATTAAGTATCAATTTGAAAAAGTTGCTAATTATTAGTTCTTGGCCCCATTTCATAGGTGACAATAAGCACTTATTGTAAGCCCCCACAAATTGGAGTTTACCCCCTTTTTTGAATAACTGTTTTGAGGATTGTTCCTCTCATGGCAGTCAAATAACCTCTGCAATCTTAGAGTATCCACAACACAGAACTTCAAGCAAAATATGTGACAGAGGGATCATTCTTGTTTTTGGCCTGATATTAATATAACGAATAACTAAAATTTAAGTAACAAAATTATTAACTTGCCCAGTTGTCCTTTGGAAAAGTTCAAAACAACAGTTTCCTACTAATTAATATATAAAGGTCAACTTATCAGAGGTAACTTTAAGACAACTTTTTGTTGTCATATATGCATACGTAATGGGATGTCTATGTCCTCGTATTTGGATAATACAAGTTCGATGTTTGAGGTCCATAGTTTGAGATTTCCGTTCATATATATATGCTATATGCTTGTTCTTAAATCAGCTATCCTATGATGCACAGAAGAATTAGTATGAGCCTTTTAATTCTTAAAGAATGAACCATGAAACTTAGATGCTCGTTATATAGAACAACAGAAAGTGCTACCAGTGCATTGTGCTCAAATATGTACATGAAAAACCAGCATAGTTACATCAGACATAGAAACTTGATTTAGTGAAATGAGGACATTAATAGTAGAGACCAACAACTCAAACATTACTTACCTGATTGCGGTAAACGATATAGCCCAAAAAGAAGTAGACCAACAAGAATGGCAATATTAGAGGTGCCAAAATGGAACAAGTGAAGCCGAGAAGTCCAAAGAGAAGAACCTTGGGTACTTCTGTATGGTATGGGAAGGTGAAGGTCATTGGCTCCTCCTTACTCCGTAATATGTATCTAGTAAACAGGTTGCAGAGAAGAGCAAATAGTTGCATGACTTCAGAGGACAAACTTGCCCAACCTGATGTCAGAACATATGTAATGAAGAAAGTTGCCTGCATATAATTGATAACCATAACAATCATACACTTCATTACTTATCTCGACAACAGATTTGGTTTCATATGAATGTGATTTTACTAATAATCAATAAGCATAAATTAACCACATATCTTATAAATAGAAGCTAGTAAGTGAGATTTTTCAATAATGGAGATGAATATCTATGAAAAAACTATTCATAATTGCAGAGCTACTCAATATCAAAAATCCAAATAAAATCTTACAGAAGTACAAGAATTTCTTGAAGTCGCAGCCTCTAGGGCTATACATGAAAACTGGAAACTGAGAAACCAAACCGGCGACTTTTGCTGGTTCGTTGAAGTCAGTTCACCGGAAAATGAAACCAAATCGGAGAGGGTTATGTTAAGATTGGTGGATCAAAGTTAGGCCCACACCTAGGTAATGATGTAATCAATCACAAGGATATAAGGAGATACGGACTATTGTGAGGCCTTTTAAGAACAAAACCATGCAGTTAGCCCATACTAGGTGGTGAAGGTGCCAGGTGGGGACAATATTGGTGCAATGCAGGCTCGGGCCTCAACAGGTTAAATAGAGAACATATACCAGATGCCAAAGCACAACTAATAGAGAAATCAAGTGTGTGACCAATTTAAGGAGGGAAACATGAAAGTTAATTAATAGGACTCTAATATATGGTTGAGAGTTCAGAATGTAATAAAAGTTAACAGATACATATTTCAATAATATGCAAACTAACTTCAGCAGTTAATGAATCAGTTGATGTCAGAGTTGATCGAATAATAGAAAAAAAAATGATTTTGTTCTCAACAAATTAAGATAACTCAAAATGAAGTTATCGCTAGTATAATGAGGAAAGTAATCACCTGCCGTGGTACAGCTTTAGCAAGTAAGGTTGGAACATTCTTAGTATTGGAAATGACATTAATCTGACTAATGGCAGTTCCTGATATAACATTAGCAACAAACACATTCCAGATTGTGAAATAAAGAACTTTGGTGCAGGCACTCATTTTTCTGCCACTGCGAGATATGGGCCCTTCTATGGTTGAAAACAGCATCATCGTTGGAGGAACAGCATATAGAAATAACATCAGAATTACACTTGGTAAATAACCTGTCACCAGTTGGCTCATAAATCTCCTGCACATTTCATGATTTAACTGTAAGCAACCAGTGCCACTCTTATTTAATGTTTGTTAACCACCTAACTTTTAGGCCTAATATATACGAATGCTTTCAAGGGAAGGTAGTGAACCAAATAACACAAAGGTACAACTTATTATATTAGACCTGATTGGCTTGCTGTACCAAGTTGGAAAACTGAAGCACGGCACAAAATTTGTAATGCAGGTTGCTGGTGATTGTGATAAACTAAAATGTTTATATATAAAAATTACTAGAGGTTCAGGAACTAGGGTGCCTACGATGAGAAGTGAAATGTGGTTTGAGACAGTTGTCTTAGATATGATTTGATTGTTTCAGTGGTGCGGAAAAGAGTATGGGCTACACAGCCTACAGTTAATGCCAAACAGATCATATCATAGATGTTAACCTTTATGATTCACATTTAAGAATCTCTAGTTGTCTATGTTGAGGTGAGGCCATCTAAATGACTTCAAAGGGATCACACGCTTAAACTAATATATGGTCACAATGTCTCCAATAACAATCTGGATCACTTACGAACGTGTCGCTGGGGTATCTCAATATGACAATAACATACCAGAATTTTTACCAATTTGTCTATTCCTTCCTATATTTTCTACAAGACATAAAGAAGACCGTTTCTTTTTCTGAGAATGTTATTTTTATTTTATTTTGTAAAGAAAACCGTTTGAAACCAGCTAACACTTCACTAAGTCATGGATTATTCTTTGGTTGTCAACTGAGAGTTGAGACTTTTAGGTTGAAGAGTGGTTTTAATTGGTTAATGTTAGGAAATCCACTTTGACGACTTAGGATAGTTTTTGTTTTGAGAGCCAACACAGAGCATTGCAGTCATATTTAAGGAATATCTAACTCTGGTGCACTTTAAACAAAAGGTCAATTTTGTTGTATGTGTAAGTGGGGTAAAAATCTTGAAAAGCCGGGGACACGCTCTTTCTTACCATATCAGAATAAGCACTAGCAGGGCGTTAAAATCCGGATCCTCTTGGTGAACAATGATTGTTCATATATATGAGGCCTCTAACCTAGTAAAGGGCGATTTGGCCCCTCCCCCTCCTCCGTGTCTTTACAGGTGGCGACTTGTGGTAGGACGTGCTCCTGCTCGTCCCAGGCAAGGTCGAATCCAGCTCTGGTCCATCACATGGGGAACAACTGTCTGTCCTCTCATCTGTTTATCCCCATTTGTGCGCACTCCTGTCTTATGGGCATTGTATTGTTGAGCCTGACCCGACTCCTAGGAGGACTCTACATTGGACCATACAGCTGAGCAATCTACTGCCGGCCTTCTTTCAGAAATGTGTATCTACAGTGTGTAATGGCTCACCACCATCATAAAGAAGGTTTAGGCCATTTCAAGCAATTGTATTTGCCTAGGAAAGTTTTTTAAAAAGCATCACATCAGCAAAACCCGATCCAGCAGTGCCTCAAGCACTACCTCTTCGTGCTTAAGAGACATGTCCAGAACTCCATATTGGGGAGTTTCGAGCACGTCTTGGGATCTTATGAAGGAACGCACAAGACTTATACACGGGCTTCTAACCTGCACCTCATCTCTCATGCACGGGTTTCTAACCTACATGGTGTAGAAATAAAAAGAGGAGGAAAATATTGATATTCCAAATTCTAACTAATTCTATTACTAACCAATGTAGGACTGTACACGCACTATATACTCTAACACTCCCCCTCACATTGATACGAACATGCTCGTATCAAAGTGGATGACAAGAAGAGAACAAATAGATAGTCCCTCACAAAAATACAATCACTCCCTCACTAATAAAATATTGAAGCTCCCCTGATAAACCTTCTTCCAGTATTTCCTTTTGCAACAGAAATATTTTAAAACTTCACACATCACAGATAATCGAGTCCATAACAGATATAGAGAGGCATGGCCACCATTGTGAAGCGAAATAACATTAGGGTTTTGCTAAATAAGAAGCAAACCTAAAAAAAAATCCAAACGCTGGAAAAATTAAAAAAAAAACATACTTTAGTTGTCCGACGACGACAAAGGCCGCCGCCGCCGGCAGAAGCGTAAAACCGTTAAGTCGTCTACAAGATCGAATAGGCTCTTATACCATGTAAAAATAAGAAGGGGAGGAAAATATTGATATTCTAATATTCTAATTATTACAAGCTTTACTAATCTTTTTATATAACAGGGCCACTAAACTACTTCTATTACTAACCAATGTGGGACTAAAGGAGGAGTATATGTGTAGACACACTATATACTCCAATGCATGGGTCACATAACAGCTCTTTCTTCCTCATCTATCAACCTACCTGCATGCACTTTTCGAACCATGTCCAAGAAGTATCGTTCTGCTGAAGTAATCTAGCCCTCAACAATGTACCGAATCTACGCCCTCAAGTTTTACGTAGAGGTTTTTTGAAAACCGACTCAGTATCTCCATCTAAGTTTCTTTTGGAACTTATGCTTTTTCTATACTATCAATGCTTTTAAAACAATTATCATGGTTCAAACAACAATTATATAGATAATAAAACTAAATATCTTAGAAAAATTTGCAGTTCCATGCACACCAAAAGATCTTTTGGCTTGAAGGAAGAAATGTAAATAATATTACAGACAAAACTTTTTATCAGCAAGTACTTTGAAAAAGTAGCAGCATGGTTTAAGAAACCACCAGCAAAATTCTATAAAACGCTCATTAAATTCGTTTTCTAATAAGTCAATATGATGTCTTGGGGGATTTATTATCGATATCTAGAAGGCCTTTATTATCAATTTTTCCACAAAATATGAAGTATCAAATTTATCACAAAATATTGGAAAATATCGCCAATAGTTGAAAGATGTTTTAGACATTATTTTGTTTTAGAATTACGATTGTGTAAGCTGAACTCAAAATATTGCCGATATTTAAGACATTTTTTATTCTTTATTATAACAGTAAACTGAAGAAAATAAATATAAAATACCGCCATTTTTTTTTTAAATATTGCCAATATTTTGTAATATCTTGGACATCTTTTACCACCAAAATATTACATGAACCTTGATTACCAGCTACAACATAGTTACGGGAACCTACATTTCAATAGGGAAATAATCAATAAAAAATATAAATTGATTGGATCTCCTCAGAGGAAATGAAAAACAGTATATTTGCATACATAATATTAAAAAATGAAACATAAACTATGAATTAAAAGGTAAAGTCACTTACTTTTTTAAAATACCCTTCAAAAAAGGAAGCCGTTGTTGCAACTTATCTAGTTGAGACAAGCCTTGTACAAATGTGACAGGAAGAAGAAATGCAAGCATGAAAACAATTGATGCCAAAAGAGTTCCAATCTTACGGATCCAAAGTTGTCTATAAGGGATCCAAAGGTTTGACCAATAAACATTACGTGGTCCTGGGGCTAAGTCAGTGACCCATATCATCGGATGTGATGACTGTAGAAGTTGTGAAGCAACAACAGCACCATACCGGGTCTTAAAGAAAACAATCGCAGAAGCGCACTCCTGCATCATAATAGTTAAATTAGGAGAAGAAAAGAGAAAAACTTTATTGATTATTGAAAAGATGATTACAATCACCCAAACCCGGATTTATAAAGAGAAAACTACTAGAGTCCTATTAGGAAACTAACTCCTATTAGGAAACTACTAAATACTAAAATACTTGAAGATAGAAACAAATCTTACTAATACTAATCCTAAGACATGATCCACTGTACCACAACGAAGTACTACTTCGGTTATACCCGGACATCTAAGATCCACATAAATCATGATCTTCAACAATAATAAATACTTAATAATGCAGATCAACTAACGTGGAAAAACATCAATGTGCACTGAAATATTACTAAGAGTATAAGTGAAAATCTATATGAATTATATGTCTGACCAACATTGATAGTGTACAGACTATCGTTATATACATCCACCAATTTACTAGTAAAACCATGGCATGGTGCTTACAAACCATTATCATTATACCCCAGTCTCGCCCTGCTCCTTTACCCTCTTTTCTCTCCCCAGCAGCGACCGAAACCTAGAAAAACAACCTCAAGACCTAAACCCTGCCTATGAAAATGGAATTACTTCTTCTCATTTGGAAAGTACCACCAGTAAGGCTGAGTTTAATGAGGAGACTCACGACAACAGCAAAACCCTCAATTTCGACTGTATAGAGAGACAATTCCTAGAAAATAAGATTTAATCCCAAGCCGACGAAGGACTTGGTCTTCTCTGTTGAAATAGAAATCACCTTCAGGATGAACAAAGAAGATGGTCTGCGTTGCACCTCAATTTGTTGGTGTTATCCTCACACTAGAGTACAATCTGGAGAAAAAAATGGAAGAATCACAATGAGTTTGGGATGTCTATATGGGCATATGCATTATCTCAAGTTTAATTGAAAAATTGGCAAGGGGAAGATGCTGGAGGAAGGTACTTTCCCCATTGCAGGTAAGATGTTCACTGTGAGAGCTTGGTCAAGAGAGATAACAAGCAGATGATACGGTTTTTCCCTGATTGAGTGAAATTCTTCAACATACGGAAACAACTATGGACAGCAGAGGATTCAAGCTATATGGAAACTATCTTTCACAGAAGTAACAAAGACACTATAAAAATGTCGTAATTCACAAGGATCCCTCGAGTCGATGAAAATGCTGCTCTTCCTGATACACTAAATGTTTATAAGGAGAAAGTGGCAATGATCAGAATGGAGTATCCTTCAAAGGCCTTCATTTTTTCCAAATGTAGAACATTTTGGCGGACTAACAAAAGCAAGTCTGGGGAACCTGTTGCTAAAGCTATTGTCGCTACTAAGAGGATTGAAAGGAGGGAGAACATCTTTAAGATCAAAAGTGAACACAATAGGTAAGAAAAGAAGGGAAAATGAAGTGAAAAAAAAATATTGATAAGGGGCAATTTTATGATAATAATAACATGCCTGCTCAAGGGTGTATGATAGGAAAACGCCAAATATTCAAAGTAGCTTTAACCCTACGAAGATGAGACTAGAATGGAAGAACATCTTCGATAACATCAAATTGAAAGTATGAAAGAGATAAATCAAGTAGTAGAAGGAGATTATATTGAGGAGTTACCAAAGGAAAGGGATCCAGAAGAAATAGTGAATAAGATACCAAAAAGCTAGCTGACAGAGAAGAAGAACTATGAAGTTCCAAATGGTCCGGATAACTCTTAGAGAAAGAGGAGGAAGTGAAAGAATACACTTAAGCTCCAATAGTGAAGACTTCGATAAAGTAATTTCAGAGGCAGGTAGCATAAAGAGAAAAAAGTTAAAGTGATGCATAATATAACAGTCTGGAACATCGGGTTTTGGATAGCAGTATAATAACTAGTGAAACTAGAAGATTAGCAATTCAATACAACCTGAAAATGTGGGGATTGTGGAGAATAAAGTGAAGAGTCTCAACCGTGATAGAGTAAACTGTAAACTTAGGTATGTGCGCTTGATAGAGCCTCAATAATATTTTCAGTGTCCCTAAAAGTAAATTTAGGTGTTGTGAGACCTCCAGGTTTTCAAAGTAAAGGGATTGAAAGACAGTGATCAAATCATTCATGTCAAAATAAAAAATATTCGAACTCAAGAAATATTTATTGCCTCTTTTATCGAAGGAAAAAGTACCGAAGTCAGTAGAAGAAGCTTGTGGAGGAATGTAACTTCTATAGCTCCGAGTGCACTTAACCTTGGGTTATTTTGGATAACTATTAGAAACATTTGAAAAGGTGGGTGGGAAACTCTTCCCTCTAAAGTCTTGGAAGATTTCAAGAGGTGTGCAGAAGAAACTGCTATTGTTGGCATTCAAGCTGGCTGCAATTACACCTGAAACAACTGGGAGGGCTGTGGGAGGTTGGATCAACATATTTGGTTATGCAAAGTTGACTTTCTTTAGAAGAATATCTCAGCTCATAGCCAAGTTGTTATATTCTAGCCCAAGGGTTCTAGTAAGAGTATTCATCCTTTTAGAGACTTCACTGGTGTGATCATCCTAGTTTCAAGAAGATCTTGGGAAATGCGGAAATACCTAACAGGGTTAAAACCTATGGAAAATGTGGACAGAATCCAAATGGAATTATAAACAAACCAGCTCAACCCTGCTCTATTTGAGATTGAAAAGAAGATTGAAAAGATAGTCATAGAGGTGGTAGAAAAAAGTGGAAACTTTCCAACCAAGATAAAGAATAGGGCAGTCAATGGGTAGGATTTGAATCTGTATCCAATCCGGTCGGATCCATTAACAAAGGATTAGGATCCGAAAAAAAGTGATCCTCTACGATCCGGTGCGTTAAAGATCTGATCCATTACCTAATGGATCGGATAGGATTCACCATGAGCCGATCCTTTAAAACCCCGATCCGTAAGGCTATATACCTATTAATTACGTACAATGAGTCTCTAATTTTGGCTCTTATATAGGTATATATAATACATCCTTTTTGGTTTATAGTTGTACATTATCGATTTTATGTGTAATATGTCTAATGTCCATGGTTTATAAACATTTTATATGCATTTAATTCTTGGAACTAAATATTTCAAGGATAGCTTTTATATTAATGAAAATCAAATTTTATTGTATTTTTTTGTGTTAATACTTGGTGGAGATTATTTGAAATGTTGTTTAAAAGAGTACAAATGATCGGAATGAGTTAGGACCTCTAACAAACCAGGTTTGAACCTTAAAGGATCAGATTGAAAATTTGTCAAAGATTTGAGCATAACGGATCGGATCGGATCAGATCGGGACGGATAAGTATCACTTAAATCCTTAAAGGATCGGGCTAGGATCACGAAATTGGTAGTCCTTTAAGATTACGAATCGGGTCAGGATCTTAATTTTCTAAATGGATCAAACCAGGATAAACCAAGATCCTGGCCCGAATCGGTCCATTGATGCCCCCAATCATCATTCGCCGACCCTTAAATTGTTAGTTCATATGTTGGTTGACTCCGAGTCGCCTCATTTATGATGTTGAGTGTGTGTCTGTGTGTGTTGTCAAGGGCAGTAACTTTAAGAAATTAATATGGCTATAATTAAATGTATTTTCCTCACTATGATTGTGATGCTTCGTCGTTAGACGAGATCAAACTCGATATAGACATTTTTGTGGCTTAGATTTTTTTTCCCAAAAATAATTGGCCCAATTGTTGATATGTTAAATGAGTATGTACGTTGTTTATTTGAGTCATTTGGATTCTTAGTGCTATCGGTCATCATTTTCAAGGATATTTATAGTTAACTTTCTTTATTATAATTACAACCTTACCGGAAAAAGAGAAGTTGTCGATCGAAAATAATGACTCAAAAGGGAACTATAGTGGAAATAGTAAGGTTTGGTCATAATTTAAAAGAGAAGGAGAAATATTGTTCCTCAACAAGTTTCACATTAGAAGAACTATGGTGGAAAGCTTTATTGTATGGTGGTTAGAATTTCTCAATCATGATTTCGTGTATGTTGACTTCATCAAAAATGTAATTATGTATCTTATACTTATTTATGAAAGTAAAGGAAAAGGACATGTAACTACTTAAATTTTGGAGCCAAATTTGTTTGAGATTATATTGAAGGATGGAACTCTTGGATTTCGTATTATAAGGAAAAATTCTAGATTGGGATCATTCTTGAGATTTTTGTGACTTCATTAGAACTATGAGATGAGTTTTACACTATCACAGTTCATATCATAATTCCACTTTCGAATTTCAGTAATTGCTTATTAGTATATTAATGAAATATATGCGTTAACCTTGACATTGAAATTAAATAGAATTGGTTGCAAGAAAAAGTGATGAGTTCAAAAGGATTACTAATATGAACTAGCCTGTCAAATGTTATGTTGCACTGTCAAATGTGTGTTGCTTGGTACCAAAGTAATCCATTTGTTAAGAAAATTTTCAAAGGTGTACCATAGACACATTAAATGAGGTATCAATTATAGCGTCAGAAGCGTGTAGAGTCATAAGCTGTAGCACCAAATGCGAATCAACATAGTATCCGTGTAGTCACGGGTAACTAGTACATCAATTAAGGAACTAAGGCTCAGTTTGGTTCGTTGCAAGTAAGATGCAATGCAACTTTGATGAATTTGCAATGAGTTGCAATGCAATAAAAGTCGAGGGAATTTGCTCAAAAAAGGCAGGAATGCAATGCATTGCAACTACAAACTAATTGCAAATAAATGTTTATGTTTGGTTAGGTGCATTGCTTGCAAATGCAAATGATAACTATCTTTTTTTAACCCTTGAAATATCCTTATTTTTCTCCTATTTTATCTCCCAAGACTAAATGCAAACTCTGTAGCAGAGATTTTTACTGCAACCAAATGCAAGCAAAAAGAAAAACTTTTGCATGGAAATGAAAGCTGTTTTCTTTTGTAAAAGTAAAACAAACACATGCGAGTATTTTAAAGGCACCACAGTTGCATTGCAAATCGAACCAAACACATGAAAGTGGTTAGAATTGCAAATTGCGTGCATTTGCATCATGTTTGAAGCAGACCAAACTGAGCCTAAACAATCAACAAAGGACGCAATCTACGGTTCTGAGAGAAGAAAAATAGAATATAAAAAGGTAAACTATATATATAAAAACAAGAAATTATCACAAAGTCAAGCCGAAGGCACTGACCTTTTTACTTGTATCCAAATCCAAGCGAGCGGGGCTAGGTTTCTCTTCTACATGCCGGGATTCTTCATTAGATAGTTTCTTGAAGGAGTTTGATGTTCCTCCACAGAGGCCACATCTTAATATGCATGGTTTACGATTCTGGACGACAGAAGTCATTGTAAATGGTGAAAACTTCTTATACATCTTCTCTGCATCATTCTGAAAATAAAAATAGGCAAGACGTCAGAAACTATTTATGAACTATTATTAATTAATCTATGCACCTACAAGTTAAGAGGAGAGACCAAAAACTAAAGTTAATGTGCGAAATGCATCTCTCTCTGGCTGCAGATTCTCTCCTCTTCATCTTTTTTCCATTATCTATTTAGTTATTTCGAGTATATATACTTTGGATTTACATAAAGGACTTAATGTCGAAGTTAAAGTATGATTCAGTAACTCGAATTGCAGACATTCTTACCATCCTCTTGTGAAGTAACCTCTAACTAATTTTCATTACATCAGTTTCTTTTTCTAGCACTTTTTTCTTTTGTCTTTCTTGTTATTGTTTTCCTATGTCTCCACAGATTACAATGTTTTAATATAAAAAAGAGGATGGTTGTATGAGCCACCTCTTGGGAACCGGGTAGCAGGTATATCGTGGTTTGGCACACCTTTAGTATAGAACACCACCAACTACATCTGAATCGGTAAAACAAGGCAAACACCAGGACTAAATAAATATCATTCCCAGAAAATATAGTTTCAGTGCATGACATAGGAGGCTAGACATATTGACAACCCTGGGCCGTCTCGTCTTGATTAATTTCCAGAGCCTAATAAATTCAACTTCTTTGCGGTTGGATAAGAACTGTTAGAAGTAAATATTCTTGGAATTCTTTTGGTTTTAACTTATTAATGACCAAACAAGAGAAATGTTATAAGAACATAACCTAGATAACCTATGAAAGAATGTCAAAGCAGAAATAACTAGGACAGGCTCCAATTCCAAAATAGATGTACATCAATTAAACAACCTGCTAAAGGTGCAAAATCTACGTAACATGGACACTTCATATTCCTAAAAAAATCCGTGTCCAAATGTGTCCGACATCGGACACACTAATAGGACACTCCAATGAGTACTTCTTGCTTAAATCATCAACTTTATGACATAACTTTTAGAAAGTTTCCACTTGTTAGACATGTTATTCAACCCTACTAACTACTATCATTGTGTTACGCTTGTTATTAGTTGTAAATTATCCCATGAGTTGATATCATAATGTATACATTCACATATACTTAGAAACAATACATGAAATGTGAAGAAATATACTATATTTTAGATATAATGCCGTATCCGAGTTTTCACTTATTTTGAAACCGCCGTGGCCGACACCTCGTACGACACGCGTACCCATATCAATGTTACATAGTGTAAAACGAAATAAGAGAATCCATGGAAATAACGCACCATTAGTTTCTGAACAGTTCCAGAACGATAAACCATTTGGTGCGATAAGTAGCTTGATGCATGATATCTGGTGAAAAAAGACTCCACCGTATTACTGTATGATTCTTCTGCGGACCATGGAATAGAACGAACAAGAATCGAGAAATGACTTGGGTTGGGAGCAGATTTGGTTATGTACTCTAGTCTCATTCTAGAAATGCTCTTGTATTCCTAAACCAATATAAAAAGTCACTAATGTTCTTCATTTGCAAAAGTGAAACAGAACGTAAGATCTCAGTTTATAAGGCACTCACGAAGTATAGAAAAATGCATGCTGAACAAGATATAACGTATAATGCAAGGCAGTGGGCCCAAAGCCTGTAGCAGAAAAATGTCAAACTAGCAATTGAATTAAAAATAAGTATACAGAATTCGGTAAAAAGACGTGAAGCAAATGTAGTATTAGCAATAAAAAAAATCAAAATCATTAGAGGGTAACATGACGATAAAGTTGGGATAGCACGCATCTGAAATTTAAGAATTGAAGAGTACATTATGAATGTGATATCAACCACACCTCAGCGTACAATTCATAAGGGGTACAACATCACATCAAGTTATACACCGAATTTTGCATATAAGAAATATTTCACTTACATATATAGGTAATTCATGTAAATGTTAAGTGGATTTCAATATTGTATACCATCCATACATCTTACAAAAGTATTAAGTTGAGATTCAAGCTTGAGATAGGCTCTGATAAAGTTGAGATTCAAAATTAAATGGGAAAGGAAGAAGGAAGAAAAATGCAACGCAGAAAAAGAGAGGTGCACACAATATTTTGGTGAAGGAACCCGTTCTGCATACCAGCCTAAACTTTTCAAGAAAAGGGTTCAAAGGTCTGACCCTAAGCGGTATAGGAAACCTTTCTAGGAGCTATATAGGAAACCTTTCTAGGACCAGCAAAAAATCAGGATTCTTTCTTGCTGCTCCCAGCGCCGTGCAATTTAGCAACATAGCTACAGAAAGAAAGAAAGGACCTTAGCAAAAACCTTAACTGCGCTAGATCGTGTGAGATTTAAAGTAGCCTGATCAATCTTCAAATACCGACCAATGAGGTTGGCCATTGGTTTCAACGTGCCAAGCTTGAAATAATTGACTTTGAGCCAAAGGAACTGCAACCAAACTACAGCAAAAGGAGCATCTTTCTTTCAATCGAAAGAGCTACACCATCTGAATATCTTTTAGTAAAAACACCTAATGATGGAGGCTTTTCCCTGGTTAGGGCGGTGATCATATCATCTTCAGATTTCTTATAGATCATGATTTGCTTGGAATCCACAAGACCAATCATAACAGATTCTTGCAGACCCCAGGTACTTTAGATATTTTCCAATAGAGGTCTGCCCAAAGAGAACTTGAGGATGGGCATTGTAGCACAAGTTTGCCCGGACTAAGTCTTGAGAAGCAAAACCAAAAAAAGAAGTTGATGGTATGCCATCTATCCAGAGATACAAAGATTACTTCCCCAACTACAGAGGTAGCATTAGGTCTTGCAAGCAACAGGAAGTCTGGGAGTAGGGAGCATCCTTTTTGACTAAAGGTGCAGGGTTTGTTGGGAAATGACAAAAAGGAAACAAGAAGAGAAAAAGGATGAAGATGTTAAAAAGGTGGGCAGAACACACAAAATAAGATCGGCAAAATGAGAATCTCCCGTCTTTCACTCCTTAAAACGCTGACACCATAACTTTTAAGAGACTAAACTGAAACTTCAATATATTATAGTCTTAATGGCTAAGAGAATATTCGATTTCAAGACCTAGAGTAAATTTGGATTTCAAATAAATCAAAAAAGTTAACTCACAAACTTTTTGAATTTTACTCCACCTGAGAAAGTAACTTCACCTTCATAATGTACTTGCCTAGGTTACCCGGGTCCAAAAGGCCAAAACGAGGCAACAAGATGGGCTTAGTGTCGGCTTTCTAAAGCTTTGCCTTCTAATAACATGGCACCCCAAATAGATAGCTAACTGGTAGCCATTGGGCATTCTCTCTACTTACTTAGTAGGCCACAACTTATGTGGCCTTGTTCTGAGTGTCGCAGATGCTGTAGAGTATCTATGATAAGTAACATGCCAAGGAATCAAATATGGAAAGCAACCTTATAAAAGCATAAATAACTGCATCTGTAGGACTCCAAAAACATACATGTCAATTAAGAAACATAGATTACAATTCCTCACTTTAAATTATCAGTACGTAAAAACAGCTCAAATCATACCATTTTGATCCTGCCTCAACATTAGCAATGGTAAACACATCCAGGGACTCTGATGGAATTTTCTTGTGTATCATGTCTTGCCCAAAATAATTCAACGGAAGCACTAGAAATATGCAGATAACGGCAGCAATTGAGAAGATTCGAATACTGCTTCAAAAAAAGGCCCACTGTCAGTGCAACCAAAAATGTGGAGTTAAACCGAAAAGAAAATCGGCAGGACAAAATGTAAGGATGGTGTGTGTGTGTGTGTGGTGGGAGGGGTCAACAAACCTAAGGCAATTCACCTTTATGTTACCTTACAGTCTAATCCAAATCCGTTCATTTGAAATATTCACAATAACAATACATCATCCTCACAATATTTTGTCGTATTCCTTTACTTATAACCGGCAAATTTGTGATTCAAGTCAACAGACAAAAGAGAGTCAATATCAACATCTCACTGAAATGCAAATTATATGTAATTAATAGTATCAAAACTACTAAGAAAATGTGAAGATAATCTAAATGCAATCGAGAACATTAGTACAGATTAAGATTTTTATGTATAACCTCTAGCCCTATTTGCTGGGCCATAGGTAAATTCATATAGGTTAGAAAGACAACCAAATATGACTATTTCGCCCTTGTAGAAGCCCCACTAATAGATGTGACTTGTGAGGTAACATCATTTGAAAAAGACTATACATCGTGGTTAGAAAATAGAAATTTGGGATTCTGACATACGGAATTATTTATTAGATATAAAATGATTTATCATATGATCGTTATAAATCATATGAAAAAGTATAAAGCAGTGCCCCTCCCAGCACACACAAGAATTTTGTGGGGAGAAAAGTATATGAAAAAATAATAATGTATGTAATTACTGTTTTCATTCCCTCAACATGAAGCCAAGCTGGCTTAGCTGATGAAGTTAGTGCAATTAAAACCAAAGAGTAGGGATCAGTTCTTCTTAATACCAAGTTATCTTTTTTCTACTAGTTAATCATTTGGGGTCAATGTGAATATGTGATGCTAGAATTGATTTGATATTAATTTTGAAACCTTATATATGCCCAAAAAGAATGTTGGGGGGACTCCGCCCCCAAACCCCCAGGTATAACCATCCTACCTTCGCCCTCCAAAGACCCCAATCCTGGCTTGGCTCCTGTTTCACTTGATGGTGGTCTAATTTTTGGGATTTTGTAGACCTGTTTATGGTTTAGTTGAGTAATTTTATGCGCTTTATTGAGGTTTCAAGGAATGATACTGGGGGCTCATGATTCTAGGGCATGGTTTAAAAAACACAATAAAGCATACACCTCAGTAAGCAGAGGGAAGGGTGAAAATAGTTACAGGGAAAAAAATGTTTTAGTCAACTCTCACCTGAAAACAATTATTCTGAGAAAAACCACCGCATCCATACCACTAACTGACATGATTTCTTCTTCAGACGTCATCCAAGCCTTCTTTATCCAACTTGGAGAAGGAAATAGTCTATCAAAACAAAAGGGGTCATTGCGTCCAATGTGATCCTGAACAAGCTTCCTGCCAAAGTAAACACTAACATTTCCTGGTTGTTTCCTCAAGATAGAATATAGTGATAAAAGTACCATGCAGAGGCCTATATTGATGCCTGCAGAAGTTAAAAGAGCAGAGACGTTCATCTCTGTCCACTAGAACCAAACTCTCTAGTTATCATTTTCCCATAAACCCGCCACACCTGAGCACCGTAGAGTTGCTTCCATATATTGAAATCACAGTACAAGGACTCGCCTCTGAAAAATAAAAAATTAAATTAACATTTGATAAAAGCAATTTAGATAAACTAAACTGATTTCAACTCAAATACATCTTCGAACAATTAATTCGAGCTAATTTGATAAACAAAAGCAACCTAATATCAAATTTTAACAAGGTATCAACAAAATCTTTTGGGGCCATTTCTCCATTGAGGCACACACCCAAAATCAAAATCTGATTAGAAAAGAATCTAGAGCATCTGTAGTTGTTTCAGCAAATTTTGCAAGCCAAACTATTTTACCTTGTCCTTAAAGTCAAGTAACACTAGTGCAACAATATATGTTCTTTAATCAATTTGATAAGTAAACAATTTGTAGTTTTATTTTTAGCAAACTATTGATAGTATGAATTAAATAAAGCAATTAACCATTCGATAGATCGTCGGAAAAATATTTATTGATTGACCGTTTAGGTACTTATTCTTGATTTGATAACTAAAGATTAAGCAGACCCCCAAAGGGCAAAGGCATGCTGTCGCAAAGTTGAATCACAACCAAACCCGGAGTTAAAAAAGCTGGAAGATTAAATTACATGACATTCTCACTATCAATTAGAACACAGTCTTCACCAATGGAGAGGGGTTCACGAGATTAGGGGTATGCATTGAACATTTGATAACTAGATTAGGGGCTAGCCAAACAAACCTGCAGCATTTACTTTTTTGAGTAATTAAAGCAGGGCCTAACGCCTATGTAATATATTGGGACAATGGCATTAAGTGAAGTACGAGTTAGGGCGGGATTGTATATTGAGTTTGTGATGAGATACCGAAGTCTAATTTTAAAGAGGTGTTAATATTCTAGGTGCCCAAAAACCTTTTTATGGTTTTATGACAATTTCTTATGGATGCTATAAGAGACACCCAAGTCTATAATATTAAAGAACTGTCAGATATCCGACTTAGATTCAAGTCCCAACCGTTAGATTTTCCATCAACGGTAGCGATGTTATTAATATAATAAATGTACCCAAGTCTTAGGCACCTTTTACCCGTGTTTTAAAAAAAATACAACCAGCTGAACAGACTGAGATTGGGTGAAAAATCTAGTTTCTAAACATTCAACCACATGACCTAGTGGAGATGATAATAAAATGCAATCATATAATGAGTTCTACAAGTATAATGATTTAAGATGTATCATGGGTGCATTACATAATTGATGAGCCGATAATATCCCACTATCATTTCAACAGTGCATTATACACTAGTATGTATAACACCAAACCATACTCCCTTTCTATGCAACACCACTCTCCCATCTCGACTTCTCTAGTGAAAATGTTCCTTCAATGGTGACACATGATGATTGATTTCCCAATTTTTTGGTAAATTTTCTCCCTGTCGTCATTCTACTGTTGATGGTTAAGATTGTATCCAGACTTAAGTCTTGAATCCTTCTGCTCGATACGTCTATCTGCACATCATTTTCTAAAAAAAAATCAACATCGGTCGGGTCTTGGCCGCTGGGAATGGATGGGTCCTCGTGGGTAATGAGGTCAGCATCGATCAGACGATCACGACAGTTTTTCATTGTTAAAGTCTCTAACTATTAAATAGAGACTACGAGCCTAATCAACCTTATCGACATTATTTCCCTAGATTCGGTAAAAGAATGCAACTCTAACACCATGTGTCTACCGATAAGTCCAAATCGCATGCCACGGGGTATATTTTTCACGCTAACACCGCTGAATTTATGCTCTTTGGGAGCTGAATCCAAGTGTGATAACGTCACCCAGTTCTCGTTTATTGGTGTCTTTGGAAGGGAACTAAACAATGTTATATAGTACTTAAGGGGAGAAAATAACTATAACATCAAAGTGCTATATAACATCATTTAGTTCCCCACCAAATACACAAATTATCGAAAAAATTGTTGACGCTATCACGCTTGGAATCAACTCTCAAAGAAAAAAACAATTGAACGATACATGCGTGAGATTATAAACTGAGGCATGCAATTCAGACTTACTAGCAGAAACATGGTGATTCTTCTACTTAAGTGAGAGAATGGATGTTGATGAGGTTCACAGGACTCGCAATCTCTATTCAACAGTTGAGGATTTCAACAATGATAAAACAATCGTAATCGTCTAATCAAGGCTAACCTCATTACCGACGAGGACTTATCCATTCCCGGCGGCCAAGACTCGGTCGAAACAGAGACACTTCTTCGAAAATAGTGTACATATAAACGTATTCGGGACTTAGATTCGTAGACAATCTTAATCATCACCAGTGGAATGACATCAGGGAACAAATTTGCCAAAAATAAATAGGGAAAATGATCATCACGTGTCAACACTGAATGGGAATTTTACAATAGAAATTGAGATTTAGTATACAAAGACAGTGTTTTAAACCTCGGAAGTGTACAAGATACTCAGCAAAAAGAAGGATACGGTGAAGCTTTCTTCGATGAGAAATATATTCTAATAGACGGATTCATAATACAGCGCAAAGATGACCCCAAAGCAACATTGATCACAGCATTAAATATATCTACAAAAGAGTGCCCAACGTACGAGATACCATTGACCTTAAGTTTATATTTTCTTTCATAGGGCATGAGACCCTAGTCTCCGAATTAAGTTGGGCTCTAAGGTCTCAAGTTTCGATAAAAAACTGTGTTTTTCTTTGTTCTTTGTTTTTTGTTTTTTGCATTTTCTTTCATTTTTAGATTTTGTTCTAGCGGGAACTCTCAATCTCTCTTTCATTCCACCTGGTATTTGCATAAGTCTTGATCCAAAGGAGTACTGCTGGACAATTGAGAGAACTAATGTGCAGCTTTGAAAAAAAAGTAACATTTTAAATTTATGCACCAAATCAAAAAAACAACTAAATAATAAGATTTTTTCTGAAGGAGTCTTTGTTTTTGGGAGAAATCTCAGAGAAACTAAAACAAGGTAGGAACTAGGAAGGAAACAAGGGGGTAACTATGGTTTTGAAATTTTAGGGTTGAAGTTGGTAGCGAGAGTGAGAGTCGTGTTGCCTAGAAAGGGAGTAAGGCTTGGTGTTATAGTAGTGTATAATGCAGTGTCGAATCCACGAAATAATATTGGGAATTTATCGGCTCATCAATTATGCAATGCACGCATGATACATCTTAAATCATTCTACTTTTAGAACTCATTGTATGATTGCATTTTATTATCATCTACACTAATTAATTAATAGGCTATAATATAGCGGAGATGATGATAAAAGTATGGAAATCTTGGCCTAGTTACTATGAGGGTTACTTTTCTGTCCTTACAATCTGACAAGACCGGCATATCGTATATAGGTGAAATAAATTGGGCCCATGTACAAACCAGACCGGACTAGACGTTATCCGCAAGCCTAAACTTAAGTGTCAATCCCAATTCTAGTGCATTGAACCCTATGGTGGAGGCACTTGATCTTGATCTCTCTGGAACCCCTTGATCTCCGTAGAGATATCAAAACATAAACTCAATTTCCCCCCATCATTATAATCTCAAGGAAATTGGGCATGTCGCAATACCAAAAAAATGTAATCTGAGGTCATTTTGGGAGGGACAATAAATACTCTTACGAGTTCACTGGCCTACTGGCACACAACATTACATTACAAACTGGGCTATGCAGTGGCATGATACAAAGAGGGGCTACAAAAGGGGTACTAATGCCTACATTAAGTTCCCAAACACGAAAATCAAATCAACATAACCCTAAAGAGCATCAAAATAAACAACCAAATCGACTTTACAAATCAATACAAAGAAACTTCTATTCACTCTCTTCAACCTTGCATGTCTCTAGCGAATGCGTACACCTCCAAAACCCATGAGAAATGTGTTGGGGTTTAGGGAGTTATATGAAACTGCGACGATTGAAGATTAAAAACCTTAAATCTTCAAACAAATACGACAATGGCGGATTTATTTGTTTGAGAGATGACTAAATCCAAGAGAGAGAGATTCATCGAGAGAGATCAGTTTATTGCATTAAAATAGCCATAATCGAATAATGCTTCCTACATTTAAGTCTCCACTTGAGTTTTGGCTTTGGCTATCAAACAAGTTCATCAAATATGGCTACTCAAGATGACTTTAAGCATATTTAGCTTTTAAATAGAGACAATGAGCATCTGTATTAGTTTCACCAAATTTTGCTAGCCAAAGCCTATTTGCTTAGTCCTTAAAGTCAATTTTTGTAGGTTTTATGCATTAGAATAGCCATAATGAAATAAACCTTCCTATATTTAGGTTTCTTCTTGAGTTTTAGCTATCAAACAAGGGCATCAAATATTGCTACTCAAAATGGCTTAAAGCACTTTTGGCTTTTAAATGGAGAGTCTAATGTGGCAAATTTACAAAACAAAATGGCTACTCTAATAAAGATGCTCTAATGTGGCAAAATTACTCTAATTTGTTCTTCAAATTTTTATTTTAAAGATAAATAGCTACTCTAATACAAATAATCATAATAAACAAGTTAGTCATTTAGGCTATCAGATAACTGTCACTAAACACACAATTTCAACTCAACTACCTCTAACTCAACCTAACTTGATTCACACAGAATAACCCAATACTAATTTCTCACATAGTATCAACTAAATCAATTATTTCCGACCATTTTCTCAATCTGAGACACCGGCCCTAATAAAAATCTATCTCCAAAAATAACTAATAAGCAAGCTCAACTCAATTAACTTTTAAGACAACTAAATCACCCAATGCAAGTGTTTCAAGTGTAAGAGGGAGCAACTCATTACCCAATGCAAGCTGGAGCAATGCAGGCTAGTGTTAAGGCCAAACCAATCAACCCACAAGTGTGAACACCGCAAGGGCGTGCGTTTGCACTCCTATGCAGCGAACCAAGCACAGCCTGAGATCCTTATTTTTCCTCCACATTCCCAATTCCGCATATCGCGCTAAATGCGGGCACCTATAATATTCCACGTGTCTCCTCCGAACAACTCGTGCGCCATTTTTGGAGATTGATTTGCGAAGATCTTCACCATTAATCATTCTCTAAGGTTTCCAATTTTGCTCCAATTTCAAATATAGCTTATATCTTATCGTAAAAAATCATATAATTATCCTTTTCGTCAATCACAAGCTTTTCTAATTTTAGGGAATCTATCTCAATTTTGCTTTGATCTCAGGTACTCTTTGATTTCAATTTGTGTGTTTTAGTTTGATTTTAGGGTTAGGGCGGGTGTGTTGATTGAGAAAATGATGGGAAATGAGTGATTTAGTTGATATGATGATGGAATTTGATATTGGCTTGCTGTTTGGTTTCAAAATTTGGGTGATTTAGTTGTCTTAAGAGTTAATTGAGTTAAGCTCGCTTATTAGTTATATTTGGAGACAGATTTTGATTGGGGCTGGTGTCTGAGATTAAGAAAATGGTCAGAAATAATTGATTTAGTTGATACCATGTGAGAAATTGGTATTGGGCTATTCTGTGTGAATCAAGTTAGGTTGAGTTAGACGTAGTTGAGTTAAAATTGTTTGTTTACTGACATAGCTATCTGATGGCCTAAATGGCTAACTTGTTTATTATGAGCATTTGTATTAGAGTATATATTTATCTTTAAAATAAAATTTGAAGAACAAATCAGAGTAATTTTACCACATTAAAGTATCTTTATTAGAGTAGTCATTTTGCTTTATAATCCAATTTGAAGAGTCAAATGTTGTTTCCATTTTCTTGCTTTATAATCCACATTACAGCAAGAGTAACCATTTTCTTGCTCTTCACTAGTATCTTTTTCTAAACGCTAAAGTTCGCGAATAACTTGTTAAATGGATGGATCATTTAGATCAACCCCTAAAACGTGGTTATGCAACACAAAGCACGCCATCGCTATCTACACTTAAGTCTTGTATGGGTAAAATGATTTTCCTAATAGTATTCTCCACCGCTTCTTAAGAACTTCAAAAGCCCCCTCGATCGAATTTATGAGTGTCACGTGTCTTTTATTGAATATTTTTTTATAATTAGCAGGTTTGTGACCTTTTTGGTCATTGAAATGATACCGAGTATTACGAAATGGAGGTAACACTCCTAGTTCAAGATTAAATGCCACATTTACTAGATAATATTGATCTACATAATGACAATAACATTACATACATTAAATTATGTTTCATGCATAACATATTTATATACTTACATAACTACAAGTAAAAGGAAAACAATTTTTATTTACCATGTGGGATAACAAAAGGGTTAAGCCTATGTCGAGCATCATCCAAATTTTTTTATCATGGGCGGCCCTCCCATCCAGCAAGTATATATGTAAATCTGATATCGAATGAGCATGTCGCTTAAATATTTTGAGTTATTTTATTACTTCTACCGCTCCTAAATTTAATTATTTCATCCTCTGGAACACTTGCAATGATATGAGTCTCGTCAAGTGCTCCCAAACAATCCTATGTTGTGCACATACAATTAGACGAAAGATATATAAATAGTTTGTTTTATAACACATTCACAAAAAATTTACTACCTTAAAATAAGGGAAGAAACGAGGATCGTCAGTGACTTGGGTTTGTGCTTTCCCATTATGAATGGTTTCCCCGTGATCAGCTATCAACACTTTGTATAATTTGACAATAGCGTCCAACACTTCATTGAATTGACGACTAATTGTTTCAATGATCGATAATATCTTCTCTCAAGCACCCGATGAAGCACATTACGGCCAAGTATGTGTAGGAACCTCATTAATTGTTCTTCCACGCTGCAATTTCTAGTAGCCCTCACGAGATCACGATCCTTAATCAAAGCACACAAACGATGGAACGATTCCCTCCCTATACATAGATTCCACCTACATATATTTTCTTACTAGACAAGATCCATTTTATATAATCATTCTTATCTACAACCTTATTTGAATATGGCTCTCTAGGATTGTCTAACAGAAGATTCGTAGCAGCGGTTGCTTAGTGTTGCTTAGTTGGCAACTAAGCAACCGTTGTAGTTGCAGTAGCAAGAACTATAACATTATTTTTATGATCTTTATTGTCATTGTCATTGCCATTCATCTTCAAACAAAAAAAATCATAAATGTAAAGATTAAACTCCATTGGGTCGAATAAATACTTTATAGATATATTGCTTCATAGCAATAAAATCAAATATGATAGATTTTTAATTCATGTTTAGTTTCGCCCACTACTCAAAAAAATAGGTAATGCAAACAGGGAATCAAACACTAAAAGGAATATCTAATAATGTAAACCAAGCCCCCAACACCTGAATCAACAAATCAGCCACCCCATCACCCCAAGCCCTCTAGTTTCCTAAAATCCCAACAATCAAAAATCTAACTGCAACTGCCCCAAACCAAATTTTCCTAAGCACTCATCAATCTAAACTAGAACAAATCAAATACACATATAAACAATGATAAGAGGGGTCTAATAGAATTAACAAACATCAATCAATCTCATATCTACGAAGAAGTACAAGTAAATCATGATTTACCTCCATATCCATAGCTTACAAAGGAGAAAGGTCTAATTGTAAAAACGAGAGTGAACTCAACGTCAAACAACACGGAATCGGTGAATCAGCGAACTCAATGCTTTAACAATACAATCTGCCAAACAACTGAAATCAGAGACCCATTGAGAGAGAGAGGTTGTACCTTTGGATACTCTAGAGAAATTCAAACTTCCCGATTCTGGAGACTTTGGAGAACGAGAGCGAGAGAGAGATCTGCAACTTTTATCTTTTTTAGGATTTTGGTTTTGGTCTTTTTAATTTTTTCTAAAGGCAAGGTGCTGCAGTAGTGTTTTCAAAAGACCAGTTTGCCATTGTCCACAAGATAGAGGGTTCGGATTTGAATTTTTTTTTGTAGAGATTTTGGGAAGGAGGGAGATGGACGGCCTAGATCGGTAAAACCCTTCGTAGGATTAAATATACTTAGGGGTACTTTGGACAAACATAGAAGAGACAAGACCAAGAAAATCCCCTCAAAGTAAGAGCATCACCTCATTTTCTTTTGAACACTCGCCCGTCCTCCAACACCTTTAACTAGACGTGAAATATTTTACTCTCTGAAACGAGAAAAAATCAAATTAAATTTTTTCTCTGAACAATAAGCACATAACCAATACTAACAATTAGAGACTTGTAAGCATCTTTTAACCTCATTGAAATGTTAATACCATCTAACTATGTAACCATCGTGATGAGATAATATAGAGAGAGAAAAAAAAAAAAAAAAAAAAGATATATATAACATACTTGACATTTAATAAAAATTATACTAATGTTAAGGGAATGCACATCACAAACTGACTTCATTACTATTGCTTGTCTTCGAAGTTTCTTACCATAAAATGGAAAATGGAAAAATAAAGCCGTGAAACAATGTGGCAATTTACTTGATTTTTTTCTGTCACTTTGTCTTACTTCAAAGATGGGGTGAGCTAATTAACTAGCATATACACTAATTGAAGCATCCATATTTGAAGTTTATTTCATTTCGTGTCTAGAATATGTGTCAGCACTACCTCGTGGTTATTTGTTGTCAAAGAGTGCACGTTAAGTGACTACAGTTGAACTGATACTGAACAGATACGTGGGTTTGTACCTCTTCGCTTTAAAATACTCAAGCCGTTAGTATTTTACAAAAGGTCAAAAATAAATTATGTTTTTTTGAAGAAAATAGGGGTCTGTTATAACAAACTTTTTTCTATTCGAATAGACCATGTTTGAACAAACCACGTTCGAATAGGCCATGTTCTAACAGACTTTTTTTAGTTCAAATATTTTACTCAGACCACTATTTCTTCGAATAGAATCTTTGGTTCTGTTCGAATATAACTTTGTTTGTTCGAACAGACTATTTCTTTGTTCGAACAGACTTCGAGTTTTCCGTTTTCTTATAAAAGACAATTTTTCTATTTTCTTTTTGAATCTCTTCCAAAACCAACTTTTCTAAGGCTTGAGATTTTAGAGAGAATAGAGATTTCAATGAACGATTCAATGCGAAGTAAAACTTAAATTAAATCAATCAAATAATTTGTAAACCAAAATTTAAATTTTAGATCCTGAGAATTTGAGGGATTCAAGCTTGGATGCTTTGACGGGAGATTGAAGCAAGGCGTTGTAAGAGTGAGAAATCGATTGCAATGAGATTGATTAGAAGAGAGGTAACCATAGGATGTGTGCTTATCGAGTATGTAAGTAATTGAATTCTTGTAATTTCGTTTCAATATTAGATTGTTTAGTTGTCAGGCGATTCGGCAGTGACCTGTGGGTTTTTTTCCTGATAAAAGTTTCCCGGAGGGTTAAAATTGTTTGTATTGTGCTTTTGATTTTTTATTATTTATCATATCAACTTGAGCTAGGTTAGAATTATGCAATTAGTTTCAAGGATTATCGGCCTTTTTAATTTTGACCTAAATTACTCGAAATCGGTTAATCTCAATTAGTTAGAGATTTTAATTGGTATCAAAATGGTTGCACTCCAAAGCTTAACAACTTGAGCGTATATCCTAACTTGATTATTTGAGATGAATGGATTATAAAAGATTTGGAGGTCTCATAAATCGCCCACCCCTCTTTAATGACACAAATTATCCTTATTGGAAAGTCTGAATGATTGCATTCTTACAATCACTCAGAGAAGATGTCTGGATTGCGATTGAGGATGGATACACGCACCCTACCATGATGAAAGGAATGGGTCATGAAGATAAAGATGTCCTTAAGTCTATGAATCAATGGCCTAATGATAAAAATGAAGCTACTGGTTATAACAATAAGGGTCGCAATACTATTTTTATGGCTGTGAGCTCAAGTGAGTTTCAACACATATCTGATTTTACCACTTCGAAAGAAGCTTACGACATATTAGTTCGAACTCACAAAGACAATGATATAGTTAAGAAAGCAAATTACAAATGCTTACCTCACAATTTGAGAATATTTGAATGGATGAAAATGAGCCATTTGATAATTTTTATGTGAAACTAAGCAATATTTCAAATACTAGTGTCGTATTAAGAGTAACTTATTCTGATGTCCAAATTATTCGCAAAGCTCTAAGATTTCTTCTTAAGAGTTTTAGATTCTGACGTGATGCTATCGAGGAAGCTCATAATCTTAAGAAACTAAACCAGATATATTAACTGGAAAGTTGCAAACTTTTGAACTAGAGATAAAAATGGAAAATCCTGAAAAGAACAAGAGTATTGCTTTTAAATCTTCATCTTACTCTTCTTCTTCTAAGGGTACCAAAAAAGCTGACATCTCATATGATTCAGATAATGATGATGGGTCCGATATGGATTTACAGATTACCTCTATAAGCAACCAGCTTAAAAGCCATGCGAAAAATTGTTAATTTAAAAAATAATGGCAATCAGTGAATTATAAGTCGTGAACTCATGATCAACTTAAATCGAATAACCGGCAGACCAACCATGACACTGACCTAAGTCAAGTTGAATGTTATTAGTATCATAAATTTGGTCTCTATGCAAATAGTTGCCCTAATAAAAAAATTTGTAGTAATTCTAAGGCTATGAATATCATTGTTACTTGGGATGATAATAATAATGAATTTGATGTTAATAATGATAATTCCTAAGAAAATAAAAATAGCAACTATTGTACGTATCCTACTAGAATAAACTCTAGTAATGATCATTTTGACCCATTTGAGCTAGAAAACTATGCTGAAAGTCAGAGTGATCATAAAAATAATGAGTTTGAGGACCCTAATCTTGAAGATTTGTATGCTTGGTCATTTGTGAAGTATGTTAAACTTGGAATAATGAACAAGGTATTGATACGATGTTATGTATGAGGAAAATCAAGAGTGACAAAAGGGGTCTAGGATATGAGGATCATGACTCTAATGCCAAGACTCCCTAAGTCACAAAAATTATCAAAGCAATAATTGCTCCACTTTTGCCCCAAGCTTAATGTAATATCCACCCCTCACAATCAAGCTAAAAGGTTTTCCTTCACTCGGATTTTTTTATTGCCAAGCGTGTGGTCGAAAGGGTCATGTTGCTTATTATTGTAGATTTGTTGAGCCATATCGATCATAGGTGAGACCATCTAATTGGCAAAGATATAACCCAAACATGAATTCTACTAATGTGAAAAGTGAGAATGTGAGTAGGTGGTTTGCTCAAGAAACATCACTTCAAAAGGTTATTAGGGATGTTTGGGTGCGAAAGGATGACTTGTCGATACAGATAATGTAATTAATCTAAACTGAGACGGGTTATCAGTATGCTTCAGTGATTAGGTACATTTCTTATCCTGTCTCAGTTTGATTATTTTATTATTATTTTTTTTAGGACAGTAGGGTATTGTTTTGATTTTATTTACACTTTTTACTTTATGAGCTTTTGTATATGGAATATTTTTACTAAACTTGGACTGTGGTTTTGTGTTATGTTCATTCATGGGATAATTATTTGGTAAAACCATAATTCACAATAGTCAGTAATCATTTTATTTAAACTAAAAGTTCATCGCGATTAGAACAATATGAGGATAACTGTAGAGACTTCGTACCTAATGTTATATGAGGATCTAGCCTTTTTGTAAGTTTCGAGTATCATTTCATAAATTATTTCTAGATTCAACATTTTTCCTTTTTGTGATCTCATTTTTTATAATCAATTATCGATGGTAACATCAAGTTCAAGTTAGTCTAATAGAACATTCTCTATACTTAATTCGAGACAAAAAAGATACTATGTAAGACCAAAATTATGATAATAGGCATATTTATTGTTACACATTTTTTGGCCTTCATCAGTACTTACCCAAAGTCGTATCTGTTGGCAACCTTTTGTGCCTTAAAATATACAATTCGTTTTATATCCAACTCCTGTTGACCCATTTGTTCTAAGACTTTTCAATAAAATAAAAATGAAGTGAAGATGATTATATGAGGAGAGTATTCCCAATTATTTGATATGACATCTATAAGATTCTGTCTAGTATATTGGAAGAAAAAAAAAAGAAAAAAAAGAAAGAAGAAGAATGGAAAGATAAAAGAAGAACCAATTTATTCTATATATACTCAATCAAGGGAAAGAATAAAAAAAAGTGAACAATTTATTCCGTCATGTGTATCTATTAGTCTCAGAATGCCAGCAAAATACCTACTCCATCATATACTTATCCTTGCCTACATTATAACATTTTCATGACCTGTTTGATCTTGAGTTTAGCGCAGACAATTTTGTAGAGATGAGAGATATGGAGTCTATATTAATTAACTTGATAACATTAATGACAATTGATTTCCTGTCTATGAGATCTTTCAGTTCACAGTGAGCCGCTTATTTGATGAAATATGAATCCTTTTTTGCATATTGTTCATATTCATATTTCACACAAAGTGATTACTAGTCAATTCTTAGTGATCTTTGAGTAACTATCCTAGTGAGGCCTAAGTTAAAACAACTTTCAAGCATAGTATTCTAACTGTAGTTGAGTAATATGTTAAAAATTTGGTATTTATCTGACTATGCACACAAACACACACCAAGTAATTCATTTAGTGATTATTTTATAACACATGGGTGATGTCTTGGTCTTTATACACACACCAAGTAATTATCTGACTATGCACACAAACACACACCAAGTAATTCATTTAGTGATTATTTTATAACACATGGGTGATGTCTTGGTCTTTATACGATATTTTAGATTCATTGTCTTTCTATAATGCCTTGTGTTAGGGGGAGTATTATCTTCTTTTGCTAAATTATTTCAGAGACACTCCTCGTGTTTGTTTTCCCATTGTTCTCATTGTTTTCATTATTAGAAAATTGAGGCATTGGCATTTGGTTTACTATTTAGAGGTTGGGCGTTTTCTGCCTACTGTCTATTTTTTCTTTTATCTCCTATTGTGTATTATTTACATTTTGTTCATTTGTGCCAAAAAGGGGGAGAGATGATGTAAGCCAGGTAAGTTATGATTTTTCCTGAATCCTTTATTTTATTTAAATGGTTATGTGATGTATCTTGTTTAGTGTACACGGATTCCAAAGTATATGTCTTTGAGTATTGATGTTCAGTAATTGAGTCAGTCCATCGAGTTGCATTTTTTATTATTTCTTATAATTCTAGTTTGACACAAAATGAACCAAAATGGGAGATTTAAATATTCATATTTGGAGTTTGTTTCATTTTGTGTTTAGAATAGTTATCAGCACTACCTCAGGGTTATTCGTCGTCAAAGAGTGCACGTGGAGTGACTATAGCTAGACTGACACTGAACATGTACGTGGATTTGTACCTCTTCATTTTAAAATACTCAAGCCGTTAGTATTTTACAAAAGGTCAAAAAAGAATTATATTTTTTGAAAAAAAGAAGTTTATGTTAGAACAAACATTTTTCTGTTCGAACATTTTACTCAGACCACTGTTTCTTTGAATATGATATTTGGTTATGTTCGAATATAACTTTGTCCGTTCGAACAGACTTCGGCTTTTTCAGTTTTCTTATAAAAGACAATTTTTCTATTTTTATTTTTCACCTTTTCCAAAACCAACTTTTCTAGGGCTTGAGATTTGAGAGAGAATAGAGATTTCAATAAGCGATTTAATGTGAAGTAAAGCCCAAATTGAATCAATCAAAGAATTTGTAAACCAAAATTTTAATTTCAGATCTTAAGAGTTTGAGGGATTCAAGCTTGGATGCTTTGACGGGAGATTGAAGCAAGGCGCTGCGAGAGCGATTAATCGATTATAAGGAGCTTGATTATAAGAGAGGTAACCACGGGATGTGCTTATCGAGTCTGTAAGTAATTGAATTCTTATAATTTCATTTCAATATTGGATTGTTTAGTTGTCGAGCAATTCGACAGCGACCTGTGAGTTTTTCTCCTGAGAAAGGTTTTCCACAGGGTTAAAATTATTTGTCATTATATTTTTGATTTTTTATTGTTTATCATATCAACTTGAGCTAGGTTAGAACTAGGTAATTAGTTTCAAAGATTATTGGCCCTTTCAATTTTGACCTAAAATACTCGAAATCGGTTAATCTCAATTTGTTAGAGATTTCACTAGTTGGGTGAACTTAGTCTCGGGTGAGCTTCTTAAGATTGGGGTGTATATTAAATTTTTAGACTCTTTTTCTTATCATATATCTCTCTCTCTTTCTCAAAATCGTCTCTTCACATCTCTCCATCTCGGATATGCCAATCTCTCTTTCTATAAAGGAACTTATATATATATATATATATATATATATATATATATATATATTCTCTCTCTAGCATTATGCTTAACGAATACCTAGGGTTTTGATTAGTTGTGATCTTATAGCCTAAATTTTTCTTTTCTCTCTCCATCTAGTTCATGTAAATTTCCATCTCTCTCTCTTTTTATATATGATGTTGAAGTTTGATTGGGTGTAGTTTACATTGTAATTTAATGTTGTAGTTTACAATTAAAGCAATTTCTTCATATGGGTATCTTCAGTTTCTAATGATTTAGTAGTTTTAAGACCTAGGTTTAATTTGGTGGTGTGGATTGTGTTAATTTTTCTGAAATTTACTGGGGATTTATTGGAATTGTTATTTTTCAAGGGGTATGGAAATAATATCTATTGATTAGCCTTATATGATTTTCTCCCTAATGAAATTCTTGGTGTTTTGGATATATAACACGACCCAACTAGATATATCAAGTTTTCGTTCGGCTTTGTTTTGAATTGGTTTTCAAGTGTCAACTCATTACATTTTTCACGGTCACAAACATTTTACTTCTCTTGGGGTGTGGACTAATGGCGAGTATGGAGAAATGAAGAGTAAGGAGTAAGGTGTAAGGGAAAGAGTATATATGGTGGGCAACAAATGGCCTATTTGGCATTGTCTCTAGAAAACAATCAATTGCACATCGTCTTACGAGTCACCATCTTGGGGTTTTAATTGGTGAAATTATATATTAGTGTTTTTCACTTATAAATTTTGATATTATTGGTTATTGTCTTACCAGGGAATAAAGTAGCAAAAGTCTGCACAATTACTGGATATAAGCTTATAATTACTGAGTCAATTAACAGAAAACAAGAATACATTAAGGTAAGAAAGTAGTTTCAAGATGTTCTTTATTGACAAAGTCTTGAAGCAACAGAATTGTGGTACCTTTACGCAGTAGCATGCTGGGATTAATTATTTAAAATGTTCGATTTTGTAGTATTGATTATAAATCCTTAAGTGCTTGATGATTCAAATGTAGCGCTGAAAGCGCGTTCATGTTCTTGCTATGACTGGGTCACAGGTAGCACCGAAGGCGCGTTGACATTTTACCATGGCGAGCTACGGATAGTACTAGTTTATTAATGTTAGATATCAAGTTAATCAACTTAAGCAATCACATATAATAGATCAACACTGAACATATGAGAGAAAAAGAGAGTTCGATTTCATTGATAGAAAACTATGTGGTTGTTGTAGGTTTTTCTTAGGTTACAATACTAAACCCTTTTGGGTTATAAATACTCTTTATTAACTCTCCCCATTTTCCCTAGCATACATGGGCTTATTAGGAGCCCTGTAGGACACTCCAACCTAATTGGATTCCTACATTGGGTCGGGCCCAAATCCTAACACTCCCCCTTGGGGTGTTCCATACCAAGATGACTTGCCTCATCAAAACCTCTGCCTAGCAAAACCCCCTTGGGCAAAAAGTTATGTAATGAAAAAGTACAATCTTATGCCCTTTATGGGTTGTGGATGCGTATATGTTGCCTCATCTAAGCCTCTAGTCAGTAAAACCCCTAAGGACAAAAACTGCACTATTAGGAAAAAGAGTACAACACACACGTGTCCACATCAGGTCAGGATTATTCCCCCTGACGTCGATCTCCCCTGAGATCTATCTCCCTTAGATGTATTTCCCCAAGAAAATGTTGAATAAAAACATTCACATGCCGATTCTGTGTACCAGATGCTTGAACCTAAGTGGTATAAAAGTCTTCGTGAATAGGTTTGTAAAGTTATCTTCTAAAATGTCTTGAACAACGTCAATCTCATTTGCCTTCTGTAATTCATAAGTCCGGAAGGACTTCTGTGAAATATGCTTTGTTCTATCATCATTGATAAAATTGTCATTGATTTGAATGATACAAGCTGAGTTATCTTCATACAGAGTCGATGTTTTATCTTAAATTGAATATGCCATAACTTTAGTTAATGTGGTGTACCTTGGAGCGCAACCTTTATTCTCTGCCAACTTCATGACGTGCAAGAATTTTTCTGTGGTTCGGAGATGTAACAAACGTCGTCTACTTCATCGATCTCCAAGAATTTGTTGTATCCTCGTATATAAACACATAATCTATCTAACAATAGCCTTTATGTGGGTCTGACAAATATTATGTATCGACGTACCCTATAACTTTATGTTTACCATATTCAGGTATAACAGACTATAATCTTTTGTGCTGATTAGATACCTCAGAATGTGCTTGATCTCATTCCAGTACCTTTGGGTAGGAACAGAACTATGGCTAGCCAAACAGTTAATTACAAATGAGTCATCAGGTCTAGTATACCTAGCTAACTATAACAAAACACCTCCTAGCTATGATGTCATGGTCCTAAGAGTTTTCCCCCATTACGATGGTGGAGGATGTCGTTGTCCAGATCCAAGTGATGGATGAACATTAAATGACTTAACATCATGTGTTGCATCCATACCGAAATGTTAGATAACTCTTCTGATATATATTGCTTGGTGTACAAGTATGCCACTACCAAGATGTTCGATCTGCAAATCGATAAAATACTTGGCTTCCCAAGGTCTTTCATTTTGAATTCCTTCATAAGGTATTTGGTGGCTCATGGGATCTTCCCCAGAGTTCTGATGATATCCAAATCATTTGGTACACTACTATGAGGACTTCAGCCAATATTTGTGTTCTTAATGAGAACGTATAGATAGATAAGACTATTTGCAAAGTCCCCGACCTTCAAATACTCAGTCAACTTACTATATCACATGGGCCCTGATTGTATTAAGTCAACAATAACTTTTCCAGTTTTATTATGTATGCACCTCGTGTGCGTTGGACTTAATTGCTTCCAAAAGCTTATATCTCACTGGGTGGTTTCATGTAGATATCCCTAGCTAGTTTCTTATATAGATACGTGGAAATTATATAAACGCATGTCTAGCTTGTCCTTGACAACTTGACAGACTGATTAGTACCAAAATGTTGTAGCGTCCATAACTGGATAATAGGTCTCATTGCAATCGATGCCAGGTCTCTTAAAGAATTTCTGGGCAACCAGTCATGCCTTAACCTAATTATCTTTTCGAGTTAATTATGTTTTCATACCATTCCTATTTGTAACCGATAGGCTCTATGATATCACTTTGTATTATGCTACCAAGTTGAGCTCTGCTTGGATTCCCGATACCCACTTTGGTTAATGTATAATAATACACAGTCGTTTGCAATAAGTAGTTCTGAATCCTCATCCTTGATGGTAAGCACAACAAAGAATATAAATACTTTGTCAACAAATCACTATTGAACGATCCTACGTTGTGCCATTACAAACATTTAATAGATCGAAATCTTATTATTATCATACATATGTGTCACACCGGGATTATCTCGTAATGCATCAACTAGTCGCGTAGCTATTATTGCTTCGTCGATGGGTGGTTCCATCCCCGATGAACCGATTATACTATTAGTCATATTTGTCCCTTATTATGCAACTCCCCAACTCAAAATACTTTCTTCCAATAGTGCTCCATACTAAGTACAAGCCTCAGATTCGTTTGTGATACTAATTCCCCTAGAACATTTAGCTATGTAGGTGCATTACTTGTATGTACATACACCTAAGATACTTTAATAACATAACATCTATGAATGTGTCTGGCAGTTTATATTTGCTACCTATTACAAGTTTGTAATTTGTTGTCACTTAACTTATGTAAATGGATCTAGACAAGACAACGATGGTGTTTTCCAACTAATCTTGGAAAAAAATTAGCATTGACTGTTATATCTCCCCCTAATGCTAGAAATATTATCTTATCAAAGTGACAGTCTACCTTGTAGTATATGCATCACCAGTGGGTTTCAAATATCTAGTGATAAATACGAATCATAACCCACATAATACCAGACCGATGTTGGGGTCCAATCTTCGTATGTTGTGGTGGTGCAATTGGCACCTGTGTAGGCCTATTTTTGGATCGAATCGGATCGGAAATAGAGGGGATCAAAAATTTTCTGATTTTTTTTTGAACTATAAAATTTATTCCGATCCGATCAATTTTTTTCCTAAACTGTAAAAATGAATCCGAATTTGGAAATTTCGGAATAACAGAGTTCTCACTTCTTTAAATCAAACCATAATAACAGAGTTCTCAATTCTTCAAGAATCAAAGATTTAAAATCGAAGCCAGAGGAGAACTGAAGCCAGATATAAGATTTAACTTTTCTTCTTCGCAGCGAATCAAAATCGAGGCAGTGGATAATGAAGAATAAAGACAGTGGAGATTTAACTTAAGAGTAGAAGGAGTGGAGGGCAGTGAAGAATGGAGGCAATGGAAAATAGAGAAGAAGAGGCGGGGGAGAATGCCCTAGGTTAAGAATCATAAGGTTTATTATTTTATGCTTCAATTTGGATTATTCGAAATTAAATCGGATTAGAGGGATATTCGGAATATTTTTTGGAATAATCGGATCAGATGGTTTTCAGAATAATCGGATCGGAAAATCCAGAATAATCGGATTGGAATAATTCAAAATTTCGGAATTGCACACCGATCTGAATTTTTTTGGAAAAATTTGGAATTCGGATTTTCAGAAATTGGAATTGTAAAATAGGGTTCCAAAATCGGAAATATCGGATCAGAAATTGGAAAAAATTGGATGTTCAGACAAAAGTTGTAGCCCTACACCTGTACAACATTCAAATGTTCGTAGATGGAAAACACCGGGCTCCGGCCCAGTTACTAGTTGATTTAAGATAATTTTGATGATTTTCTATGAGACAAATCCTAATCAGTGTTACGGGAAAAAAATGTATAGCCCACATACTACCCAGAAGTTGCGATCGTAATATTAGTAGCCTAACAATTAGCCTAAATCGCTTGATTAGTTTCTCCGCCAATCCCGAGTTGGGTATGGTATAGGGTACTCACGATACTCAATCGTCTATCTTATTTATCGGAAAAATAATCATCAAAAACATGTGAGTCAAACTCACAATCCCCGTCAAGTCACATCTATCAACTTGATCGCTTAATCTAGGAACTGAGTCTACGATAGAATGATCTAAGTGAGAAGTCATGATAACATTGTATTCCTAGTTGTTAATAACAGGAAAACGTAAGACCATCTCTAAGATACGTCTATTATGACCATAAATACTCAAGTGGGCCACTACGTGGATGGATAGGTCCACATGTGTCTCCATGGATGCGTTTGGAGTAAAGGCTGGAGATCCTACTCCACCATGGCCATACTAGGACGAATAATAGATTTTCCTTGAAGGCAATCACTATATGTACACTCTCTGGATCTTTTCTCATTTTATTGAAAGTTGAGATGTATTTCCGATATTCCTCGTCGTTATTCTAACCCAGAGGAGTATATTGGAAATCATTTCCAATAGCGTAATCTATAACCTTTAGGCATAGAGGGAATGCACAGAATATGTCTGTCATTTTCTTCTATCGTATTTACATGATAACTATTATCATGTATTTCTCTAAAACTTAGTAAAATCAGGTTAGATTTACTAGTGTATAAAATAGATTTGATATCCTTTATCGTACCGCTAGGGAGTAATGGTGTGACACACTTAGTGCATTCTATCATGTTGGTCGTGCCAATGATATTCGTGACATCCCCGATGCAAAAGGTTTGAGACAAGAGATATGTTCATATCTCAAAAAGATCGAGTGCGTGGTACTAATGTCTCTTAGACATCTGCCGCCACTCATCTGATTATCGATAAATGCTCAATGAGTAAATAGATCTATAGGGCGGGTTGTGTATAGTATATCACCTATCATATATGAAATTCAACTACTTCCCAAGCAATAAATTCACAGAAAAATCAAAAAACAATCTCATAGATATGATACTGAACTAGTGCATGTCAATAATAATACTACTATGCCATAAGTAAAGTTATTACTTGGCAATGCTCCCTAGATGACATCATTCATCTACTAAGAATTTACTACTATTTATTCTTTGAACTTGTTCCAAAGCTGTATTAGTATTATGGGAGAAATCTAAGGCCGCAGAGGGTCTGTGCCAGCTGCGATCATGGGACTAATCTCTTTAGATCGCCTGAAATGCCTTACAATCCCACGCCTGGCTATCTTATATCCATTTACGAATTCTTCCTCTTCCATTTTGTTCCATTGGTGAACTTCTTGTTCCCTAGCCTAAGGTTACTAATGGCTAGAATTTTAATCCTGCTGTTGTTACCACCTCTCGTTTATCCACAGTTGCGACCTTGTCCGCAACTTCCCCTGTCACTAAACCCAACATTGTGCACCCTAATATATGCTTACTCTTAGTAGGCATAAGCTTATGGTTCTTAACCAGTATAAATGAGGAAAACTTAAATTAGGTCTGTGTGCATAGTGAACTATCAAATGTTGCCTCAAAAGCACAATATTTGAAGCGTAAAGAGTTTAACAGAATATTCATAATATCTATGTTTATCTTAACTATTTCTCCACATAACACTATAATGGAGTTGCATTACCGAATAATTTTGTTGCCACAGTCATATAATACAAAAATAGTATAGGGTAATCTATTATCATGTCTTCTTGACTATAGAGGTGAGGGTGCAAACAAAGTTCTTACTTTGTTAAATAGATTGTTCTTAACAATAGTCTTTTCCAAATTCTGCAATAGCAGATGGATTTCAGTATCCATATAGGTCAAGTTTATTGGTACCAAAGTAGAGTTGCAGTATGGGAGGTAGTCAATATTCTAAGTGTCGCCAACATTTATTATGCATGTAGATCAATACTAGTAGTAGTACTTGATAAATATTCTTTGCATATAGGTAATTCATAGTATTCAAGTCAGTGATTCCCAATCATTACTTGTAGGTGAACCTTGTTTATGTTCTATTACTCATGAAATCCTATTAGGTAAATAATTTACAATCATTACTTGTGATTCATAGTATACAGCGCAATGATATACATAATTCTCAATTATTACTTGCAAGTAAACCCGATTCATGGCTTTATACTCATGAAATCCCCTATTAAGCGTCAAATCCCAATTTTATCCAAATACATTTTAATAAGGTTTTAACCAAGACAGCTATTCAAAACCACTAGATATTGCAATCCTTATTCTAATAACTAGGATTTTCTAATCCCTAAAGTTCTATAAGATTTGTATATTCTAGCCAAATGACCCTATTTGTTATGAATATGAGGGGTATTTGATGTTTAGTTGATAATAGGTCTCACCCCAAAGTCTGCTGAGTTTACAAGATAGGTAGATTAGCCATGTCTTTGAACGAGCATTCTACGGTACTATAGGTTACTATTAGTGCTTATCTACATTTAAATATTATCAAATAACATCTAATTGTACCTAGATATGTAAAATTGGTTCCTCAAACACCAAGTTCTTAAAAATTAAGACCAAGTAAATTCTCAATTGATTTGTAATTATTGTCATTGACAATTAACCGTGATTTAGATATGGCTCTCAGCCGTATTTTAAATTAGTCTTAGTTCTCATATTATCTCTGATCTCGGGTAAAGATAATTAGTATCTAGGGGAATACCATTAATATCCAATAAGCTATTGTAAGATACTTAAGTAGGTATTAATCTGTATCCTTACATCACAAATAAATTAGTTAATTTTCCTATACAAGGCACCTGAACCCAATAATTTTATTTTTTTAAATGAGTCCCCTAGGGGTAGGTTCAGTTAATAGGATTTTTTTTTAAAATTGAATAAATTTGACAAAAAATTAGACTCCAAAAGTAAATTTTAGTGCCTAAACCGGTCTGACTTGGTCTGGGTCAAGGCCTGAACCGAGTTGGACTGGTCTGACTTGGTCTGACACATGTCATGTAGCAGTGATTGCCACATGTCATCACCCTGTGGTGATACGTGTCATTACTATAGTGCTGATAGGTGTCTTGCAACATTAAATGCCACGTGTCATCACCTTAGTGGCACATGTCACTGTTACATATGCCACGTGTCTTATCACATGTCAATATGGGACCTACTATGTCAGCACGTGATTCACGTGCCACGTCTGCCACGTGTCACTGTGGATCCTGCCACGTGTCCATTATATATATATATATATATTTATTTATTTATTTAAATAAATAAATAATTTATTAAATTACCTTGATTAGGTTTTAAAAAAATTGGATTTGGGTTAGTGATGTCATCATGACATAGTGATCAAAATTGGGTCTACCGCGACCACCTAGACTGTGATAAACTGCCCAACTTCGTCGCTTCGCTGACGACAATCCATACATCAGCATGAGACATACAATATACCATCGGAAAGGTGGGATTCCAAGGATTGCAAAAAAAAAAAAATATTATTCAATTTCGATGTCAAAATAATTCCTTAAAATTCTATTTAAAACAACCATTTACAAGGGTGAAAATAGAGTAAAATAATTGTTATCTCACACATAATAATAAATATGAACCTTATGCATACGATTATTAATATAAAGTATGTAAAAACAAATTTAACATAGATCATACCTCTTTGTAAAGCAATTAATCCAAACAAGAGAGATAATCACATAATGCCAAAACGTTCTAATTAGCTCTTGAGCGTGCTGATAACGTGCTGGGTATCAAGTTAATCAACTTAAGCAATCACATATAATATATTAACACTAAACATATAAGAGAAAGAAAGAGGTTCATTTCATTGATAGAAAACCCTGTGGTTGTTGTAGGTTTTTCTTAAGTTACAATACTAAGCCCTTTTGGGTTATGAATAATCTCTATTAACTCTCCCCATAAGCCCTAGCTTACATAGGCTTGTTAAGACCCCAGTAGGACACCCTAACCCAGTTGGGTTCCCACATTGGGCTGGACCTAACTCATAATAGTTACAGATTTATTTTACCCAATGCAAGCTGGTGCAATGCAGGCCAGTGTTAGGGCCCAACCAATCAACCTGTAATTGTAAATACCGCAAGGACGTAAGTTTGCACTCCTATACAGCATACCAAGCACAGCCTGAGATCCTTATTTTTTCTCCACGTACCCAATTCTGCCTATCGCGCTAAATGTCGACACCTATAACATTCCACGTGTCTCCTTCAAATTTTATATATAACTTATATCTTATCATAGAAAATATGATGATCATCCCTTTCGCCAGTCACAAGTTTTCTAATTTTAGGGAATCTGTCTCAATTTTGATTTGATCTCAGGTACTCTTTGATTTTAATTGGTATGTTTTAGTTTGATTTTAGGGTTATGGTGGGTGTGTTGATTGAGAAAATAGTGGGAAATGAGTGGTTTAGTTGATATGATGACGGAATTAATATTGGTTTGCTGTTTAGTTTCAAAATTTGAGTGATTGAGTTGTCTTGAAAGTTAAATGAATTGAGCTTGCTTATTAGTTATTTTTGGAGACGGATTTTGATTGGGGCCGGTGTCTCAGTTTGCGAAAATGGTCGGAAATGATTGATTTAGTTGATACTATGTGAGAAATTTGTATTGAGTTATTTTGTGTGAATCAAGTTAGGTTGAGTTAGACGTAGTTGAGTTGAAATTGTTTGTTTAGTAACATAGTTATTTGATGGCCTAAATGGCTAACTTGCTTATTAGAAGCATTTGCATTAGAGTAGCCATTTATCTTTAAAATAAAATTTAAAGAACAAATCAGAGTAATGTTGCCACATTAGAGCATCTGTATTTAGAGTAGCCATTTTGAAGAGTCGAATGTTATAAATTTGCCACATTAAACTCTCCATGTATAAGAGGGATCTACATTTTTTTATTTTTTATTTTTGGATTTTGGTTTTGATCTTCTTCTTTTTTCGATTCTCAAATCGCGATAAAAGGCAAGGTGCTGCAGTAGTGTTTCAAGTGTAAGAGGGTGCAACTCATTTACTAAGGATTTATTTTTCCCAATGCAAGTTGGTGAAATGCAGGCTGGTGTTAGGGCCCAACCAATCAACCCACAAGTGCAAACACAGCAAGGGCGTGCGTTTGCACTCCTATGCAGCGAACTAAGCACAACCTATACTTCATTTTCTATTTTTTCATACATTAAGGATCTTGTGTCATACATTATGGCACTTCGCGTACAATTCCAATATAATGTGTCATATATTAGGGCAATGCCTCTTAACTCCCTATCAAAAATGAGTACTTCGGTTGTTTCATATCCCTAAAATTTAGGGTTTATCATCACCATTTGAAAGCGTCCAGTTTAGGTTTTATCGTGTGGTTACTCAATGTTGGTAGCTATCATTTCCAACTCTTCTCATTCAGCTCTCAATTCAGGTTAACCAAATCAAATCTCCTCTTGGTTGTTAATCGTTACTAGTACAATAATGCTAAAACAAAACATCGATCCACCACTGATAATCTGCTCTTCTAGCTAAAAAGGCAACACAACGCGTATTACACCCTACAGTGCAACCACAACATCATAGTCTTCTAAGATCAACAATAAATAGTTAACATTTTGGAGGATATGTTAACTTCATCTTATTTGCCAAGCCCATCTCAACACTATTATAGGCAACCTCGCACGCCAGAACTTTGCCATCACATATCCCACATTTTTTGAAATGTAATTATACAAACCATTATTTTTCTCCATTACATAAGATTGAAAATCATAATAAACCAAATTGAAAAAGTTAAAATAACCTAATCGAGCAATACTAAATTTGAAATCCTTCAGTTTCTTAATGCAGACAGAACCCAATTACAAATCTATTAGAGAGAGAGAGGGACATTGTGGATGGGGCTGTAAAATGGAGGAGAGTTACAAAGAAGATGAAAGCAGAAAGAAGGTTTACCTCTTCTCTGATCATCTCCTTGAATACCCAACCTCAAAACCCCAAATTCAATCTCCAAAAAAAGGTAATGGTGATGCTCAGGGTATCACTTGTCGATGGGTTCGAAGGTAAAGAGGGTACGAAAAACTAGATAGAAGAAGACATCTCGGGGTTTGGAGAGATGCATGGGTTTTTGGTGATAAACGTGATTGTGGGAGAATTCCTTCATGAGGTGAGTTTGTGGAAGATGATTTTACTTTGAAACATATACCCAATTCTAATGGAATTTGATTTTGCTATCCTAAATTTGGTGTCCGACTATCCTAAAAGGATTCCTCTACAATTTATAAAACTTAGAGATCTTATTAATAAAAAGAATTCCACATCATATTATTCTCTCTCTCTTATACCTAATTAATCCATCTCATATATTCTCTCCTCCCAATATATCCTTACATTTTTCTCTCCCCCAAATATCTTTTTAATGCAAATTAGATATATGAAATTTTAACATAAGCAAAATTCTGAGATGTAAACCTACATTCAATTTAATTATGAACAATGAAATAAATTAGCAATATTCTAAAAAATTCAATCTAAAAACATTAGAGGGAAGGGTCTTAAGAAAGAAAGGGAAAATTTTTATGGGGAAAATATTTATGTTCAGCATAAGGGAAGAACCGAAGAATACTTAGAGAGATTGAATATTGAAGGGAAACATATTCGGTTAAAAAGATTTTTTATTTATTATTATTATTTTTGTTAAGAACAAGAAGAAATATTAAGGATAAAATAATGGAGAAAAGTAATGGTAGGAGAAAGAGCGTGAGATAGATTACTTAGGTGGAGGATAAATAATAGTAGGATGTGGAAATATGTTTTTTTAGGACCTCTAAGTTTTGCAAATTGCAGAGAAGTCCTTTTAGGATAGCTAGACACCAAATTTATGATAGCAAAATTGGACTTATTATAATAAAGTAGGACGAAGATAAAGTTTTTGTAGCTGTCAAGGGTATTTTAGTAATTTTCATGGACGACTAAAGCAGGATGACAACCAAATATGGCTTAAACGACTTTAAGGCCTGTAGTAGCCTACTCGCAGTCCTCTAACACTTATCGAACACTCAAAGGCTACATCAAAGCCTACCGAATGACTCGAAGCCTAGTAAGTCAATAATCAAGCCCACGAAACCTTCCGAGACTATTCAAATACTCGAAGGAACCATTGAACCATAAATACTTCGACCATGGGCGTACATGGTCGAAGGGGAACATGTCAGGCAACCAGCTCACCAAACAAAATAGTGGAGCACGCCGCTCGACAACTGCGGTGCCAGATCTAATAACTATAGTGTCAGAACCAACAGCAGCAGTGTTAGACTCGACAAATTGCAGTGTCAGAACCAACTCCGGGTACAAGTCAGTTGTCCCCGGAGGATACATATGTAACTTGACCTCCCATGGTGACTCAGCCCATCCTTTGTTCTATAAATAGGAGGGAGGAGGAACTATGAAGGAGTTAGAAAATCTCTCCCAACAGACCTTGCATGTTTAACTTCAAATACCCTATAATCACCCAGTTCTCGATACTTTGACTACTTGATATTTATAACAATACTCTTAAAAATCCTCACTAGAGGTCATGGAGTGACCCATTCTAGGCCTCCACGCAAGTATATTGTCAGTAGATTAGTAATTATTATTGATTGTATGCTTGAATCCCTTGGTCGAAGATAAAATCCATAGTGTAAGAGTCAACTTCCCCTGTCGCGAAGTTAGGCCCCTACATTTGGCGTCGTCCGTGCTATCCCACCCTACCAGTCTCCCTCGCCTTTTTTTTCCTTTTATAATCCTACCTACCACCTCCAATGGCTCCCACCCTCTACTCTACTTCCACCCTTCCTGGAAACTTCGCCGACGGAGTGGCCACTCAGCTCGCCCTTCTTAGCCAGCAATTTACTCAAGCTGAGGAGCGACATCGAACCCAGTTACACCAGGATCACGAAGAATACCGACAAGAGTTCGAAGCTGAATGACAACATTGTTTGGGTGATGTAGATAGACAATACCGTGTCCTTGACGATCTGCATAATACAGTTCGTGAGTTACAATGACTTCAGTCTTAAGACGCCCCTCCGCCGTCTCGAGCACCCGCCCCGTCGCGTGTTTTTGCCCGATCCCGGCTTAGTCCCCGACCACATCTTGAAGTAGCCCCGGTCCATCTCGAAGCCGAGGGTGCTCCCCCCACCATGTTACCTACTGGTTCAATCCACCTTGGCATACACCCCACAGAGGATTCGTCTGATTCCACTCTTTGCACTACCAGATACCCCAAACGCCGCCCTGCTCGAGAACGTCTCGGGGAGCACAACACTGAGCATACGCCAAATATTTGCTCTCATCCCTTTCGACCACAAAGATCCCCCCTCTCATCCTGCCTATTTTATACAGCAGGAACTTGGCCAAAAACTCTACACTGCCATCCGTATCAGTGCGATCCCCACGCCAAACTCTTAGAGTTAGTTAAACAACCATCTCTGCCCCAAACTCCTCACTATCAAGGTGCCTCCAAATTTCTATGCCTCTAAAATCAGCAAATACCGCAATACGGACCCTCAATCCTACATCCTCAAATTCTTGAATGCCTTAAGCCTATACTCCACAGTCGACCACCTGTTGTATCGTCTATTTCCCACTAGCCTCACAAACAACCCTCTCAGATGGTATCATAGCCTCCCTAATGGCTCGATCTAAAGTTTCAAGTAATTATCTAGTCTATTCATCGCTCAATTCGCCTTCAACAAGGACCGTAATCTCTGGGTCGATGCCCTCATCAACTTCCGCAAATCCCCCAATGAAACCCTCGAAGCCTTCACCAAACAGTTTCTTGATGAGTCGCGCAAGATTGAAAACCTCGACTGTGCGAACGACGTGCTTGCTTATTCTAATGCTCTGCCAGACAACAACCACGTCAAGGAGTGCATCGTGTTTCACAAACCTTAAACCCTCGAGGAGATGTTATCTAAAGTTAATGGGTACATCAACCCCGAGTGTCTCTGCGAGTCTAATCGCCAGGGGCAACCTTCAACCACAAATCAGAACAAACCTCGGCAGGGGCAACCTTCTACACCTATGATTGCTCATGTCTCACAGGAGACTGAGAGCTGCAAATTCCCCCACGCTGACGATACTACCACCGAGGTCCGTACAAAATGATCGAAGTTGGTCCTCCCCAAGCTTACTGCTCCTATCAGCACCCTTCTACCACAGATTCAGGCAGTCCCCATATGGCGTGCCCCTTACCCCATCGAAGTTAAACAAGGTGAACCTTACTGCTAGAACCATAAGTGCAACTGCCATCATACCAACAAATACTTCGCTCTGCAGTGCTCTCTCGAAATAATTCATAAGACAAGTCGTCTACATCAATATGTCGCGGACCTCCCCAGTAACCTCGATGGGTCGCACCTCAAGCCTCAATCCGCCCCTGCTGCCAACCCAGCCGAGGTACACATTTACCAACTTCATCTTATCGAGGTTAACAATATCGACAACGGCCGTTCTAAAAGTAAGCACAAGTGTGTCGAAGAATGCTGCAAACTCATATACCAGGAGAAGCTACCCGCCCTTATGCCAAAATCAAGCCAATACCCTCGGCCCGAGGGTATCTCATTTATCGACTGTGACACATCGTATGTTTGTTTCCCCCATTTTGACCATTTAGTCATTATGATTAAGGTCGACCACCTCGTCCTCCATACTATGCTCATCAACACGGGAAGCACAGCTGATGTACTATTCCTTCATACTGTTTAAGTCATGCAGAAAATATACCTCATCACCCTGACTAATGTCGAACTTAAGGGCTTTAACGACGCTACTGATGATATTGTCAGTCGCATTAGCCTCCCTGTCACCACAGGGCCAGTCACACTCCAAACCAGCTTTCTTATCATCGATAAAAAAATTGAATACCTCGGCATCCTTGGCCACGACTGGCTCCATGCCATGCGCGTCATACCTTTGACTTACCACCAAACCCTTCGTTTCACTACCCCATGTAGTACGTGGAACTTAAAAGGCTCCAATGCCTTGCCTGCTCATGCGAACATCTGAAGATCGATCAGACCAGAATACTTGTCAAACAACCATAACAATCAATGTCTCTCTCCACCCCCATACCTTCGACACCAGCTACCACACCCATCGAACCCACTGTTTATATATAACTCGACGGCCTTGGTCGAGGGACATTCATTGGTACTTTTCTAGATGAGGCTGAAAGCCTTGAACTAACCAACTTCCTTCAAGAAAATAAAGATGTCTTCGCCTGGACTTTCCACTAGATGCCCAGTGTCGACCCCACTTTGGCATGTCATCGCCTCAACCTCTTCCCTCATTCTACAGCAGTAAAGCAAAAGAAGCGTATGTTAGTCCCACGACTTTGCGAAGCCATCAACCTCGAAGTTGACAAACTTCTAGTCTCGAGATTCATCACGGAAGTCAAGTGCGCTGACTGGATATCTAATATTGTCGCCGTCCCTAAGAAGAATGACAATATCTAAATTTGTGTCGACTTCACAGACCTCAACAAACACACACAGAAGGATAGCTTCCCTCTCCAGATCATTTCAGTACTCTTGGATGCCACGGCCGGACATGAGCAACTATCAATGATGGACATGGCTTCGGGTTACAATCAAGTACCCCTCCTCCCCGAGGATTAATTTAAAACTTCTTTTATTACTGAATAAGGCCTTTATTATTTTAACGTCATGCCCTTTTCCCTTTAAAATGTGGGTGCCACTTACCAGCGGCTTGTCACCACCATGTTCAAATCTTTGCTTGGCAAGTCGGTCGAAGTTTACATTGACGACATGTTATGCAAAAGCCTCCAAAAACATACCCACATTCAAGACTTAACCAAAGTTTTCTCGATACTTCGTACATATAATATGAAACTTAACCCAGACAAATATCAGTTTGGTGTTTCGTTCGGCAAATTCTTAGGCCACCTCATCAGCAAACGAGGTATCGCGATCGACCCTACTCATATCTGAGCCCTCATCGATATGCCTTCCCCCCGAACCAAAAAAGATATTCAAAAGGTATCTGGCAAGATATCGGCCCTCAACCGCTTTATTTCAAAATCCTTAGACCGTTGTGCTTGGCTTTTCTTTCTCTTACGAGACCAAGGCGCTCACAAGGCCAAAAAGAAAAACAACCTTGAAATCAATTGGACACCCGACTGTGAACAAGCCTTCCTCAAACTTAAAAATATACCTTGGTCGACCACCCATCATCAGTACCCCCGTCGAAGGCGAAATGCTTTCTCTATACCTTACGGCTACCGACACCTCTATTAGTTTGATCCTCATTCGGCTCGAATCCATCATCGAGAAACCCGTGTACTTTATCAGCAAAACTCTGACATCTGCAAATACTCGATATACAAAACTCGAGCGTTTACTACTCTCCCTCGTTTATACTGTTCGAAAACTCAAACCATATTTTCAAGCTCACCATATCCGTGTTATCACAAGTTACCCCCTTCGAGAAGTACTCAGCAAGAAAGAAAAATCTAAATGGGTACAGCAGTGGTCCATTTATCTTGGCGAACATGACAACACGTTTGAGAAGCAAATATCCCAAAAAGGCTAAGCAATGGCCGATTTCCTTGCTGAACCGAAGACCAACATGAAGAGAGTGACCATTGGAACCCTAATACAGGTTGGCGCTACTTTATAGATAGATCCGTTGGACCTAACAGTTCAGGGATCGATATTTTCTTGGTTACTTCCCACCAATGATCAAATCGAAAAAGTCGTCAAGTTAAATTTCAAATTCCCCAACAACGAGGCCGAGTATGAAACCTTGATCCATGGCCTCGACCTCGCACTCAAACTCGGTGTCCCTAAACTTGTAGTATTTAATGACTCCCAACTCGTTCAAAGACAGGGCATTGGTGAAAATCAGGCCAACGGTCGCATGGCTGAGCATGCTGCTCTCGTCTGCCAGCGTATGGATCATTTCCCTGAAAAATATTCTTTTACCCATTACCCCCGAGGCGAAAACAGACATGCCAATGCCCTCACCTATATAGCAGCCATGTTAGGCCAGTCCAAATCTCTAATACTCTATATCAAAGTACTCAAACGCCCAAGTATCGACCAGATGGAAGTCAATGCCATCAATACTGGGGGTGAGGGTATCAATCCAGATAACTGACGAACATCATTTCTTGCTTACTTCAACAACTCTACCCTCCCAGATGACCCCAAAGCTAAACGTTCATTACTAGAAAATTATTGCAGATACACCATCCTTAAAGGTGAGTTACGTCACAAATCCCTAAATGGCGTCCTCCTCTGGTGCATCTCTTAAAATGAAGCCACTATAATTCTTACCGAACTTCATGAAGGTACCTGCGGTACTCACACTGCTGGTCGATCTATGGCCCTTCGAGCCATATCCCAAGGTTTATTCTGGCCCAATATAAAGGCGCAAGCTGAAGAGTATGCCAAACACTGTGACAAATGCCAATGTCACGCCTACAACATTCATAGCCCTTCGCAAGACCTCCATTGCAGTCAAGTCTCTTGGCCATTCAAACGATGGGTCATCGATCTCGTGGGTCCCTTTCCCAAAGCCTCGGGTAGCCGAGAAAATGATCTTGTGGTAATAGATTACTTTACTAAATGGGTCGAAGCCGTGCCTTTATATCGAACCAGAGAAGAAGAAGTCATAAATTTTTATGGGAGAATATCATTACATGCTTCAGCTGTCCTCACATAATTCAATGTGGCAATGGTCCATAGTTTGTTAGGAACAAAGTCCACAATTTTCTCAAAAAGTACAACATCATCCTCTCCCCCTCAACACCTTACTATGGTCAGGTCGAAGTAATCAACAAAGCTATAGTCGACGGTCTTAAGAAGCGAGTCGATGAGAAGAAAGAATGATGGGTCCAGGAACTACAACATGTACTCTGGGCTTATTGAACTACACCACGAAAGGCGACGAGATACACACTTTTCCTTCTAGCCTATGGTACCGAAGTGGTTCTACCTACTTAATTTGAAGTACCGATACACGACCCCAACCTCCCAGACAAAGATAATGAGTTTGAACTCGGATGCAATATGTTATGGATCGACGAAACTAGAGACCGTGCCATCGTAAACCTCGGCCGATACCATCTCTCCCTCCAGAAGTCATACAACAAAAGAGTTTGACCATGCAGTTTTAATATTAGAGATTTGGTACTTTGGCAAGTTACACCCTCTTCGAAGTTCTACAATGCCGGCAAGCTAGCCGAATCCTGGGAATGACCTTATATCGTGTATGACAAAACTAAAAAAATGTTCCTATTATCTAATGACAGAAGAAGAAGAGCTTCTACGCAATCCTTGGAACACCATGCAGCTAGTATCATACAACAAGCCACAACCTCCACCTTATTCAACTGATGTAAATACAGTATAATCAATGAATATATTTTTCCTCTGAACTTCGTGTCTTGTATTTCAGTGAATTTCTTGGTCTCGCCTGAGTACCAAGTTAACCCTTCGACCAGACTGGTACTTGGGAGCAACCTCAAAGTTTTTTAAGTCTCCAAATTTAAGGAAACTCGAAAGGCCCGAATGGTCGATAGATTGGACCCTCGGGAATACATTGGGGGCGACCACGTTATGCTTCGTTTAGCCTTAGGCCTTCGAAGTTTAGTAATTTTTTTGGCCTCACCTAAGTACCATGTCAACCCTTCGACCAGACTGGTATTTGGAACCGACCTCAAAGTTTTTCAAGTCTCCAAATTCGAGCAAACTCGAGGGTCATAAATGGTTAATAAACTAGACCCTCGGGAATACATTGGGGCCAACCACGTTATGCTTTGCTTAGGATCAGGTCTTCGAAGTTCAATAAATTTCATGGCCTCACCTAAGTACCATGTCAACCCTTCGACCAGACTGGTATTTAGGACCGACCTCAAAGTTTTTCAAGTCTCCAAATTCGAGCAAACTCGAGGGTCATAAATGGTCAATAAACTAGACCCTCGGGAATGCATTGGGGGCAACCACGTTATGCTTTGTTTAGGATCAGGTCTTTGAAGTCCAATAATTTCATGGCCTCACCTAAGTACCATGTCAACCCTTCGACCAAACTGGTACTTGGGGGCGACCTCAAAGTTTTTCAAGTCTCTAAATTTGAGCAAACTCGAGGGTACGAATGGTCGACGGACCGGACCCTCGGGAATGCATTAGGGGCGACCACGTTATGCTTCATTTAGGCTCAGGCCTTCAAAGTATGGTAAATTTCTTGGTCTTACCTAAGTACCATGTTAACCTTTTGACCAGACTAGTACTTGGGGGCGACCTCAAAGTTTTTCAAGTCTCTAAATTCGGGCAAACTCAAGGGGCATGAATGGTCGGCAGACCAGAACCTCAGGAATGCGTTAGGAGCGACCACGTTATGCTTCGTTTAGGCTCAGGCCTCCGAAGTCCAGTAAATTTTGTGGCCTCACCTAAGTAACATGTCAACAGTTCGACCAAACTGATACTTGGGGGCGACCTCGAAGCTCCTCAAGGTTCTAGTTCAAACCCCATTACAAATATTTTATACTTCCAACATACAAAAATACAAGTATACATAAATATTAGTAATTTAACTACAAGTACGTCACCCCAGTTCAATATACATCAGCAACTCAAGTTCATTACACTTAAGCAATTTCAGTCAATTACAGATAGACAGTTAAAAGATCAAATAAGTTACAAAGTGTTCAAATACAAACCACCACTTCAAATTTCCAACACCACAACAAGATAAGAGAAAGGAGTATGTTATAGTAAGAAGACAACTATATTACCTTATAGATGAGTGGCCACATCACCTCCCACAGTCTCTTCCGTAGTAACACCTTCAGCGCCTTCGACAGTAATATTCGGTCCCAAAATGTTGGCCACTCCATCCGCTTCTGTACCAGCAACAACATCTTCAGATACAGGAACTTCCACGCCCTCCACCACACCTCCACCAGTGGGATCTACACCCATCATTTATGTCTGCACAATACTTTCGACAGGAGGCCCTTCGGGCACAGGAAAACGCTTCAGAGTTATGGGATCATATCCCAAATCCTCAATGAAGATCTTTAACCTGGTACTTGTCTCACACTCCTCGCTAAATTTCCCCTGAAAGGTTTTCCTTTGTTCTTTCATTTCCTTCTCCTTCTTAGCAAGCTTTGACTCCAGCACCTTCCGCATTTGAGCATGGTTGTCACGCAGAGCTTCGAGTTCCCTCGCACAATCAATTTTGATTTTCAACTGCTCTCACTTTAGCGTGTTAACCTCGGACACCAGTGACATCTCAGTACCTCGAGCAAGCTCTAAATTTTCAATCGCCTATCTTAGCTACCTCGTTGTTACCTTTTGGGCCTTGATAAAAGATTGAGACCAAACATGTAACTTCTAGAAAACTCGAACCATAAGTACTTTTCGAAGCATGATGAGCTTTAGCAAAATATCAAAATTTCAAAAAATATTAACCTGATGAAGAGACTTATTCATCCGCCTCCCAGCCTCCTCTAGGTTATTTTCACAGAGAGTTGCCATCGAAGCCGCCGCGGCTCGAACATGTTCCCCTAGTTTGGCTTCTATTTGCGCTTCGTCCACATCCTCTGCATCATCATCCCCCAGCTCCCTATGCATCTTAGGTTTAATTGCCTTCGGCTGCTGGACCTTGAAGATTTGGGAACGGCCTGGCCCTTCCCTTTGTCAGCTTGCTTCGACGCCTCACGAACTACTTCGGTCACTGGCACTGTTTGTTGCCCCCTTGGAACATAATTCACTTTCTGCGTCAATCTCACTTTCTTCATTTCTTCGACCCCTCTCGAACACCTTCTTCTCCCCTCTTCTTTGATGGCTTAGGAACGACAGAAATATTTTGAAGCAATGAATCTGTCCTCTTCCGCCTCTTTCTTTTGATACCAAGATTCATGAATGCCCAGTTTATCCACTCCTCGTCAAAGTCAATAAGTTCGTCAATGTACCTCCGCGGGTTCTTTAAAGTTCTCATACCTGGTTTTGCAAAAAATAAACAAACAAACAAATAAACACATGGTTACCAGTCTATTCAACCACCATTTTACAACTATCTTCGACTGTGAACTTACTTGGATTATAAATCCTATGTTACAGCTTATAAGCGTCCTCCCCTTCGGCATTCTCATAATTATCTCACACTACAGCCAAGTCTTTATCCCACCATCGACACGTCGAGCACAAATCAAATAGCCACGGTTTATCTACATGACATTGCATATGGTACATGTCCACCTTCTTATTGGCTTTCTCTGAGTAGAATGATACAATATCAAACCACTCAATCAAACCCCTCCTCTCACGTCTCAGTTTTACATTCATACCCTCGACCACCCTCATCATTTCATAGAAGTTCCCATTCATCTGGCACAGGGAAACTTCTTAGAAGTTTAATACCTCCTTTACCAGTCTTCGAAGGGCTAGTTGCATCCCTAGCTAAATTTGGCTTCTAAATGCCATGAAACCCTCTCGAGGGATAAACTTGAAGGAATACTCTGACCCTATAGCATATAATACCACTCCTACCTTCGACAACTCCAACTTTGCCATAAATCGATCCAGTTTCAGCTTCTATTGAGCCGAGATTGACCCCGCAGCTCCCCCCGAACCTGTCAAACTCTCACTACTATCACTTTGCTCCCCCTCTTCTTTTTCATCCCCCGAAGGCTCGACACCACCTTCGTGTCCTCTTCTCTATCCTCACTCCATCTTCTATTCATCCTTCTCCTCGGTCACTCGAACCTTACGGCGTTTACTACTCAAAGCCACACCTTTGGGTACTACCACAGCCAGAGGGACATTTGTTATAATATCTAATACCTCTACATCGCTGCTCTCATCCCTAGAGCCACGACCAAACACACTCGTCTCATTTACCTCAGTTTCCTCATCTATCTGCCTCAACCTCGAAGATTGATAGGTACGCATCATACCCCACAGCAGAAGAGGCACGCAATTAGATCGATATATTCGACTATTACGTTTCAATAACTTATTTTGCTCTACCCCCCCCAAAGATCCTAACCCACAGTCGAATGTTCGACCCCAATCCTGGTCGTACCCTCAAAACCCTAATGGGTCAGACCTCCAGCCACAGGGGTTACCCCCTTTTCCCGGTCATATCATTACAGATATAAACCGCATAAAGAAATAGAAGACGAAGCAGCAGGGCAGCAAGGAAAATTAGATATTATTCACAAGAAATTAGGCGACATACATGTTTGAATAACTTCGATCTCTCAGTAACAACCTAGTGTTCTTCTCTCTCAACAATAACCAAGCCTCACTTCAATAATGGAATATATTTTCCTCTCTGACTCTCTATTTTTCTTTGTGAATGATAAATTAGGAACAATGATTTCTTTCTTCCTCTATAAATACCTCCTTAAAACTAATAAAAACTGCCTCAATTTCTAAAATTGCCATCATTACCACTCTGCCACTCCCCCTACTTTTCAACTGAGTTGTGTTTTGACGCCTTTACCCTCAACAACTCCCACGTGCACCTCCCACGCCAACATTTAAACAATTTTATATTAACTAAGTCGAACCTTCTAGTACCCTTCCCGAAATTGTTATGACAAACTTAGATGTCATGTCAACCTTTTTCCCATAACCCAAGAAAATATTATGATAACCTGCAAGGCACTCTGCCCTAGGAGCAGTACCGCTTCTGACATGCCAGCTGTTTTGGCTGTTAGGTTTTGTAGTCGAAGCCCATCTACCTTCGAAGCCCATCAACCTTCGGCACAAGGAAATTTCCAAACCGCTCCTGATCCTGCCTACGAACCATCGTCTACACTTTACAGTAAACATTCGTCCACACATACCTGATATTCGATATGTTAGCCTAAATTTTTTGGTTATTCGATTTTATCTCAATTGGTTACTATTTTATAATAATCATTCCTACAAGCTCAACATTCGACAAGGTGTTATCGCGCCTAAATTACCATCGTCTATTGTGGTTGTCACACTTATACACAAATAGTTTAATATTACACCTCGACAATTATTTTAATACATTCCATTTCACTACAACAACTGTCCTTACATCAATTCAAAAATAAACAACAAACAACATCAACAGAAGATTAAAAACCTTCTCGATCATCACCATCCCACACCCTGTACTTTTACCATAACCATGAAGTCCCTATTTGCAGACAGGGCAATTCTTGTAGAGCCCAGCCACTTCGTCTTCAACTCGGTCATCTTTACTTATCAGATCTTCGACCATATACTGAAAGAAGGAGAACCAGTTACTGGCAAGTAGATTCAACCATTACAGCACCCTCCACCAGTAAGCATATGACATCCCCGAGATCAGTTCCTTTGGCTCTAGTTCCACCAAGTCATACATAACCTAGTCTAACTCATGGTCCCCGAAGAACTTCTTAATCAGCTCACGCGTCTTCTCCTCTATCCGACGCTCTCTGGCCTCCATTCTCTTCTGATATCTTGTATTAGGAGTAGTGTCCACAGTTTGATTACTCGGGGAAGAAGAAGCAGATATTTTACTCAGGGAAGATGGTGCAGATGTTTGCAGCTCTTTTAACACCCCCTACTTATACTTGAAGGCAGATGCATTTATTCCCTTCTTAATCACAGTCTTCAATTTACTTCTTCAGAATTACAACAATCAAACTTTTCAACTCCCCAGACTCAACCATTTTCTCAGCATGCGTACTCTATACCAATATTTGAGGTCTTGCAGTCGACACATCTCTATCCTCGATACCCTTTTTTCTCGAACCACCGATAACTCCCTATATACTATCACAACAATTTTTACATATACGAAGTGCCTCGAGAATTTGGGGCCACTTATTCATTTAAGGTCGAATGTTAACCTATGCCTTTGATTACTACATTATCGTTCAAAGTAACTTTTCCCAAGTAAATTACTATCTCTACTCTTTACCCTTCGTTCGAAGGTGGAGTCTCGAATCCGAGCCTACATACTATTCATCTATAACACTTGTCAGTTACACAACACATTGTTTCATTGAACTACTGTTTCATTCAAAAAATTCGATACTACAACAAAAGAAAGAAACATTCAGCAACCAACAAAACAATAAAACAACAAAACATAAAAACAATACCACCACATTTGCGAAGAACCCCTTATTTACAGACGGGGCAGTTCTTCTTGCACAGCTCTGACTCGTCCTCCAGTAATTGGTTCTCATTTTCTACTATACGCTGGGCTAAGCTCTGCAGAAAGTAGTACCGGTTGTCGGCCATTTGGAATTACCATTGCAAGACCCCCCACCAGCATGCATACGGCTACCCATTGATTGGTTCTTCGGGCTGTAGCTCGACCAGGTCTGGCATGTTCCAGTCCAGCCCTTTGTTACCAAAAAACTTTACCTTCAGCTCTGCCATCTTTTGCCTTATTCGACAGTCACATATAGCCATTCTCCTCTGGTGCCAGGTGTCCGGTGTGGTCTCTATGCTGTGTGTTACTCAACGAGGAAGAAGAAGGAGCAAAAGAAAAGATTGTGGTACTTTACCTCCTGCTAACCCCTATTTTATACCACTATTAAGGGTATTTATTACCCCATAATCACCAATCAAACTCAATTACCTACATTAATTACCCCCCTCAGAACTACCACATTCAACAGTCAACCCTTCAACTTCCAATGCCTAACTATTTTTCTCGGTAAGCGCACTCTACACCAATTTTTGAGGCCCATGCTGAGAGGGGGCAAATGTAGTAGCCTACTCGCAGCCTTCTAACACTAGTCGAACACTCGAAGGCTACATCGAAGCCTACCGAATGACTCGAAGCCTAGGTAGTCAATAATCAAGCCTACAAAACCTTCCTAGACTATTCGAACACTCGAAGAAACCATCGAACCATAAATACTTTGACCATGGGCGTGTATGGTCGAAGGAGAACATGTCAGGTAGCCAGCTCACCAGACAGAATAATGAAACACGCTGCTTGACAACTACGGTGCCAGATCTAATAACTACAGTGTCAGAAACAATAACTACAATGTCTGACTAGACAAATTGCAGTGCCAGAACTGACTCTGAGTACAAGTCAGTTGTCCCCGGAGGATACATATATTACTTGACCTCCCATGGTGTCTCAGCTCATCCTATGTTTTATAAATAGGAGGGAGGATGAACTATGAAGGGGTTAGAAAATCTCTCCCAATAAACCTTACAAGTTTACTTTCGAATACCCTATAATTACCTAGTTCTCGATACTTCGACTACTCGATATTTATAACAGTACTCTTAAAAATCCTCACCAGAGGTCATGGAGTAACCCATTCTAGGAATCCACGCAAGTATATTGTCAGTAGATTAGTCATTATTATTGATTGTATGCTTGAATCCCCCGGTCGAAGATAAAATCCATAGTATAAGAGTCAACTTCCCCTCTCGCGAAGTTAGGCCCCTACAAGGCCACTTTTGGTTATAAAGTAGTATATATATTTTCTGGTGATTTTGAGTCTTAGACATATGCTAACCATCATATTTATTGATCAAAGGAAAGCTTAGCTAATCCAATAGTCAACAGTTGCCTAAATCAGCGTAAATGTTTGTAGGCCTAGCGCTAGCCCAAAGCAGCCAGAGTAAAGGCTTTCGGCCCCAAATCCAAAGGGGCCCTAACAAAATTTTAAAATTTTACTACCCTACAAAAAAAAAATTATTACCCTTCACTAATTTTGGTTAGTCGTTAATGAAATTTACTGCACTAGCTTCCCAAAAAAATAAAATTATTGAGTATTTTGATTATTTTTTTTCAATACATAAGGGACTTATTTTAGGGGTTGTCTTTAGGCTATCAAAGACCTAGGGCCGGCCTGAATGTTTGTAATGGGAATTATTTTTGGTGTACTAAGCGGACCCATTGTCCAATGAGTACTAGGGCTTGGAGCCACTCTACTATAGTGTCATCTAAAACATCCATTTTGAGTTGGTTTAATTTTGTGCCTAAACTAGTTTAAAGAGGCCCAAGTTATCAGAGTTTATCCCGTGGTTCATCCTCGTCAGAGACTGTTTGGTGGATCAACTACAACTGGACTTGGTACTATCAATCAACAAGTAAATCTTACGTCAGGTAAGTATGACTTAAGGACCTTAGTATGAGTTTAGAAACTTATAAAAAAAGTTTTTTTTCAAATAAAACTGTTCATGTTTGAACATGTTCCATCTGAGATGAAAAAAGTTATTATGTTCGAACATAATTTTTCCATGTTAAACATGTTTGTTATAAGTTGAATTTCTAGCTCATGTTCGAACATGACGCGAATTTTGGGTAAATTTTCATAAAAATTATGTTTTCTCTTTTATTTCTTTACTTAGTTTTTGAGAATTTTAAAACTCATACCAAAAACAACTTTTAGAGATTGAGTGAGATAATATTGAACCTTAAAACTTGATCTTAGAGAGTTTTTAAGTACTTCTAAAATACCAAAATTGATATTAAGAGCTTGATAGATTCAAGCTTGGGAGCTTTGGTGCGTGATCCAAAACGAGGCATTGGGAGAACGTATTACAAGAATGAAGGATTGACTATGAGCAGATTAAATATAGATAGCTAACCCCGGGATGTATGTTTATCGAGTCTATAAGCAATTAATTTAATGTAATTCTTTAATCATAGTGGATTTTTGTTGTCAAGGAATCGACAACGACCTATAGGTTTTTCTCCTGCGAAAGGTTTCCCACAGGGTTAATATTGCGTGTTGATTATTACTTATTGCTATTAGATTATAGGATCAAATTGAATTAGTCTAGGGTTTCATTATTAGAAAATTGATTTCAAGGATTATCGATCTAGTCTATTTGGCCTAATTTTTCAAAATCGATCAATCTCAAGTACCTAAATTTTTTAATTGTTATTAGAGTGGTCTCGCCCGAAGGCTTAATAACCTGAGTGTGGATCCTAACTTGTGTATTTGAGATTAATGGATTATGAAGGATTTTGATGTCTCATAAATCATCAACCCCTCTTCGATGACAATGACTATCCTTATTAGAAAGTCCAAATGGTTGTATTCTTACAATCACTGGGAGAAGATGTCTGTATTACAAGCAATGATAGATGGATGTATCCTGCCATGATGAAAGGAACGGGTAATAATGTTGAAGAAGTTCTTAAACCAAGAAATCAATGGTCCAAGGACAAAAAAGAAAATGTTAGTTATAAAAATAACGACCGTAATTCAATTTTTATGGCTGTTAGTTCCAGAGAGTTCCATTACATCTCTGCGTGTACCACTTTGAAAAAAGTACGAAACATATTAGTTTGAACTCTCGAGGGTGATGATACAATAAAAGAAAGCAAGTTGTAAATGCTTACTTCCCAATTCGAGAATATTCGAATAAGTGATAATGAACCATTTGATGAGTTCTATGCTAGACTATACGATATTGTCAACACTAGTGCCGCATTGGGCGCAACTTATTCCAATGTTCAAATTGTTCACAAAATCTTGAGATCTTTTCCCAAGAGTTTTAGATCTAGGCGTGATACTATAGATGAAGCTTAAGATCTTAAGAAAATAAAACCAGACATGTTGGCTGGAAAATTGCAAACATTTAAACTCTCAAAAGAATAAGAGTATTTCTTTAAGTCTTCCTCTACCTCTTCGTCTTTTGAGGGTACAAAGGAGGTTGATTATCAAGATATCTTGGATAATGATAATGGATCAGACATTGATTCATAAATTGCTCACATTGATAAAAAAATTGCAAAAATTATGAAAAAAATATCAAGTTAAAACAAGGACAATTTTTGAATCATAAGTCATGATCTCATGACAATGTCAAAGTATTTAATCGACAGACCAACCCTAATACTGACCTAAGTCAAGTTAAATGTTATAAGTGTTATCAGTTTGGACACTATGCACATAGTTGTCCTAATAAAAGGTTTGTGAGTAATAGCAAGGCTATGAATATCAATGTTACTTGGGATGATAATGATGATGAAAATGGTGCTAATAATGATCATATCCAAGAAAATATAAATGGCAACTATTGTGCGTATCCTGCTAGAATAAACCCTAGAAATGATTATTCTGGCCCATTTGCGCTAGAAAGTGATCCTGAAAGTCGGAGTGATCATGAAGATTGTGAACATGATAATTTTAATCTTAAAAAATTGTGTATTTGATCAATTAAGTAGTGTGCTAAACTTTAGAAAATTAACAAAGGCTTAAAAGAACAAGTTAGCACACTTACTCTGAAATTGGATGAATACCAAGAATATAAATTTGCAGCTTAAAAGACTTAAATGTGATAACATGAGCTCTTTGACAAAGTATACAATTTAGAAAAAAAAAAGTTCATACTGCCCAGGAGAGGACGAACCATGGATGAACTTGATAAGGCCAAACTTGATTTAGTCTCATATGAATAGAAATTTCAAAAGTTCTGCCATGAAGATATAAATATTGATAAGATGCTAAGTATGGGCAAATCTGAAAGTGACAAAAGGGGGCTTGAATATGAAAAAGTTGATTTTAAAATGGAAACCCTTTTGGTTGCAAAATTTGTTAAAGCCACATTATTGCCCAAATTGAGTGTAGTGTTAAATACTCGTTCTTAATATAATAAGCCACACTATTCAAAAGTGATTTATTGTCATGCTTATGGTAGAAGGGGACATTATGCATCATATTATAGATTTGATACATATAATTATAGATAGGTTGAGTGGCTCTCTATACAGGAAAATAAGAAGATGATAAAAAAATCTCCAATGCTCACTTAACAAACTCTATATCAAAAGTCTATCCGAGCTATTTGGGTAAGAAATGATGATTTGAATACACAGGTAAGGTGTTATGATGGTTAACAAGTTAATTGTGCATTCTTAACGTAAAACATTTAGATTCTGTTAGGTTTCATTCCTTTAGGAAGTTTTTTAGTGCTTCATCCATTGTTTGAGTTCATCCATTCCCCGTGTCCATATTTATAAAGTTTTTCATTCTTTGAGGACAGTTGGGGTATGCTTTGTATTTTTTCTTTTTGTTTAATTTTTGCATGTTTCATTGCATTTCTTTCTTTCTTTCTTTTTGAAAAAAGAGGATAAGGGGAAAAAATGGTAAAATAAAAATAAAAATAAATTATTTTCATGTACTTCTAGTGATTCTCAATGTGAATGATTATATGTGCAACATGATTACATAGGCTTGATATGCACTACATCTCTTATATTGCTAAGATTATTGTTTGCACAGTAAAATATTTTTGTTGCTAACACAAAATTATTGTTTTGAGTTATCACCATTGCATATGAATTCACCTTCACTATTCCTTACGCTTGACCTTGCGAACACATACACACATTACTGTGTTACAGTTTATTTAAGTTGATTTGATATATGCGCTTGTATATTATGGAATTTTTAAGGTAAACCTGAGGATTGTGAGATGCATTTAATCCTCTAAATATGTGGATTCAATCTAAAAGTATGTTATAATCTGGCAACTAAAGGAAGTAATGTTATGGCATATGGAGCACATGTATGTATTTGTCTCGGGTGTTTAGATTCACAGGGGTATCTTTAAACTCGACACCCTAAAACCAACTGGTTTGGGAGTTGTCAATCGAAAACCTGCTACATGAGATAGTTTCTCTCTATTTCTACATAATCACATTAAGGAGTGCAGGTATGTAATTATCTTGGGTGAGTAAATTCGTAGGGTTATCTTAAAACCCGACACCTTAATGCTGAAATTAATACTACAATTACTATGATCAATGAAGTGAATATAAAAAGAATCTTACTATCGTTTTCTCCTGCTTTAGCAAATTCTCCTGAACTTGAGTGAAGTCTTCTCTTGGATTTGAAAAAAACCTTTATAGGATGGTTTTTTATGTTGCAGCCTCCAAGAGGGACTTTCCCTCTATTTAACCTGATAGGGTTTGAGTAGTTTTCCCATTATACCCTTAAACCCTAATAAAGAGTAACACTAGGTCCCACCAACCTCAACTTGGTGTAACAATTGGGCACAACCAATAACACCTATACGACCTATTAACATGTGTGCTGCCCACGAACCAGAAGATAAAAATTAATGAGTAGTGCCTGTATAGATGGAAAATCCAACAATCTCTCACCAGACGCTAATTTGATATTTTTAAGAAAAAATATTTTTTAGCCCGTTATATAAAACGACTCCTCTCCTCTATGAAAATAACTGTTAAAACTATTATGAGCTGTCATCAATAAACCTTGGAATATCTATTAATTGCAAACTGCATAGAGAATTATCTTACATTCATAGTAAATATAGTAGAAACAAGATCACGAAAAATGAAGATCGTCTAGAAGCATGTTTGTTGGTTTATAATGTTTTCAACTCGTACATTTTTGTGTGTTCATCAACTAAATATATCTCATTGTTTACAATGCTCCTAATAAATGTTCAATAAAGTAGTGTGTATCACTTTTACGTTTTCATATGATACATTTATTCTTCTTAATGAGTGTTACTAGAGTATGTCTTTGATTGCAAAATTCATGCATTTTGTTAAGGGGAGCAATGTTCACACACTATCAGTATTTCTATGATAATTCATAAAAAAAATTGATTTGCATGCCACAAGGGGCTATCTTGATGTTTTTCATAGTGGGAAGTTGAGCATGTATTGAGGGGAGAGTTACTCTTGCTTTTCCATGACTCGGCTTATTCACCATTGTGTTCTTCTGTGACAAAAAGGGGGAGAGATACTCATGATATGCTTAAGCTTTGAGATTTGATTATATGCCTTTTGGGATTTGATTAATTGTGAATTTTTAATTTTGGAATTTGATTAATTTGAATTGTTTAACTTTTTACATAAGGTATCATGATCTATTTCATTTAATGTGCAGGATATTCGAGAGCATATGGATGTCAAATTTTGAAGTGAAAAAGAATTTGGTTAATGAATTACAATTCTGTGACTGAGTTTGTGCCTATCAAGTTATAATTTTTTCTTCTTTTTAAGTCTTGTTAGTTTTAGAATGACTCTATGTTCAAGAAGTATACTAGTGATTGTCTTAGTACTTATAAGTGAGTTTTGTCACGAAATGAACCGATTGAAGCATCCATTTTGAGTGGGTTTAATTTTGTGCCAAAACTAGTTTAGAGAGGTCCGAGTTGTCAGAGTCTATCCCATGGTTCATCCTCGTCAGAGACTGTTTGATGGATCAACTACAGCTGGACTTGGCACTATCAGTCAATAGGTAAATCTCATGTTAGGTAAGTATGAGTTAAGAAGGACCTTGATATGAGTTTAGAAACTTGTAAAAAAAGTTTTTTTTTTCAAATAAAATTTTCATGTTCAAACATGTTCCATTTGAGATGAAAAAAGCTATTATGTTCGAACATGATCTTTCATATTCGAACATGATTTTTTCATGTTCAAACATGTTTGTTATGAGTTGAATTTCAAGCTCATATTCGAGCATGTTTTGACCATGTTCGAACATGGCGCAAATTTTGGGTAAATTTTAATAAAAACTCTGTTTTCTCTTTTATTTTTGTCACTTCATTTTTGAGGATTTTGAAACTCATACCAAGAGCAACTTTATGAGATTGAGAAAGATAACATTGAACCTTAAAACTTGATTTTAGAAAGTTGCTAATTACTTTTGAAATATCCAATTTGATATTTGAAAGCTTGAGGGATTCAAGCTTGGGAACTTTGGTACGTGATCCAAAGTGAGGTGATGTCAGAACGAAGGGCGTTGCAAGAATGGAGGATTGACTAAGAGAAGATTAATTAAAGATAGGTAACCACAGGATATGTTTATCGAGTTTGTAAGTAATTCACTTCTTGTAATTCTTTAATCATAGTAGATTTCAGTTGTCGAAGATTCAACAACGGCTTATGGGTTTTTTTTTCCTGAGAAAGGTTTCCCTCAGGGTTAATATTGAGTGTTGATTATTGCTAATTACCACTAGATTATAAGATCAAATTGAATTAGGCAAGGGTTTTGTTATTGGAAAATAATTTTCAAGGATTATCGCCCCAGTCAATTTGACCTAATTGTTCATAATCGATCAAGTACTTACAATTTCATCATCAAAATACAAACAATTTTTTTTTATAATCTAAATGATTTGTTCCGATTTTTGTAATAGTAATATTGCATTTCCAATTTGCAAGAATTCCAAGTTCCAAGAAGGGAATTGAAAATAAAGTTGCAATTATGAGTTTTTCGTTGTTGTTTTTTTTTTGCTTTGATATTGCCGAATTGGATTCCGCTGCTGAATAGATAGCAATCTTATTTGTCAATTAAATGGCAATTTATTAGAATATATCTCGATCAATAGCAAAATAAGGTGAAGATATTTTTGACTTGTCCAACCCAAATTGTCTTATGAAATAAGGTACTTCAATTTTAACATGAAACCTAATTATTGTTTTATGACATGCATATTTTACTTCAACTCGGTAACTGCATTTGTAATTGATGCAGTTAAACAAATTTCGATTTGTCCAAATTGATCACCAGTCCAACCTGATTAGTTTAGGTCGTACAAGGTAGAGAATTGCCAACCTGAACTAAGTCAGACTTGCATTTGGGATTGAATACCAACACGACCCAATCCTTTCGGGTTAAGCTCTAGCCATGCACCAATGCATGAACACATCCACAAAGTAAATGATGGAAATGCTGGATACCAAACAATTTAGTCTGACACACACACACACACACACACACATATATATAACTCTCTATAAACTCTTCCCATAAACCCTAGTTATATGGGCCTATTAGGAGTCCAGTAGAGACACCTCAACACAGTTGGGTTGGGCTCGACCCAACTCCTAACACTCCCCCTTGGGGTGTTTCATACTAGTATGACTTGCCTTGTTAAAACATATGCCAAGCGAAACCCCATTGGGCAAAAATTCATACAAAGAAAGAGTACAATCCTATGCCGTGTATGGGTTATGAACATGTATACGTTGCCTCATCTAGGCCTCTAGTTAATAAAACCCCTAGGGATAAAAACTATACTATTAGGAAAAAGAGTACAACACATACGTGTCCACATCAGGACGGGACTAACCCCTTGACGTCGATCTCCCCGAAATGTATCTTCCCAAGATGTTAATGAATAAAACTTTAGCATACCGATTCCATGTACCATCTTTTTCAATGTAGGTAGTGCAAGAGTCTTCATGAATAGGTTTACAAAGTTGTCTTCTAAAATATTTTAAACATCGTCAATCTCATTCGCCTTCGGTAATTCATAAGTATGGAAGGACTTTGGTAAAATGTGCTCCATTATGTCGCCTTTGGTAAAATCACCATTGACTTGAGTAATACAAGTCAAATTATCTTCATACAGAGTCGATGCTTTATCTAAGATAGAACATGCCATAACTTCAGTTGATGTGATGTATCTTGGAGCATAACCATCATTATCTACCAACTTCATAAAGTTTAAGAATTTCCTTGTAGTTCAAAGATGTAAAAACGTCCTCTACTTTATTGATCTCCAAGAATTTGTTGTATCTAGGTACATAAGCATATAATCCATCTGACAATTGCCTCTATGTGGGTCTGATAAGTATCCTACATCGGTATACCTTATAATTTTACGTTTACCATTTTTTGGGTAGAATAGACCCCAGTATTTTATACCGATAAGATACTATAGAATGTGCTTGATTTCATTCTAGTACCTTGGAGTAGGAGCAGAACTATGGCAAGCCAAGCAGCTCATTGTGAATAAGTCATCGGATCTGGTACACTCAGCTCAATATAGTAAAGTACCTCCTAAAAATGGCATCCCGACCCTAGGAGTTTCCCCCATTTGAAGGGTGGAAGATGTCCTTATCCACATCCAAGTGATGGACGATAATGAATGACTTAGCACTGTGTGTTACATCCATACCAAAGTGTTAGATAACTTTTCAATTATATATCGCTTGGTGTACGAATATGCCACTATCAAGATGTTCGATCTGCAAATTGAGTCAATTCTTGGTTGAATAAATTTTTGTATAAGGCCTAAAGTGCCTTTCAAATTATATTTAGTACCTCATACTTCTCTAAACTACGAGAAGACCCTAAATTCAAATATTAATTTCATTTAGTACCCCAAAATTCTTTAATACCAAATTTGTCATTATTTTTTAACTCCAAATCTACTACTTTGACCTGAAACCTGTTTAACATGTAATAGGGAAAAATAGTCTTAAGCATAGCCTCAGTAGAAACATTTTATCTTCTCTTGCAAATTTCGGCAGGTGGATTAAAATGAGAAAGAAAATTTTTAAGCATCATCACTTTGGGTCCTTTTCTTCATAAGTTGAAGAGGTTTCGCCCATGTAGAGTAACAACCATGACTTCCTCACTTATAATAACATGACCGCTATAAGAATTCTACTAGTCCCATCTATAGCAGAGTACCACAACGAGCAGCCCGAGATATTGTCCTATTCTGTTTCTCTTCTTCCTGGATTTTCATTAACTTTTTTGAGTCGTTTAAGCAGATCCAATCAGCATCATCATAGTATTTTTGATACTGGCCTTATCATTGTTGTCCCTTACGTTATGCAACAAAATGCGAACTCCATCAAGTTCTATTATCTGCAGTAGAGCTTTTCCATGCGTAGATAGTATACCAAGGATTACCCATAATTCATAAACATATGCTCGATTAGAAACCTTTTTCAAAATCACTTTTACTGCTCTGCCATCAATTGCCTTTAGTCTATTTTATTTTATCATACACATATTAAAGATTGCTTTAATGGCATACATCATGATCGGATAATCTTCTTCACCTTTTATGATATTAAGAAGGGATTTGAGACTGCCATAGTCCCCAATAACCAGCTTGTTTTCATTATATGTTGATAAAGTAAAAAGGATGTTTGCAGCAGTAGCCTTTGTCTTTGCATTTCCCGTATTCAAGGCCTTAATAACACAAGATATAACATCTGGAATGTTCGCAAACCCTTTGATATTCTCGTCCTGAGTTAGGATGCTGAAGACTGCTTCAATAATATCTTCCTGGAGTTTCGCGTTAACATCCTCATCCAATAGTTCTAGTGGGCTTAACAAGTTCCAGATGACAAGTTCATCCTCGGTAAAATGAGCACGAAATTGAGGGAAGGCCAGGGTCAGTTTGTGCATCTCTTTTGTAGCTTGTTTTTGCACAGGAAGTCTATGTGCCACGAGCCTAAGCATCACATCAGTAAATTGTTGCTTCCCTTTGTTAAAGATGGGAACTTTTTCTGGATCACTAATGAGGGCAGGAGCACGTAAGACGATCTCATCTTTCTTGCACCATTGCGAAATTGTTTCTTTAGCAAAATTCATTCGGTGTGAGTTCTGTAAAATGGCCGAGAGGTTTTTTAGTTTCAGGATATATCTCAGAGCCTTCGTCTAGGCATGCTTGAATATTCTGCCGCTCGAATGTCTGTGCATCAAGAAAATGTACAAATACATCAGAAAAATGGAATTTATCAACGAGATTAAAGAATGAAACTAAAATTTATGTTTTATCAACGGGATCAGTGATGGAACTAACATCCTAGGTTCTTCTAAAACAGAATGAAACGTACAAATTATTGCCAAACACTTTGAAATTTTATAAACCCCAAGAAACTATGGAAATGGAAATGAAAAACAAAGAATTCATGTAGGAGAATATAAATTCTTTTAGTAAGAATCAAACTACTTGTATGCGTTTATAAAAATGAAGAATGCAAGAAAAAAAAAATTTATGCTGTAGTACACAAATTACTGATCTACATTCTTACATGAACTTCAAGTGGATTGAGAAAACGAAGAATTCGCGCAAGAAACCATAAATTCTTTTAGTACTAACTTCAAGTTATGTTCCTGAGTCCATTCTTTGTGCATAAACATTATAACAGAAAGCAAAGACGAATATGAGACTTCACCCCAAATCAGCAACATGAACTTTACAAGTTGCGATAAACTTCCTCCTAAAAAGTGGCATGTGAAACAAAAGGTTGCAGGGTCCCCATGAGGCTTAAGGTTGGCACAAACTTTGCTCATAATTCCTTTGACGGTTTCGTAGATACCTTTTTTTTTTTTTTAACTTACAAAAAATACCAATTCAAATAACTCAAAATTTTAGTAATACCTAAACCGACTGGCAATAATCCTCAGTCTATCAAAGATCTAAAAGAAAATCGTCTTCCAAGAAAACGCATAAGTTACTAATGAAAATTCTAGCTTACAAAAATAGATTAATTAAGCCTTGAGATGTCCATAAAACTTTTGTTTCTCCTGTATGGTCTGGAAACGCTCATGGCCAAACTTGGATGAGCTATCGATAAACTTGAGGTTGATATTTTCGGTGGCCAAACGGGAAGTCTGCTTCAAGAGGGACTGGCAAAGAGTAACAACTCTCTTCTTAGGACCAACACAACATACTTTGATCAACAAATAATTCTCTTTCACGATGCCATTGTGAGGAAATCCACCAATAAGTGTTATGTCCTTCTTAGTCCTGCCAAAGTCAATTATGACTGAATGGGACTCTTGTCCGGCCTTACCAAGCTTTTAAACTTTCTTGTTCATTTTCGTGCGGTGGTGATATCCATTCTGACCAGCCCTAGATATTGTGAAAGAGACTCTAGCTGGATGCTAGGCACCAATACATGCAACCTTACGAAGACCTTTGTGAGTCTTACGGGGGAGACGGGTTACACCCCAATGAGTAATGACACCTTCATAACCCTTACCCTTGGTCACACCAATGATATATATCATCTCATCTTTCAGAAAGACAACATCAATAGGTACTTGCTTCTCAAAGAATCCATAAGCAAAGTCCACCTTGTCTTCTATGGTACCACCATTAACTTGTAAACGGTGAGAGAGAGTCGCAAAAATTATTAAGCCTACTAGAGAGAGAGAGAGACATAATAGATAGTTTAGTCGGGGAAGAAGAAGAAACCCTATCGAAAAGGATTATCTTCTAATTTTGAAGAACCCAATTACAACCAGTTGAAACTTTAATTGAGTTATAAGAAATTAAAATTGGTGTTAGTTTAGGGATTTTAAAAACTTAGGGTATTAAATAAAACAAAACATCAAAAATAGGGTCTAGACGTAGTTTTTTAAACAATATGGTACTAATTGTAATTTTTGGACAACTTTAGGCCCTATACAAAAATTTCTTCTACTTGGTTTCCCAAGGTCTTTCATTTTAAATTCCTTCCCAAGGTATTCAGCAACTCTCGTGATCTCTCCCAAAGTTCTGATGATATCTAATTCATTTAGTACACTGTTATGATGACTTAAGCCAATATATGTGTTCTTAATGAGAATTCATGGACAGTGGCCAAACGATTAGTCTCAATCGATAAATTAGGTTTGTCGTCAACCCAAGTTGGGTAAAGAATGGGATACTCGCGATGCTCAATCATATATTCTATTAGTGGTAAAATAATCATCAAAAGCTTGTGTACCATACTCACAAGCTCCGTCAAGTCGCAACGACATGTTCGATCAATTCAGGAACTGAGCCTACAATCGAATGATCTAAGTGAAAAGTCATGTTAATGTTGTATTCCTAGTTGTTAACGATAAGTAAACGCGAGACTATCTTGAAGATGTGTCTATTATGACCATAAATACTCATGTGGGCCACTATGTGGATGGATAGGTGATAAGCGCATAAATGCGCAATATTAAGTCGCCTAAAAGTATTATTTTGTTATTCCCAATTTAACAAGTATTAATTATTATCTAGATTTTCCTACTTTCAGGTATTTAGATATGTTGAAGTTTGTATGTAAATAAAACCAACTGATTAGAGTTAAAGATGCAATAAAGCATCTCAAACAATCTTTCTCTTATGAATCCTAGAAAAGTCAAGAAACAGCATATCTAACCCGAAACTATACAGTCTACATGAAATGTACCATTGGATTTACTCTAAGATAAATATAAGGAACGACTCAATGAAAGATCAACTCCAAAAGTTTCCATATTTCTGCAACTGTGGAGATTTTAACCGCAATTGTAAAAAAATTGTAACGTTTCCAGTCCAGATTTTGATCGAGTTCAAAGTATACGAGGCTAAAAGCAAAAACCAGGATAAGTCATGTAAAAGTTTATCTTAAATTCGAGATAGAGCTTGAGAAAGTTTGAAACCTTGTAAATTGTCTCTCCTATATTATATAAATAGGAGAGCTTCCTCTTTGTATGAGATATCAAATTTTGGAGTAGGAATTTAAGGGTAACAATTTGTTATTAGTATATTCTTTTTCTTTAATTTAGATTTTGTTTTGTTTAGTTAAAAGGTGATGATCGAACGCCTTATGGAGAGCTAACCCTCCGGCGATCGGGAGCTAAGAGTAGTAATTATAAGTTGGAATAAATATAGTATTGCTCTGTAATTCTCCGATTTATAGTAGGAAAAGATTGACCTAGCCATGATAACCCCGATCTATTATAAAGACGAAAAAAATGCCAAATTAGCCATATTTTGTTATCTTCGTGTTCAAAGAGATTACTAGATTACTAAGAACTTAGACACTTCGCTTAGCCATAGAGGGAGTGTACAACACCTAAATCCGATTGTCAAAGTACGGCTAAGTTCTTACTTAGGTTTTAGCCACAAACCCTAGATCTTAGACCCGAATAAACCTAGCCATGGCTATTATGAGTGGATAAATTATAATATATAAATATTACCTTAGTATATTATATTGGAGGAGATCCAAAACCTAGGTTTCCCTTCTCTAATCCTTACCCAATTTCATAGTTTATTCATATTTTTAATCCAAAAGCCCTCTTTGAAATTAGTTATTAATCGTTATTAGTTAAAATTAGGAAAATTACTATTTAATATGTTTACTCCCAGTGCCTCCTACCATGTGGTCGTGCCAATGATAATCGTAACATCCAGATGCACAAGGTTAGAGACAATAAATATGTTCATATCTCAAAAAGATTGAGTGCGTGGTACTACTATTTGTTAGACATGTGCGTCACTCATCTTATTATCGGTTAATGCTCTATGAGCAGATAGATACATAAGGACAGGTTGTATATAGTAGATCGACTATCATACATGGAATTTAACTACTTCCCAAGCAATAAATTATGAAATATAACTACACAATAAATTTTCATAGTCAAAGAACAATCTCATAGATGCGATACCAAACAAGTGCATGCCACGAGTATTCTATTAAACTAACCAGTGAAGAGTTCCTATAACTCAATCAATAATAATACTAATAAAGCAAAACTACTACTATGCAACAAGTAAAATTACTACTTTGGTAATGTTCTCTAGGTGACATCATTCATCTATTGAGAACTTACAACTGATTACTAATAAAATTTGATCCATAGCTGCATTGGTATCATAGGAGAAGTCTATGGCCGCAGACTCTGTCATAGTAGGGTATGTGCCAACTGCGATCACATGATAAGTCTGGGGCTGATCTCCCTAGATCGTCTGGGGTACCTTGCAATCCCGCGTCCAGGGGCTGACTATCTCGTATCTAGTTTAGAATTCTTCCTTTTTTATTTTGTCTGTTGATGAACTTCTTGTTCCCCTTGCTTTTGGTTACTGATAGCTAGAAATTTAATCATGTCGTTGTTACCACATCTCGTTTATCCACAACTGTGACCCTGTCCGCAGATTCCTTTGTCACTAAACCCAACATTATGTGACTCCGACACATCATTATTCTTAGTAGGCATAAGCTTGGGGTTCCTAACTAGTATCTCATTATTTTGCTCATAAATAAGGAAAACTTGGTCTGCGTGCGCAGTAAACTATCAAATATTGCATCAGAAGTACAATATTTAAAGCGTAGAAAGTTAATAGAATATTCATAATATTTATATTTACCATAAGTATTTCTCCATATAAAATCATAGTAGAATTGCATTGCCGATTAAATTTTTTGCCGCAGTCATACAATATTAGAATAGTATAGGGTACAAACAAAGCTTCTGCTTTATTATTAGAGATTCATTGTTCTCAATAATAGTTTTTCCCATATTCTACAATAGCAGATGAATTTTAGTATCCATATAGGTCAAGTTTATTGGTACCGAAATAGAGTTGCAGTGTGGGAGATACTCAATGTTTTGAGTGTCTCCAACATCTGTTATCCATCTAGATCAATACCAGTAGTAGTGTTTGAAGTATATTTCTTGCATAAAGGTAATTCGTAGTATTCAATTAAGTGATTCCCAATCATTACTTGTAGGTGAGCCTTGTACATGTCCTATTACTCATTAAATCATATTAAGTATATAATTTTCAAATATTACTTATGGTTCATAGTATATAACGCAATGATGTACACGATTCCCAATTATTACTTACAAGTGAATCATGTTCATGGTTTTATACTCATGAAAACCTATTAAGTGTTAAATCCCAACTTTACCCTATAAATGGTAATCTTAACCTTAAAGTATATTTTAATAGAATCTTAACCAAGACGTACAACTAATCAAAACCACTCGATGTTGTGATCCTTATCTAACTACTAGGGTGTTCAAATCCCTAAAGTTCTTATAAGGTTTGTATATTCCAGCCAAATGACCTCATTTTCTATGAGTATAAAGAATATAATATATTTAGTTGACAAGTGGTCCCACCCCAAAGTTTTCAGAGTTCACAAGATAGCTAGATTAATCTTGCCTTTAAACTAACACTTTAAAGTATAATAGGTTGTTATTAGTGCATATATACTTTTAAATGTTATCAAGTAATATCTAATTACACCTAGATACGTAACATCGGTTCCTCAGACAACGATTTCTTAGAAATAGGACCAAGTCAATTCCCAATTGATCTCTAATTAGTGTCCCTGACTTTTAACCGTGATTTAGATATGACTCCCACCAGTATTCTAAATTAGTCTTGGTTTTGTATTATCTCTGACCTCCGATCATAATAATTAGTATCCTAGAGGCATACCGTTATAATCATATACTATATTGTAAGATGCTTAATTAGATATTAATCTTTATTTTTATATCTCATATAAGTTAGTCATGTTTCCTATAAGGCACTCATTCTCAAAAAAATTAATTTTTTAAAAATGGGTCACCCCATGGTAGGTTCAGTTAATATGAATTTTTTTAAAAGAAATTGACTAAATTTGGCTAAAAATTGGGCACTAAAAGTCATTTTTAGTGTTTGGATCGGTCGGAGTTGGTCTGGGTCATAGCTTGGACCGGGTTGGACTGGTCTGACTTGGTCTGGCACGTGTCTAACTACAGTGTTGCCGCGTATCATTACCCTGTGAAGACACGTGGTGGTTGTTGGCTATGAAACGTGTCACATACTAGCTCTGTCCTGTGTTGAGATACTGTGGTACCATGCGTCACACACTGTTGTGCCAGATGTTGAGACACTGTGGTGCCACATGTTGATCTTTGGCCTTGTTAAGTGTCAAAACAGGATTGGGCCACCTGTCAGTACGTGGTTGGTTCACGTTAGTGTTAACTTTTTGGGATCTACGTGCCACATATCACTGATACGTCAGCATGTGGGTCCTATATGCCTCATGTCCACAATGAACCCTACCACATCATCACTGTGGGTCCTACTCCCTGCCAGGTCACCAAATCTAGATTTAGTCTATTTTTATGTGATTAGGTCTAATCTATTAAAATTGGATTTGGATCGGGCCTATAAGCCCTAGATGAAGTCAGCATATCACACACACACAAAATACATCAGAGCGACCTAATCCACCGTCAAAACTTAATTTTTAGGCCGTGAACTGCTTATGCTCAACGCCAATTTCGTGTCGACAAGGACATCTCCCGATGGAGCATAATATATATACTACCGCGATCGTCATAGAGTAGGCTTTGAAATGAATTTATGAACTCCTCAAACTAATCGCTAAAGCGGTCCCTATTTTTGCTTGAAAACAGCTCTTCATGAGAGTAAAAAAAATGCCAAAAAAAGGTTTTATTCGTAGAAAAAAATATGGTATTAATGCATATACTTATATCTAAGTACCCTATACATGAGATTAGTAATTAATACAAAAAAAAAAACAACAGAATTTGAGGTAAAATTACCTCTCCACAACGCAAAAAATCAAAAAAAAAAAACGTTCCTTGGAGTGTTTTTTCTTCCTTGGTCCACTAGCTCTTATTTTCGATACTAATAACGTGTTGGATACTAAACAATCTAGTCTAGCATACACGCATACATATATAGAGATATGAGAGAAAAAAAGAGTTTGTTATTGATAGAATCCCTGAGGATTGTTGTCGGTTACAATATTGAACCCTTATTGAGATATATATATATATATATATGGCGGATTTAGAGATACTCAAGTCTCAAACACTCAAGTCTCACTCAACCACAACCACTCATCTCAATTAGATGAGTGGCTCTAAAAATTTGGGATTTCCTATAAGGGAAATGAGGTAGAAAATTAGGGGATCCTACCTGCCCCACTCTCTCTGGCCGTCACTCACATTTCCCTCTCTTTTTAAAGAAATTTCAAATTCGAACAACCATCACTGATATCAGTCAAGTCTCTCCCTCTCTCTCTCATATCACATACACACACACTCTCTCTCTCATTTCACAGACATACTCTCTTATATCATACACTATCTTTCTCTCTCATATCACACAATCAGGGAAATTTCTACCATTAGAGGTGAGCTTTCAGTTGAGAAAGGGAAGCAATTCTGCCATTAGAGGTGAAATTGATATCTCCAAAGAACTCCGACACCCTTGCTGATAGTGCACTTACTCGACAGGTACTTTTTGACCCTTACTCGCCAATAGTACACTTGGATGTTGTAAAATTTATTAGAATAATGGTATCGGGCCCCAATGGTATCCCCCCACTTAATCTCTGTGAAATTTGTTAGAAGACTGTAATCTCATGTACAATTTCTCTTTGATTGATTACCTGCTAGTGGGTCCCATTTAAATTCGACAATTTAGTCAAAATATTTGCATTACACTGATGTAGGACTAAATAATTGTCGAACTCGACAATATCGCATATGAATGTAATATTCACACTAACTAAATTATCGAACTCGATAATATTATATATGACTGTTGGAGACACAATATCTGAATTGTCGAACTCGACAATATTACATATGAATCGTTCAGGTACAGTAACTAAATTGTCGAGTTCGACAATTTTTTATATGAATGGTTGAGTTACAGCAACTAAAATGTCGAACTCGACAATATTACTGTGCAGAGTCAACGGAGATGGTGAAGACGAGGTCTCAAAGTAGTTGAGAGGCTGCTTCTCACCGTATTAAGCAGTTGTATGACGAACTAGCGATATGTTATTTTGGTTCGGTTAATTTGAACGGTCCACCATTGCCGCTGCGTGAGGAGAGCTACGAAGGAATGTACGAGGCTGAAGCGGCGTTGTGGAGGGAAGATTTCCATTTGCATTGTCAGATGTAGACGGTCATCCTGTATCCAATGGCGAGGAGAGCAGCTCTTGTTGCCCGGGCCAGGGAACTGGTTAGGAAGGATGGCTCCGGTTCTTTCGGTGCAGTTTAGGATTTGCTGATTAGGTATTCTGGATGTAATATTGTTGGGAGGTACATGTAATGAAGTAGCTGTAGTATTCAGTAAGTGATGAATAAATTTTGTATGGTACAACAGGTTTTTGTGTGTGATTGTTTACATCTTATTTTTTGCCTTTCGTAGTATGTGATGTAATTATGAAATTATCATGCGTTGGACTTGAATTGTGTTTGGTTTGTGATATTTTGATCTCTCTAATTACTTTACTTGTAACGCACATTCATTTCTTTTATGTGTAAACTTCTTAGTCAGATTGACAATGGAAGACTCCGTCGATAAAAATTGGTTGAAAGTTATTGGTGAGGAGTCCCCATAAAGGTGTGAAAATGAACGTATTGTAGACCCATTTTTGGAGGATACCCCATACGAGGATCAACATTTTGATACTGTAGATGATGCACGTTTGTGGTATGAACAATATGGAAGAGGGTAGGGTTTCTCTACCAAGATACGTAATTCTACTAAGCGTCCGAGATCGGATGATATATGCAGAGCCCACTTTTGTTGTATGAGCAATGGCTTTTCAAAGAAAAACCTTGGAACTCCAGAGAGTAGTGACATAGCTGGCAACAGAAGATCATCTAATAAGTGTGGGTGTAAAGCAACAATGAACATAAATTGGAATACCAAAATAGGTAAGTATGTGGTCACAAGTTTTACGGATATCCATAACCATAAACTCGTATCTCCACGGAATCAGTATCGGATGAAGGTTAACAAATTCTTTCCTGAAGCAGGAAAAAACCTTACAGCGGCATTTGAGCTCCACAATATTCTGGTCAGCAAAGTCCTGGCATTATTCCCAGATAGAACCTTTAGCAAACGGGATTGTTACAACCACAACGCCAAAGTAAATAAGGAACGACTAGTCAGAAGAGATGCACAAACCGCGTTGGAGTGGTTTAGGAAGAAACAAACTACAGATCCGATATTTTATTTTGACATAGAATTAGATGAGGAGGACCGAGTACTAATTTTTTTTGGATCGATGGTCGTTCAAGGTGCGCATATGAGGCATTTGGAGATGTTGTCACCTTCGATACTATATACCAGACGAATGTGTACAAGATGCCCTTTGCTCCGTTTGCAGGGATCAACAACCACTACCAAACAATTCAATTCGGATGTGCTCTGCTAAGAAATGAGCAAGAAAACACATTTCTATGGTTGTTCCATACTTGGCTCAAGGCAATGAACTACAAATACCCTGTGTCAATTATCACCGATCAAGATGCAGCTATGGCCGCAGCTATTCCCAAGGTAAAGGAGTACTTAGACACTTATTGCTCGAGTTACAGTGTTGTTAACTGGAGTATATTGTCTATTTTTCATTATCAATAGTGTCGAAATCGACAATATTCGACAGTTGTTACTCTAGTTACAATTGAACTATTGTCGAATTCGATAATAATTGCTAGCATAACTCCAATCCAATCACATTTGTAAATTATCGAATTCGACAATATCATATAGTATTCAGAGACACTTTCATTCTAAGTTCTGGTTTATTTCCAGGTCTTCCCCAACGCCAAACATCAATTTTGTTTGTGGCACATCACAAACAAATTTCCTGAGAAAATCGGCCATGTTTATCGGGAACCATCTACATTCAAAGAAGATATCGATTCGATAATGCACAACACATATGAAGCTGTAGAGTTTGAAACCAAGTGGATGGACCTAATGAAGAAACATAAATTGGATGATAACGTTTGGATGCAATGAATCTTCAATATTAGATAAAGATGGATACCGTTATGGAATAGAGAGACCTTCTTTGCAGGGATGAGCAGCACATGACGGAGTGAGTCCACAAACAACTTCTTTAATGGTTGGTTGCCAATAACAACTGGGTTGTACAGTTTTGTGACCAAGTATGAGGCTGCCCTTATAGAGGTATACGAGCAAGAAAGTACAGAAGACTTTGCATCAGAACACAGATATCGTCAAGTTGGACCTCATCAAGCTCTACTGAAAGATGCTGGAAAGATTTACACCAGAACAATGCTCCAGAAACTTCAGGATCAATTTGACCAGGTTGTTTGCTTCGTTGCAATAGAAAGACACGTAGAAGGTAACGTTCGGCAACTTACGGTGAAGGCCCATAGTGGTCATGCCGAGTCATTTGAGCTACAAATAGACTTAGAGAAGCTAACTGGTAATTATGGATGCAAGTTGTTTGAGTATGTTGGACTCCCATGTTGTCACCTCCTGAAGGTTTTCTTGAAATACGACATTCTTAAAATACCAGAGGCCTTCATTATGACAAGGTGGACGATTGGTGCAAACAAGTTTTTAAGGTCGTATGATGAAAGCCAGTTAGAAGGAGATAACTTATGACATGCCTTACGCCATAGCCACCTATCGCTTCGTGCATCAATCTTATTTGAAAGGGCCTCGAAGATGAAAGAAAGTTTTGATTTTACGGTTTTGAAGCTAGACGAGCTTGAGTCTTTTCAAAACTACGATGACGCTTTAACACAGATAGATGCATTACAACAAAATATCTCAACTTTTATCACAGATTCTCTGGTGTTCGGACCTATGATTTTAAACCCTCTCGTGGTTCAAACAAAAGGTCGGGTGAAGATTGATCACAAGAAAAGGGCAAGATGGAAGGGGGGAATGGAAGAGGCTGTTATGAAGAAGAAGAGAACATGCAAAAGTTGTGGAGTACTCGACAACCATGACAAACGGACATGCCCACTCCTGAAAACGATGATAGCAGAATCAAGTAAGTATATATCCAACAATATGCATAAACGGCACCTTCTGCGTGATTTTTCTATAATGTGTTCCATATTTACAATAATTTGTTCCATGTAGGAGACAACAATAACGGGGAATCTATTCAGCCGTTGCACTCAAATTCCGACAAGCACAACGTCTAGGGAAACAAAAGGAGTTCAAGTTCATTGACTAATAAATATGTATTGATTATTATTGAGAAATTAGTACGTTGATTCAACATTATATTTGCTTTGTAATTGGAATTTAGGACAATAGCAATGCTGTATTTCACAGAAAAAATATCAATGAATTATATGCAGTTTAGGGATTGTGTTGCTTTATGCACCCCCACCCTCTATGAATTTGTATATTGTTGAAAATACTGCCATAAATTATCGATTTCGACAATATTATATACCTAGAAAACTAACTACCAATTGTAATATTGTCGGGTTCGACAATATTACAAATGCATAATTTGAAATATACTACTACAATTGTCGAAATTGACAATATTGTACATTGTAAGTAACCATATACACTAAAGTATTGTCGAAATCGACAAAATTTCAATTTTTAGAGACACTCAAGTGCACTGTTAAAATATTCTTTAGAGGCAAAATGTACATTTTGAAGAGGGGAGAGTTAGAAATGAGATTCATATGACATAACATAAATTTATATACTACAAAAATAAATCGACAATAGAGTGTTATACCAAAAATTATATACTGTGATAAACATTGAACTAAATGAACTGTCATATACAAAAAGAGAAAAAATTATATACTATGACAAACATTGATGTAACATAACTGTCATATACAAAGATTTGGTTGACAACCCTATTTGATTGTCGACAAACCAACAACATCCATGTCATTAACTCTATACCCCTAACACTTGTACTCTCTAAGTAATGCCCTGAAGTTCCTTACTCTCACATCAAAATACCTAGTCAATTGTTCTTTCTGGAAACCCGAAGGAATTTCCAGATTTACATGACTGTAGAAAATAGTAGAAAGTGGAGGTATTGGTGCATCGAACCTTGGAATCAAGCGAACGAAATGGTTGTCCGCCCCTAAACCAAACTACCAATACTTACTAGTATCCATAACTAGGTTTTGGAACCTCTCCTCATTTGAAGTAGTATTTCTTTTGCGTTCCCAAAACAGGGGTAAAAATGTATATGCTTTAGTGTGGCTAATGAAGACTATAACCTTCTCATAGTAGGTGGCTAGTAAATGCTCCATATGCCTATACTCCACATGTTGATGACCATAAGAACACGCCTGCAACAGAATTTGGTATGCGTTCTCCCCGTCCGCAGTGATTTGTATACCCAATGTTTGGCTGAAGATAGTCTTCCAGAATGCGGGGTCCTTGCAGAGAAAGGTCTTCAATGATTTCATTACATCTGGGAATCTATGTTGGCTCTGGTGTTGAATCGCGGCGGTAACCCTAAAACCAGAATTGTTATCACTAATTTCGACACCACGAACATCTACAAGATACTTCGTCCACGGTTGGAATAAAAGTTCTTGCATCTTCTTCTTCTTAGCCATTTCTCCCTCCTAGCAATGACAACATTTTCAAGGTTTACGGCCGTGAAAACCAAGTCCTCTTGATAATCTCCCTTGGGTCCTTGCTGCGCTATTGTGAAGAATCTTTCATTCTGCTCAAAAAGTTCTTTGAAGGTTGGGTCCCCCATGTCACTTGCGAGTGCCTTCTTCAATGTTTGACGCCAAACCTCCTATAACAAGTCCTCATATTATAACAGACAGTAATATTAGACCAATATTGTCGAATTCGACAATATTGTGTATCCATAATTCTAATTTACAGTACCATAATTGTCGAACTCGACAATTATTTATTCCACTATTGTCAAATTCGACAATATGAAGATAGTAATCATCGAATTTGATAACTATGACTTCAAACCATGCATTAAATAGAGCAATCTCAAATATGTACAAGAGTTAAGAATATGTCATACCCATTCATTGTTACCTACTTCCAAAGTCTTCTTCCTCTCTTCTGAATTAACTAGTTTCTTATGCTGAAAAAAAAACTCTAACATTAGGATAAATACACTTGGTATGTACATGAACATTATCTAAATTGTCGAGTTCGACAATATTTACCATGCACAACTCGAGATGAAATTCCTAATTGTCGAATTCGACAATATTCGATTTCAATAACATGATTTTGAAACCATGCATTACACAGAGCAATCTCAAATATGAACAAGAGTTAGGAATAAGACATACCCATTCACTGTTATTTGCTTCTAAAGACTTCATCCTCTCTTCAGCATTAACCAACTTCCGTCGCTGTAAAAATATCTAACATTAGAATAAACATTGAAATCAGCATTCCATATAATTCAAAAGGATGGGCGGGGGAGTTTACGAGATGGTTAGTTTCCTCGGTATATCTCGCTGCTTCTTTCTTATACTTGGATGTCCAGATCATTATCTGTTCCAAATACATAAAGGAGATGAGCTATATAACTCTAGTTCATTTAAATGTGATTTTGGGTACTACATTTGATTTTGGGATAATCAAACACAAACTCCATTTCACTAACTAAAAAATTCGTATACAAAATGAACCTCCAAAATGAAACTTAAATTCACTATTATCAATTCACTAAATTCGTACACAAAATTAAGTTTAAATTCACTATTATCAAACACAAACTCTAATTCACTAACTTCAATTAATTTTATTCATTTCGAATGACTTACAAAATCTTCTTTCGCAATCAACTTCTTCTTAATATCCTCATGTGCAGCCAACAAGTCATCATACTTCTTTGCTAGGGTTGTGTCTGGCATATGCAGATGTGATGGTAGCATAGCAGGCTGTTCAAAACATGAGCACAAGAATAATGTTACCAGACTTACAAATAAGTGACAAATAATTAAACATTATTGAATTTTGGTAAACTCACAGGTGTAGCTGGAGGAAGTTACAAGTCTATCTGCTCCATCAAAAGCGTATTTACCACTTTTAGTAACTCGATCTCTTTACACTGTACACATTTGGGGACAAAATAATTACGCCAGATGTAAGAATGATTAGTGGAAGACTATAAGTAATTAAGGGTTAGGGACACTCAACACTATTACCTTTGTATTAAACTCATTACCTTTTTATTCAACTCAACAGATAAGCTTTGATTACAGTTTTCAAGGCCAGATTTTTGCCTTAGCTCTGCCTCCAAACTTGTATTTTTTTCCTCCAAATTTTTTCACTCCAATATCTAAAAATATAAATTTGACAAGGAAAATCAGGATTTTGACAAAAACAAACAATGGATGTGATAATGCTATCTGCCTAAGACCTTACCTTCGCATCTAACTGCCTTGGAAGATCTGCGAACTCTAGTGCACATTGCTCGTCAACTACACGCTTTAGTTCAATCTCTGCCTTTATTTGTTTAATGGTTTCTTTAAGCAGATCACATTCACTTGTCTGAGGCTAAATTGACATAAAACATTTAGATTAGTTTATGTGTTTTTGTCTAAATCGACAATAATCTTATGTAATTGTCGAGTTCGACAATAATACATATATGCCAGTTTTCAGAATAACTGTGAAAATTGTCGAATTCGACAATTTACCTTTGTTCACTTACACGTACACTGTAATAGTTGTCGAACTCGACAATTATTTATACTAAACACTATAGATAAAAACACACATTATGCACAACTAAAGATATGTATGACTGACCTTCTCTTTGAGGGCCTCTCTTAGATTGATATTGGCTTCAGACTCCTTATCTTTATCCTCCTTGAGCTTCTGAAGCTGATCATTTAGTACTGTGATTTACTGGTCATTTAGGTTTATATTTGGAGATCGACTAGAGTGCTCATGATGCTATAAGTTAACAGAATATTAGACAATAGTATTTTTGAATTGAATAGAATAGAAGGCAAGTGAGATAAAAATGGTTATAATATGTACTAACCGGTGCATCATATTGTTCAGCAACATCTTGAGAATGGCGCACGGGGGTGTCACCATGCTCATTAGCAGTGGCTTCCTTTCTTTGATGAGCTCTAACATCATCATCTGCAGCCAGGTCAACAACAATGGGACAGATCGTAGTCTATGAGACGGAGGCAAACCACTCCAAGTATCCCTCCGTACATACTAGAGGCCCCTCTCGTACCCTCTGCCCCCTATCTGCCTTCTTCAAAATGAAGTCCTTCTACTTTTGGCCAGAGAAGCAATCAACCCACTCATACTTAGGGTTGAATTTTCTTGGTCTTTCTGCGCTCCATAGGTTCAAAACCTCTGTGATCAGTCGCTTTCCAGGGATTCCTTGTTCCCGATTGAACTGCCGCACAACCTTATTTGGGTAGTATGGTTGAACATGATTTGGAGAAGCTAATACACCATAAAAGAACGTGAACTCCTTGAACGCATGTGCGGAATCCCTTTTATGTCTGTATGGGCCCCAAACAACCTACATAAAAAATGAATGAAATGTATTATGGCACCATTAAGTTGAATAATTTTTCCAGTAGTCCTGAGAAGGATTTAATCATATTATTGAATTCGACAATATAATAGGGACTTGTAGTTTATCATATGCATTATTGTCGAAATCGACAATTTCTCGAGTGTCATTAGAGTTATGCTTATATATTGTCGAATTCGACAATATGATATGTACAATAGTAGATGTACATAGTCAGTATTGTCGATTTTGACAATTTCTGAGCAGTGTAATCTTTGTTTTCTAAGTCAAATATCATACAGTGTAGCAGGTTAATGAACTTACATCCCCTAGTTTGTACTTGTCCAATGCCTCCCTAAACATGAGCAAAGCTGGAGCAGCGTATCTATCCGTAACGGATGCGTCCCATTTCCAACAAGTGCAGTGCTCATATGCGTCGGAGTCCATCTCCTTGGGGATCCCAGCAAGCTTTGGGAAATGTGCAAAGATCCACGACTACATAGATAATGAGAAACAAAATAAAATTAGTCAAGAGGTTGAAGGCATATGTTAAAACAATTACAGAAATGAGTATGGAATCACCTCGAGTAGCGTGGTACAACATGCAACTTGCCTCCCATCATCTCGAGATGTTGCACCCAAATTGTAATACATGTAGGCCAGAACTGCTGATCCCCATGACCACTTCTTCGCGACCTTGTCCTTGGCAAACAGGTCAAGGTACCGTGCGCTGACATTTGTGCCCTTCTTCGTAGGAAATAGAAAGGAGCCACAAACATATAACATATAAGCACGGGCAACAGACTTGGCTGTTAACCCCTTCTTCTTTGCAGCTGTAGCGGTACCATTACTGAGAACCTTCCCCAACTTGTAGGTATAGTGTTCTCTCAGTTTCTTCAGTGGCAATGAATTTCCAGTACCCCCAGCTTTCAAAGCCTTGAATGCTTTTAGACCTTGCAGGAGGTTGTTCTCAAAAACCTCCACAAGCGCAGGGAATCCCCAGCTGCCGGCAATGACCGTGGCATCGCCATCTGAACGCAACCCAACCAATTGTTCCACGTCATCCAAAGTTGGAGTCATCTCGCCCCATTTGAAGTGGAAACTGTTAGTTTCTGGCTGCCAACGTTCCGTAAAAGCAGAAATCAGCCCAGAGTTGTAAGAGTTGTAGGATATGGCCCCAATCCTATCCAAAACCTTCAACTTAACATAATCTTGGACCGCTTGTGGTTCCTTTGTAAGGTCCCATGTAGGCTGGTGATGGTGAACACGCAGCGGAAGCTTCTCCTGAACAATAATGGCAATTATGTAAATAAAATATAACTAATAGGAATAACAAAACATAATTAAATAAGAGATTCCATTAAACAATATACCTGCCCTAGCGCGATCGACCTCGCTCTATGGAATCTGAAGCTTCTTAATAAGTTTCTATCACTAGGGCCTACGTCTTTGTTGCTTGTAGCCCCCTCTCTTTCAGAATACCCCCCAACAGTAGGAATATTCACATCTGAATCAGGGGGAACATTTGGGAGCGGGGGTTGAGCTCCCAAAGCGGCTTTGGCAGACTCTGTATCAAATTTAAAACCCTGGGGAATATTCACAGCTTCCGCAGACTGAAGTTGAGCTTCCAAAACAGGTTGGGCAGACTCAGTTGGAGGTACTGGTTCACTAACACCCTCATTAGCAATTTCAACGGTGTTAAGAGGGACGACTGTGGTTGGGTCAATAGTTTTTCTTTTTCTCTTATAGGTAGCTAAATCTCCTTCTCTGGCCAACTCTATTTTTCTTCTATTCGAAGCGGTTGGAGGCACTTTGTCATTCATTGTTTACTTGTACACAATTTATTGTTCAAAGGATCAGTATAATTGCACATGCTAATTGTCGATTTTGAGAATATTATGTAAACAAAAGGGCCAGTGTACTTGAAAATTGTCAATTTCGACAATTTAGACTCCATTTGAATAAGTCCAAGTCAATAATGTTATTGTCGAAATCGAAAATTTGGACTTATTCAAATGGAGTCCTGTTAATAACACAAATCTACCATAAAATACTCGAATTCGACAATTTCATAGTGGTTGGAGATATTGATATGGAATATTGTCGAATTCGAAAATTTACCAAGTTCAATATTAGTTATGTACATATAATAGTGTCGAATTCGACAATATTATATGTAGAATAGGAGATTGTAGTTATGCTAATATGTTTACATAGTGGTTGGAGATATTGATATGGAATATTATCGAATTCGACAATTTACCAAGTTCAATATTACTTATGTACATATAAAATTATCGATTTCGACAATATTATATGTAGAATAGGAGATTGTAGTTATGCTTATATGTTTACATGTCCAATATTGTCGAAATCGAGAATCATGCAGTATTGTATTGCAATTGGAGCTATTTAGGTTTAACATTGTCGAATTTCACGATATATTATACCCATGTAGAATAGCAGATTGTATTTGTGCTTATATGTTTGGGACATGTCTAATATTCTCGAATTCGAGAATCATGTAGTATTGTATTGGAATTTCAGTTATTTCGGTTTAACATTGTCCAATTTTACGATATTAACGGAATGAGAATTGAATTACCTTGAAGTAGACACCAATCCTTCATTTCCTCTAAACAATGTCTTTGAATCCCCTCAAAGTAATTACCTTCTCAACCCGAAATGAAAAATCAAACAAAATGACAGTCTAATTACGAGACAGTGAGAGAGAGAGAGAGAGAGTGAGAGAGAAACCACAAACTGTTCGTGAGAGAGACGGTGTTCGTGAGAGGAGACGCTGTGAGTGAGAGAGAGTAAAACTGTTCGCGAGAGTGAGAGAGACAGAGTGAGTGAGAGAGACGTTTGGAGGGAAATGGTTTTTGCTTTGTTTGCAGAGAGAAAGAGTGAGACTGTGTAAGAGAGAGTGAGAGTGGGGAGACACAACATTAAATGTGAGTGACCCAGGATTTGAAAAGAGAGGGAAATGTCTGCCAGCTACAGGAGAGGGGAAGAGAGAGAGAGAGAGAGAAAGTGGGGCATGTAGGACCTGGGATTTTCCACCTCATTTCCCAATATATAAAATGCCAATTATGAGAGCCACTCATCTAATAGAGATGAGTGGTTGTGGTTGAGTGAGACCTTAGTGTTTGGTTTCTTAGTGTCTCTAAATCCGCCTCCTATATATATAATTCTTTGTAAACTCTCATCATAAACCCTAGTTATATGGGCCTATTAGGAGTCTAGTAGAGACACCCCAACCCAGTTGGGTTCTCTCATTTGGGCCGGACCCAACTCCTAACAGGAAATGGTTATTTTGGGTACTTCAATAGTTGAAATCTTTAACAATTGAGTTCACATATGGGCATATTGCCTTACAAGCCTGTCCGGCTTGTCCAACCCCAATCATTCCTCAGGCTGGCGTTGAGAATTGCCAACCTGACTTGAGTTTGGCTCGAGCTTTAGGTTGGCATATGTTAACTTTGGTCGGGTATGGGTTAAAATACTAAACCAACCGCTCAGAGTGGCAGCCCCTAGGCATTTTCACAAGCACTCACTTGTACATTTATAGGCTATTTATCAGCCCTCTTTACAAAAGCTTCTTCTCTGTATCGACATTTCAACAAGTAACCTTCATTTGAAAGATGAACCCTCAGCATGGTCCCTCTTTGTATATCGTATTTACCTATATATATGTAAATATGTAATGTTTTCGGCCGCTTAACATTGAGTAAGTAAGTAATTATCTGGTGATGGCAAGTAATTATATGGTGATAGCGACAAAAATGCATTCTTAATGTGACCAAAGTTGTCAAGGTGAAATTGAGCAAAACATAAAACCAGGTTGGATTGGTCCTACAAAGAGACACACCACATTCCATGGCTAAGCAAACCTTAAATAGTTAGATATATACCCTATGGGTTTCACATCAGAGATTATTGCAGGTGGGTTCTATGTTCCCTATATCTTGCACTAATGTCAAGCGTTGTGCTCCATGTGAAGCCCCATACTGTAAGAAATATAGCTAGATCCCATGTGATGCCTTCAGCACATTGTAAATATGTACAGCATTGCCACAAGGGAATGCTGCTTCGCTAGGGTTATGTCGTACTCTCGAAAACATGCATTGACAGCCAATTGGACGAGTTCAGAAACTATGTTGTGGAATATGCCTCAATTTTTCATTTCTCTGTCAAAAAGAAAAAGAAACTAAATAGAGAAAATCTTTGATTTGAAAGTGTAATCATTATTTGAAAGTTATCGTTGAATGACTGACAAATAATTAGTGCGCCTTGTTAACAAGAAACATACGCATAATATTTTCTAGTCTATATTGTCCCTATATTGCGATGTTGTCGCATGTTAATGTTGGTGTTGGTCTCTAAATCATGTAGTGGAAGCTGAAAAGGAAGGGCCCTCTTACGGTGTTGTCGTCCAATCGTATTTTGCTTCAAGTAACTTCTAGCAAACTTAAAATCAATGTTACCATCACAAGCATAAACAGAAACACCCGGCATGACAAGGTGATAACTCAAATAAGTAAGAACTCCACAGGATCAGGTGCATTAAATCCAATATTGTTAATTTGCACTAATGACTGTGAATTGAATCAATAGAGAAGGAAACCCTAAAACCTGTAAAATTTTCGCCGAGTACAATCAGCCTCCTGTGTCCAGAAAATGCAAGTAGTGTCCAGACCTTATAATATTATGACTCCACACTATGAGACAACTCTCAAGAGTAATGCCCTTAATACGGATAAATAATCACTTTATTAGTGTGCCATAACGCTCAAACACATGAAAAAATGACACATAAGCTACAACTAAACTTAAATTTCTCATTTGCTATAATAGCAAAGTATCATGCCGGCCCCATGCGAAAACTAGCAGCATTTCTTGGAAAACATGAAGATTAAGTGTGAAAACAATGGCTCTTGTTATAACTTAAACACGATGATTAAGTCAAATCCAACTATCTTTTTCTTTTAAAATTTTATGATACCGGCAAACAAAATCGAGGTTGGGTCTATAAATTATTGTTAATCTTCATGGGAATGGGAGAATATAGTTAGTTTTCTAATCCAGAAACGTAAAACCCTTGCTTGCTTATTTTCTTTCGACTTTACATTACTAGAGATTAGAGAAGATTATGAGGATAATTTTTTTTGTTCCTTTCAAGTAAGTTTAGTTGATCACATTAAGTCAACAAGGAACTCCATGTCTCCATTGTTGACTCGTGCATGATGCATGGTTCACCACCTTTGGTAAATATTTTGACCCTAGACCCTGATTTTGTTCCTGGATTGTGTTGCATGCAAGTGGGTTTCTAATCCTAATCAAAATGGAGATTGGTATAACAAAGTATGCACAAATGAGTGAGGCAGAGATTTTCTAGGGTTTGATAACCATTGAACTACTTTTATATCCAAATAAATTTTTTGTTGATTCATGCACTTGGGGTCTACCTTGTTTCTTTTTTCTTCATTTTCCTCATCCTATCCGTTAATCGGAGTCAGCTATTAGCCCAAGTTCGTGCAATCTAATCCCCATCAATCAATTATGTTATCCTTACGGACACCTATAAGCCAACATGGTCATTGTATTCGAGCACCAAATTTTACGAACAACAATTACCACATAATCTACCACTTTACCAAAATGTTAATTATTAACCTTATACGAAGACATATACACCACGAAATAAATGCTTTAGGGCCGTCTACCCAATCTTAATTCCTTAAATGTACATTAAAACCAATGATCAATGTCTATCAACTTTAGATCACGGATGGGGACGAACGGACAGGGAGACGGGACATGGGGTTGAGTAGTTGGCCAAAGACCTTAACTACCAAGTTCAGGAACAGAAATAATACAATGTCTGATCATGAGGTTGACCCACAAAACAATCTCTATCAAACCTTACTAAGGTCCTACTCATACTTGTATATACATATGACTTCGAAATACGTAATTCCTACAAATCACGGCAACCAAAATGTCGGTTAAGAGAACGTTGGCAGTAACCCTACTTATACATAATCAAATCTCATATAATTAATGTTCTTTTTGACCAAATACACTTTAATTAATCTAAAACTGATTAATAATATTAATTATTTCTCACAAATCAAACTAAGATCAAAGAACAATTGTGTTCAATTACAAGTTTACAATATTCAACTCAGTTTTGTAGACAAAGGTTGGTCACACTTCATGTCCATCACATGGACCGAGTGCTCTTCGCTACATCTGAGGAAAAAAATCGAGAAAAAAAAGGATCATGGAGATGCGGGCATTAGTAATCTAACGCTCTGGCTCATGCTCGTAAGACGATAATCGGAACACCCATTTGGTTAGAAACATCTTTTTTGGACTCCCAGGGGAACGGCGATGAGTGGTTGTTGAATCCACGAAGAACTTGAGTCTTTGCATGGCAAGGTTTAGGGTTTCTTCGGACATATTCGCAAAGCAAACCCTAAACCAACCCGGTTCGGTACAATGGCATGAAGACCCCGGAGAGATGTTTAGTTTCACCTCGTACACGATTTTCTTCCATAGTTCCATTTCGGCTTCGAATGTTGACGATTTTAGGAGATGTCTCATATCCACCCAACAAAATAATCCCCCATTGCTACTCAAACAACTGATGCCAATGTCTTGTAGACCCAAAACTAACACGTCATGTCTCTCCTTGAGCCTTTTTTGGTTGGTAGAAATATAGTTTCTCGTAAACTCTTTGTCCGCAAGCATTACTGAGAGAAGATACTGAGTTTGGGAAGATATTAAGCCAAAGCTCGACATTTTGGTTGCTGCAGCAACGACAGTCTTGTTATTAGAGTAAATTGCACCAACTCGAAACCCTGGAAGACCCAAGTCCTTTGAGAGACTATAAACAATGTGAACACGGTCCCAAACATCGCTGTTTTGCATGTTTCTGTCTACTAGAGCTTCCGTAATGCTTACAAAGCCAGGAGAGTCGAACACTGTGCCCGAATATATCTCATCACTAATCAAATGGATACCTTTTGCATCGATAAAATTTATGAGAAGGTTTAGCTCCTCTCGGGTAACAGTCGTCCCTAGTGGGTTCGAAGGATTTGTGATTAACACCCCTTTAACTTTCAAATGACGCTTTCGGGCATGTTCGTAAGCTTCTTCAAGGGCTGGTTTAGTAATTTGGAAGCCGTTAGAACTTGAACAATGTATCGGAACAATCTCAACTCCCGTTCTCCACTTGAGATCTCTATCAAACCTATACAAATTTTGAAAAAAAAAATCACATAAGTTCACTTCATATTTAAGCAACACATTTTAGATGAAGATAAAAGATAAGAGAAATGTAAACATGTAAAAATGAATGAAACTTACCCTGGGTAATAAGGGGTAGGGACAAGGATAGCTTCACCGGGGTTGGCGAGGCAAAAAATGAGAGTCTCATTAGCTGAAGTCGCGCCAGCAGTAAGAACGAGATTATCCGGACTAAAACTCACTTTGTTTCCTCGTATTTCCGCCATGAATTCTACTAATGCCTGCAAATAATAATATCCACCAAATTTTAGACATATATCCATCATTGATGAAATCCCATTTCATTAATATACATAGGCCTAAAATCTTACATTCTTAAACGCGGGAAGACCATGATAATCTTGAAACAAAGCAAGTTCTCTAAATATGGATTCACCATCTTTCTTGAACCCAGCAGCGTCCGGGTTTTCTGAGAGCCAGGATTCAAGAAGATCGAAAGAGAGCTGATTTTCAGCCAAACCCATCTGAATGATCCCTTCAGGATTTTGGACCTCATCGTAAGGGTTCTTCTCATATTCTTGCCATCCTAGGAAATATGAAGAGTCTTGTCCATGTGAGTTGCATGTAGCTTTCTTAGATAGAAACTTCATTCTCTTTGAGAGACTCCAAAATAAGAAAAAACAAAGTTTTTAGGGAAAGAAAGGTTGAAAGTGTAAGAGAGAGAGAGAGATTGCAATGAGTTGAGTAGCTTACAATATAACATATTTATAGGGGATTGGCACATAAGGAATGAGATGGACACATCATATGTCCATAAGTTTGACCATAGAATTATGGGCACATCTACTAATTAAACGTAAATATATTACGCAACGACGTTGGACATAACTACGTCTTCATCCATAATTTTGTAAATTTTATTTTGATTTTTCAACTATCTCTTATATCGATTGTCTTGGATTGTGCCCTGTGAAGCAGAGGTCCTGAAATCGAAAGATACCACCGCCCACCCAGATCACTATTGTCAACCGAGTTGGTGTAGCAGCTTGGAATATGACCTCAAGAAGCATTGATTCACCACCAACAAAGACCCTTGACAAAATTTATCTTGACTTAGCAGACATGTGTGTTAGCAGAAATTGCATGTGCTCTGGAAGGATTAGTCAGGTAAATGGTCTCGCTGACCACTCTAGAAAAGAAAAAGTTATGGTAAATAAATACAGAAGATTTTCTGTTTCTATGACTCACTTGGTTTCGAAACAAAAATTATGTCCAACATCATTGGATGGTATACCTATTTCTTGATTCTCAAATGATTTAAAGAAACTAAACAAAAAGGGAAGAAAATAAATAAATATATAAAAGAGAAAGATAGTAATATAAATTGTGTTTTATTAAGAAGGTTTGGTCGACAAAAATCTCTTTGACAATTGGCCCCAACTATATCAACAAGGCCATGCAGGGTAGACCAGGGATGTTCCCTAGTCCGACTGCTTCCGAGACCCTACCACTTCTTAGAATGTATGTTTTCCTCATTTCTCTGCTCAAAATTTCATTTTCACCAATGTCTAATTTGAATTTTCAACCGCTCTCCATTAGTGGATAACAAATCTTACTCACGTAACTATTCTGATTACAAGATCTTAGAGGAGTGTTTCATTTGAGCTACTATAAGCGATATGTTTCATGTAAAAAACACTCTTATAACGCGATAAAAGATGTTTTGCCAAACGTATAGAAAATTAACGGGAGACGGTCACCATCTGACAGCTTATAAGGTTTGTCTAACTCTACTCAATTAATGGAAGACATTATGAGAGAAACCCTTGCTTTCACTATCCATTGCCATTGCCATTGCCATTGACTTAGACAAATTAAACTGCTTGAATTTGGAGATTAGTCGACTTCGACTTAGCTCTCGACCAATTAATGTTGTCGCGATCTTACACTTATAAACACACTGGACCTCGCTGTACTGATTTTTAATATCACGGTCGAGTTGTTTTGTCTTTTGCGATGGGCTACATGCTTGACCATGAGATTGACGATGAGTGAAAACGGAGCACCCACGTGGGGGTAGAGAGCGAGAGGGGCCTCATGCGGATCGAAAAAGAAAGGATGGATGGAGAAGTGTCCGTTGTTTTATTATTTAACGACTAACTTGTACAGGCTAGAATATTTCCCAAGTAGAAATCCCCCCGGCATCAGCATCATCTCTTAAAGTCACTAACTCACTACTTTGGAAAAACAACCTAAATCTAAGTTAGTGTGGTTCCCTTTATATTATATGAAATAGCTGACATAAAGTCTTGCTCCGGTCATAACTCGGACAATCTCGGGCCCATTGTATAACATATAATGAACGCGGGAAAATATAATTGGAAGTCGGCTTTAAACCGTGGTATTTTATTTTTAGAACATGGGACGGAGAGGATCAAATAATTGAGTAAGGGCATGTGGTTAGTAGGGTCAATTAGTCATGTGAAATCTTGAATATTTGTGTCCCCATCAATCTCCTAAAACCAAATAGTGTAGTATTAGAGTTAGAGAGGGAGGAGAAGAGACCATGTTTATATATGGTCCATTGTGACAACTAACATGATAGAACACGTTAGTCCATTCTTTACATATCTCTTAGGGGACAAAGAATTGGGGACTCCATGGCTTCCCTTCTTCAACATTGTAGGACCTCTACCCTCCCCTACTAGGATCTTCCCTTCCTTTCTCATTGACTATGGAACTATATCCGTAATATCAAAGCACGTTGGTAAAATGGTTAGAAATCAAAGTGTCATACCCGCTTGGCGCAACCAAGAGTTGTCCTAAGATAAAATTATGAAGTCCTGTGTTAAGAAGGAAGAAGGATGCCTGTATCAGCGAAGGCTCCATGAATATATATCAAACAACTACTCTTAACAAGTCAATGACAACTATACATAGCAACTAACTAACCATAGAAATTGTCAAATCTAAACCAGTTATCTGCTGAAAATAGAGGCTTTCGTTGACTTCAAACTGGCGTTAATCATAAGAAATCCATCTTCAACGACATTACGGTAATCAGAAGAACTAGTACTAGAATGCATTTCTCCTGTCAAATGCAGTTTAGTCTAACTTCACAGAAGCGTCAAGTTTGGGGCAGTCATCTTTCCTTTCGATTATAAATCAAAACTACAGTAAAATAATTCTATTTAAGACCATCTAAGTTAATAAATCTTTTACGTTAATAGAGAGACCCAACTTCGCACTAAGGGATATATTAACATTCAATAGTAAGCCTCTTTACAATTCCCCTCAGGCACCAAAGAATGGCCCTCTATTAGTAAGGCCAACGAGTAAACACTTAACACGTGCAATGACCCTTTTAATGGTGTTCTTATCCTTGGGCATTTTCTTCTCAAGTGCCCCACCCCTCTGTGTCGATCACTTATCTCAAGAGTGTCCAATATTTGTTTGGGTACAGTAAATTATCTCTTCAGTTTTTCGTGTTTCTCCAAAAAAGAGGGGGCATAGATAGTAAGGAACTAGTGCCCCGGGTATTAGTTTTACGAAACAGCGCCAGGCAACCCAAGTACTTTCCCAGGAGGATTATTCTTCCATCATGAAAAGTGATTCCCTCTTTTCAATGTCTTGCTCATTAATGGCCGACACTACTTCATCCAAACATACTTCTGAGGCTGAAGCTTTATGCCTAAGCTTTAATAGTGGGATGGAATGGGGTGGGGTGGGTCGGTGTCAATCAGCCAAGTTTTCGAGAGATTGAAGGTTTGCCAAACTTTTAACAGAAACCACTATCTTTTTAATGTCTTACCGATAGGACGAAAAAAATACAATCACATCAGCGACGTGGAGACTTCTTACTGTATAAGATAAGTGGTCCATATTTAGGCGATCAACAAACAGAATCATCATTTTAAAAGGAGCTGTGTTAAGGGGGGTACTTCTATCGGGATCCCAGGATGCATTATTTATCACTTCATGGAAACATCTTTTTTATGCTATTGTACCCTCCATTTAACATTGTCCATGTTTAGTTTGAATCTGACTTCTTATAGGACGCCTAGAGCAGCCTTACAGAACCATACCAACTAGGTAACTATTCTATTGTGGGTGCGCCGTGTGGGAGTCTAGCGGAAACCCCTACAGAGGTCGCCAACCCCTTGCAGGTTATTGAACAGTGAGCAGGGAAATGTTTTTGAATAGTTAGTTAAACTGACGGTTCAAATTCTTTAGCAGATTCCTCAAATTTATTTCAATTTAGTGCAAGTATCCGACTTCTCGTGCTGCCTTTTCTACCAAATAATACATCCTTAGTTTTGACTGAGTAGCCCCTAGACGGTGGTCAATTTATTTCAATACTTGGTACTTGGTAGGCACTACAGTGTACTACCTTTTTTGATGTTCATACTATCTTACCTGAAGATGACTGAATCGCTATATATTTTTCAAACCAAATAATACTCTTCCTCCCTCTTCTTTTTTAGATATCAGGCTCAAAACCGTCTTATTATTTTATGGTAGAAATTGGAAGAATTCAGTTCACTATATATGTCCTACTAGCTACTGACCCAACGACAATATTAAGAATTATTTCATGCAAAAAAAACCACCCCATTTTACTAAATTATGCATGTTATGAAATGGTAAGCTGTGTTTGGTTCATGAAAAACGGCGAAAATAGTGAACTCAATTATGAAAACCGCGAAAACCCCATTGTTTGGTTGGACATGGAAAATGATAGAATGGAAAATGATAGAAATTCTTCATAAAATAGCTTTAACTTATATAAATTTTGGCACATTTTTACTTAAAAGTAGACTATAAACTACCGTGAAATCACTCCATAATCCTATAAGAGGTTGAGATAATTTAACACAACCCCACTTTACAACATGGCACAAATAAATATGTCCGCCCTATATCATGACATTGAGCAATTGTTGTTCCTAATTGTGTTTGAGAGAGAGAGAGAGAGAGAGAGCCAAGATCATCATAGCCATTTTTTATTTTAAGTGAGAAGAACAAAATTGGCGACATCAATACTTCGTGGTGAAACTGAATAACCTCGTTTGAAAGAGGAAGTCGGGTTTTCCTCTTTCCATCGTTTGAACGAGGAAGTCGGATTTTCCACCTTTTGTTTTCCATCTCGAACCAAACAGTAGAAAATGGATTTTATGGAAATCAAGCTCGCCATTTTCCACGAACCAAACATAAATGTAGCATCTAATTTCAACAATTCCTATAATACACAATGTTCAATTATTCTTTTGCCTATCTTCCAAAGCATTGGGAAGGAATGTTCAGGTATTTTTGACAAGAATTTCAAGGAATAGGCTTATATAAAATGAAAAAAGAGTACTGAAGTATTGTCACCTCGAACATTAGGTGTCATTTAGATATGCTACAAGCAAGTCATTCCACGTATCTGTAATCCCTGGTAAGCACCAATGCATGCAATCACTGTGTTTCTTTCCACCTGCAGTTGATGGATGGGCATCTGCTCTAAACTCACTCATGTGAGAAACATCAAGAATGTGGAAATTTGACCCCTCGAGCACTTTGTACATATGCTGATTCGCCAGGCGGGTTTCAGCATTTGTCCCATTTCTCTCCAAGGAAAAGAAACGATTAACCTGCAATAAGAGGACCCAGTAGAAGATCAATTGCCCTAATAGTTTTTGAAATCTTCATACATAATTCCAGTTCAACTAATACTTAGAACACTCAAATACGTAATATAGTTTTCTGAGCCTTCGTATATGTCTAAGAGCCACAAATACAATAAATTGTACTAAAACTGAAGACTTCAAAGAGCCTATTAACCACGTTGCTGTGCGTGTTTGTGTGGAGCCACAATGAACCTAGGTCCATTATGCACTTCCATTGAAGACAATTTTCCTCTTTCACTACGTTGGCGTTTGATTCGGTTCAGCTTTTCCTTTCCTTAACCAATTCCAATGCAAAACAAAGAAGATATTCATGAAGATTAAAAGTGGTGAGTAAAATCGGCTGTGTTTGGTTGAAATGGCTAATAAATAGACGGGGTGGTTGCACCAGATAAAGTTCACACCGATATCTTTGGTAATTTATGTAACTTCGTTAACTTCATATTGACCAATAGGTGAGTGCCACATTTTGTGTCCCATTAATGTTCCCATGTAAAAGCCTTGTGTTGTGTGACTGTTTGTTTAGATTCAGTTATTACTTAAGCCTGAAATTGAGTAGTCAATTGTTTAATTAGGTTTACAAATAAGTTGATTTTTTTTATAGACATATTCACCTAGCTCTAGGTCATCCATAGATGGAGTGAAACTTTAAATAACTCAACGAAAGGTAGAAGACACCATAACGCCTTCCGCATACTTCTAAATGTTTCAAACGATAGACATTTCCTTTCATGTAGCATTTAAATATTGTATGTTGGCCTACAACTTAGCTTATTGCGAAATTGAGTAACATGCTTCAAATCAAAGCTGTAAACATAAAATGAGGCTTACCTGCTCTGGAAGCAATGGTTGAACACGTTGACATGAACCACCTTGGTCCCAGTCGCCTCCTTCAAAATGTCTAGGAGATTGTGTACGGAAGATTCTGATGCCAGCTGGTCGCATCCTTCTGTTCACATAGAATATCTGTTTCATTTATGCTGTTAGAGCTCTAACAATAATATTAATGATGATCTCAATTCTCAAGCTTTGTTGCAGAATGCTAGTAAGGATAAAAAGCAGCAAAATGTAGGAAATGTTGAATTGACCAAGTTTAATTAATTACCCATCACATCCAATTTAATGGTGCCAAATTCTCTCAAGCTACTTATTACATCCCTTAGGGCCACGAAACATAAACATCACATCCAATTTAATGGTACCAAATTCTCTCAAGTTACTTATTACATCCTTTAGGGACACGAAACATAAACATCTTCCTTTAAGCCTTTTTAGGTAATAAAATGTAAGAACTTCATAAACAACAAGCAAGCCACGATACAGCTATTTGTTCCAAAGTTTTATTACTAGCCAAATCAGCTTAAGACTCTGCCAAGTAAACTCGACATGGTTCAAATATCCTCACAGATTAGCAGCTAATATATGGGCATATGAACTTTGTTGCTATCCCAAGTTGACTTAAATCACTTAGTCACGGGTTTTGATTCTTCTGTGAGTTGCAAATGAATTTCTACTATCAATATATTTATCTCAAAATTAACTAATTATATGTACTTATAAAAGAATAACCAAAAGCAATTCATAAAGCAATTGCTCAACCGCATAACAAGATGAAAGTTTGTGCTTGGACTCAAAAATGAAACCTAAAAGAAAAATTTGCATAACCACAAAACTTGCTTTTAACACTTGTCTTGGGGTATCATAGCAACTAATTATAATTTCAATCAAAATATAGATCTACAAGATCTCTAGGGTTTGCAATTTTCTCCCAAATTTACATAACTAATAACAAAATAGCTTTCTACTCAAATAAACCTAATTCTAAAGAGGTTCTCCTTTTATAAAATAAAAATATATATCACATACTGGAAACCCAATTCTTATATTGGAAACAATTAAGAAATCATAATTCTTGATGAACAAGACTTCTGGAAATATAAAATACATAAACTAAATTAGAAACTAAGGAATCTTCTGAATGGAAAAATGGAATAGGGCCAAAATTGTCAAAGCTTAGAAAATTCAACCACAAATTATGCAGATAGATAGAGGGTCCATGAATGTAAAACATCTGGAGAAATCTCTCGAAATGTGGTTATATTTTTCAAACTGTTTTGGTGGGGTAAGAAAGCATGGGGTCGTGTTGATTATGGGGGCTGGACCTGGGTTGAATAGGCTTGGTAGACTGGATCTATTGTTTTTGGATCATGGCGCCTAGGATTTTGAGGCTTCTCCGGCGAGATTTAGAACTGTTGATAACTCGTTGATCATCGTTGACCTCGTTTGATGGTAACAACGAGGGTTCCACTATTACGGTTCTTCCCACTTAGGAATTGATTCTTGATTCCATCCCTAGGTTTTCCAAAACTTTGCTGTGGTTGAATACTATAGCCATAATTTTTTTTACCACATCCTTTACCCGAACACGTTAATTCACCCATATAGAAGATGCTAACACATCAATTTTTTCCTCCACTTCCTCATCTTCGTCATCATCTTCTGCATCTTCATCGTTCTCCTCTTGTTTACGACGATTGGCCGAGATAGCAAGCTTATCATCATCTTCTCCTTTGTTATCCCACAGTATTATTTCATCTGCATAATCCCGATCTTCTTCTGCATAATCTCGATCTTCTTCTGCCTATTAGAGATCTTCCTCTTCCTCATCTTCGGCTTCTCCCAAGAAGTGTTTTTACTTGTTCAAGAAACATTTAAACTCGTCGTGCTCGGGGCATGTCATCACAAGCATTGCGAGCAACTCGTCGATTGCGTTTGTAACCTCTTGTTTTTCAATCGTAAACCAACTTGTCGACGCTTTTATGGCATTAAGTTGGTGTATGCATATGAATTCATGTTTCGTTTTTGCACATGGCGTCGTGGCAAAAAACCATCAAGACGCACGCTTGTGTGCATCCTGATGCAACGCGCGAGAATGCGGTGAATGCCCAATTTGACCCATAATGCATGAATATTTGATTATTTGACTTATAGTTGTCGCTTTCTGATATGACGATCCTTGACCCCACCACTAGGGCATCTTTCTATTAGCTTGCCAAATTTAGATGTTATTCTATTTAAATAAAAATATATTCTATTTAAATACCACTATATTAAATGGGTATTCTATTTATAAAATCGTCTATTTATTTTATTTGCACAAATAAAGAAAAATTCCTATATAAGACAAGGGTTAAAGTCCTAGTGTGAAGGTTCCTTATATCTACAAAAGGAGACCCTAGGCTTAGCTTGTTTTAGTTATACTGGAGATTTGGAGGATTAATAAAAATAGAGTTTGTTAATTCTCGGATAATCATCGTTAGGGTTTGTGAAAGCCGAAGCTTCCGCCAAGGGTGGCCGCAACGTAAGGGATTTTAATTGTAAGTTGCACCTTATGTCAATAAAAGGAGGTTTTGGGTATAGTTTTTCATTAAGTTTTTTTTAATAAAACTATTTAGTTTGTAGTGGGGAATTGGAGATTTTGTTAATTTTAGGATTATAACTATTTGTCAAACCGAAGCTTCCGCCGGCTTGGCCCTCGCACCATAAATATTATTGGTTATTTTAATTTTACATCGCTATTTTTAGTCTGTTAGCTTCATTTGAACCTACTGTACGAATTGAGGTCCAAGTCATATTGTCTCGCTTTTAACTTAAAAACGATACAATTAAAGGTTGGAGTTTACATAGTGATAGGTCGTGGGTCGTCACGCCCACGACCTAGGCGCACGGTTTTGTGACCGGTCTTTATTTATGTTTTCTATGTTAGTTTATATTAGGAAATTAAATTTTGTTCTAGAGAATCCTCTATAAAGGAATTACTCTAGTAGTTTCCTGTTTTAGGAGTGTAGAGAATGAGGTGGAGATCTCCTATATATAGGAGATTCTAAGGTATGAGGTAGGGAGGTTGAGTATTGAGAGAAAGGGAAACACCCTAGGAGATCTATAGAGAATAGAGAGAGCTTGTAGTAGCATTTTGATTAAATAAAAGAGATCGTTATTCGTTAGTAGCTTCCGCAATTTTAGTTTTAACACATAGAATAACGGAATTAAAAGAGCTCAATCTTTAACTTACGTTAGTCTACTAACTACTCAGGATTGTTTGAAGGACTGCCATTTAATGAAGTATCAACTATCGATGACATAATCTTTATTACTTAAATTGGCCGTTACCTATAAAAGGTTGATTTTATAAGATCTAAGACATGTATTTGTTTCAAGAAAGGAAATACCGACAACCTTTAGTTTCTTATACATCTTTATCAGATTCTCTCTTCTTCTTTTTTTAAATCTATTAATTACTTAGATGAGTTTTGTAATCTGGTCCATGTGCAGGAGGGATGGCATACTTTTACTACTGTCTATTTGAATAAGAAAGAGTTAGGTAAAGGTCATACCATGTTTTTTAATACAATATCTAGGCCAATTTCAGGCTTTATGGGAGGTATCACAGGTAAACCCTTCTCAAAGAATAGCATTGGGGATTTAATCGGATCAAACTTTGAAGGTGCCCACCACCTGAAAAAAAAAATGCCAAATGTGGAGTAAACAAAACCAGCATATGAACATAAAACTGTTATACGCATATACATGAAATTAGTAACTGTATCTATAGCTACAAGCTGTAGCTGGTAAACAGTATGATAAGCATACATCCAAACTACTTTGATAAGGCCCTGATTACCTAAAGTTCCAGCGCTATAGTGGCGTAAAAATCAGAGGCAAATCCAATTTAACCCCTTTCCAACTCTATCTCCCTCACCCTCCCTCCCCAAACCCTTTAGAATTTTCTATGTTTACTCTCATTCTTCTCTAATTTATGAATCAGAGCAGCCAAACTCTTCTAATTTGAACTCTCCAATGTGTTACCAAAGCAGTACCTGGGAATCGAAGAAGCAAATTGGCACCACTCGATGGCCATATCAGGCGAGTCTACTCCATTCCCTATAACATGTTGGATAAGGCCTTAGAGTCTAAAGAGATTCCTAGGAGGGTCACAGTTGCGGAAGTCAAATGTTTTAAAGGGAGGGTATATTGAAGATTGCACATCTCCAAATGAATGACACGTCTTTTACGATGCCATTTTGAGTGGACTATTAACTTTTCAAATGCCTCTTAGTTACATTTGAAATTTTCCCATGTTTCAAAATCTTTTTTCTCATAAATGTAAACTTTAATGATGAAAAAAAATCACAACACTCAAACAAGAGAAGATACACCAAGAGGTCGAAAACGATCTTTGTAATCAAGTGGAGCCCGTGATACTGTCCTTCCACTTCACCATAAGAGACTGAAAGGATGTCACCGTCACATCCGGCATGGTTTTACTTCACCCGAAAATAAAAGCTTTAAGCAATGCTCTCGACTTCCCTTAACTTGCTCGCTTTGATCAATATAGCCCATATCACCGTGAACAGCGGCAGATTTATAGGAATGGATCCCCCCCTCTCTAATTTTCCAAAGAAAAGGACTTACATACAAACGGGCAAAAAATCTGCCATATCCTTTCTTTCCCTCCCATCTATCTCTTAATAATCCTTCTCTTTATTAAATAAAAAGTTTGGATACCAGACTCTCCAATGTAGAGAACGACACCGTGAAAATACACTTGTCCGCCCACCCTCTCCACCTCTCTCTGAAACCCATCCTGTGATCTTACACTTTCTACATATCCACTTTACACAGCTCTGGGAACCCCCAACTTCACTCTGTAGTTAATACTCTTGTTAGCCACCAAAAACCATTCAAGATGTGTCCACCAAGCACAAAAGCCCATTGATCCTTCGAAATAGCAAAACTAAGCAATGTCTTAATTTTATAAGCTAAGATTCTAGCGAGAATCTTATACAATACTACTAATTAAGCTAATGGGTCTAAAGTCCTTGATACTAACCGGCCATCAACTTTAGGAATCAAAGTGAGAATATTGTCAAGAGGGGTGATTGATAATCATTAAAAGTACATTGGGAAATATTCCAATAAACTTCATACCTCGTTTTGTTAAACATGTTAATGTAGGCCTACAATTAAAAAGGCCGATGCACGATCTCGTAGTCATAAACATCATCTAGTTAAATCGAAAATAGGTTTCAAAATGGAAAAAAAAAAAAAAGTGGAATTAAGTGCATTATAAATACGTGGATGGCTTTGAGATAAGTAATTGTTGAGATTCGGTTTAGAGATGGGAAAGTCGTGGGGGGCATTATCATTAGCAACTACAAAGAGAAAAAAAGAGGATGGGATAGTTGAGCGGTTATATCCCCTAGTGGGTGTAGTGTGTAAAGGAATTCTTCTAAAATTAGAGCATTCCTGATTAGGGACAGGACTATGCTGAAGAGAGAACGTGGCAAGTCTGCACTAATGGAAAATTTTCGGACTATTTATTTCAAATATAAAATAAGATGCAGTAATGTCTTTTGTGAATAAGGAGGTTTTACTCTAACATCGAATTAATATCTAGACGCAACATTAGCGATAAGGAACTTAAAACTATTGCTAATCAAGTGGATGGTAGAAAATTTATTGAGTCTTATGAATGCACTTCTACAATCATGGACCATTCTTTCTAAGTCCAAAAGTTCATGGATCACATGCACATTGCAAAGTCTACAATATTTTGTGGATTTTTTTTTACGAGTCTTATGAATGTGACGCACTTGTACAATCATGAACCGCTGGTCCAAATCCCAAAAGTGCAAGGATTACAAATGCACAAAAGTGCTTTCTAGGATTTTAAAATTATAGACCAAAAAAAGTACAATAGCTTTAATTTTGTATTGAGCGGTACTTTACCGACATTAACCTATTAGAACACAACAAGACATAAGTATTCCCCCCCCCCCCCCCCCCCCCCCCCCCCCCTATACACACACACAACAACAACAACATAACACCCGCATTACCAAATCATTTTATTTATCAAAACAAAAGTTGAAGTCATGAAAATTACAATTACCAGTGTCCTGTATTTAGGATAAGTACATCGTGAAAACTTGGAGCCTCTGCCCACGTGCCTTCTGGAATATCAAGATCCACTCTGAAACCATCTTTATATCCAAGACCTTCTAGCACACCCCCATTAACACTAGCAGACCACCTACAAGATTAGGCATGAAGCTAGTATCCATGAAACTGTAAGCAGAATATAAAAAGAGTGGAACTCAACCATTTCTAAGTAACACTATGGAAGTTGTGAAGCCAATGAAGACCAGTTTTACATATTGAAAACAGTCATATAACATATTTCCAAATTTATCGTCATTAAACAAGAGTAAAACAATATACACGGACGTGTAATGGTATTGACTTATTAAAGCTTGAAGCAGCTCCAAAACTGCAAAATCATCCAGTAATAGTCTAATATTAAGCATTCTACGCTCCTTCCCTCCCAAAGTATTCATCCAATAGCATAAGGCGCGAGACCGCATAAAATATTTCTAATCCCAGCGCCCACTCCTTAATGGCACTCCAAAAGTAAGCAGGAAGTATAAAAAAGAGAATCATTGAGTACCCGAGACTGTAAATCTGATGTCCTTCTAGATACAAGAGGAAAGCAGAATGACTGAAAAGGCGATCAATAGAGACGTACTCGGCTTGTATAAAAAACACCAGCCCCCATGAGCAAAACACAAGATGATATCCCAATAAAAGAATGGAACTTTTAATGAAACATCCACATGTCAAATATATTAAAAAGAACATGGAAAAGCCTAAAACAGTTTCAGATCATGCAGGTGTCGTAAGTAATGGTATACATTGTGGAAGCTCGCCATTTGGGTCATCTGGTTGGATAGAAGTTGCAAACTTTTTACAGGAACCTCGCACATGATTTTGGATATTACAGGGATTTTTTGTCAATATGGCCTACGGATATTCCATACATATCTTCTTCGAGGACTTCCTAAAGATTTGTGTGTCTATGAAAGAAAAGGGGGTGGGGGTCTCTTGGAGGTCTGGAGTTGATGAGTGTTGTGTTGCTATTCTTGTTACTTCTTGTTTAACCTTTTCTTTTTCCTCGTACAATGTGTAATTTATTGGAGGCTAACTGCAAATCAATATTCATTAAGTACTCTCTTTGAAGGTAGGGAGTTCAGAAGTGTTATGTTGCTTTTCTTGTTCCTTCTAGCTTGCTTATTTTCATTTTCCTTGTACAATGTGTAAATTATTGGAGACTAACTGAAAATCAATAATCAATATAATGAATATGATCCATCTCTAATATAATGAAAGCTTATTAGCATGCAGCTCATCATCTAACTGCAAATAGTTAGCAATTAACCATATATAGATTAGTCTTTTTTGGGCAAATTAGCTTTTAGACCATACATAATGACCACGAATTGGTATAACCCCTCTTGATTGTCTTTTTTAGCTGCCGAGAATACCCTACACTAACAATTCAAAACCACTCTTCCCTAATAAAAAAACCACTTAAACCTAAACCACTATTCTCAAAACTATTCATCCCAACCCAAAATTACTCATCCATAACTCGAAATTGCCCATCCCTAATTGTAAATCACCCATCTCCAAACCAAAATCAACTATCACTAACCTCTCTCTCCCAAAAAACTTTGTTTCTCACTCTAGAATTACACTTACCAATAGTTTTTAGTTCATAACTACAAACCTCTTTCATTATTATACAATAATTTCTTCGTCTCCTCCTTATCTAGAATAAACCCCACCTTTTAATGGTATTCGAATACAGATGAACGGTTTTGAGAGTGTTAGGGAAGACGAAGCATAAAGGGTAAATTTGGTACTTTTAAATAATTAGTGAATTTAAAGGTCTAAAAGCTAAAAAATACAATCAAGAGGGGTTAGACCAATTCGTGGTCATTATGTAGGGTCTAAATGCTAATTTGCCCTTTTTTTCAAGGAAGAAAAATCAAGTATGAATTGCTCTCACTCTAAATTTGGTTTTATTTTAAAATGAACTAGAGAATCCTCTAGAAAGAGAGGGGGGGTACTAAAATTATCAAGGCCTAGAAAAGGCCATGAACCGTGAATGGTGGTGCACGGCCTTAGGTCATGACATATCAATTTTAGCTTGGGCTTTAGTATTAGTTGTTAAGGGTCTTTCATGGAAATTTAGTGAAATGAGATGATGGGCATTGTGTCTTATTAAGAAAAGAAGTGATTTTATTTGTTTAGTGGTATTCCTTTTTGGGAGATATCTTATTCTGTAATTTATCATTTGAGTTAATGAATAGAAAAGAAAAGGCACAAGCGGAAAGTGGAAAAAAAAAGTGCTTTGATTGACTTTCTATTATTCTTACAATTTTTCTCCTCTTAATATACAAATTACATTAATACGATAAAAAATCGAGTAACCGGGCCACCGTATGATTTTTTTACTGGAGTTAGATCCTAGTTTTCTTCGTTCGGTGGAGGAAATTAATTGTTAATGTGGTAAATCACAGTGAATAACCTGACTACTACCCCTCTAGAATTAGATCATATCTATGTAGGGCTTGCTCATTTGTTACAGTTTTGGAAAATTATAAGAATCATTTGTTTGTATTTGCACGATTGCATGCCTGACAGATGTACCCAATTGGAATCTTTATAGTTCTTACTCTTAATGTATTGCTTAACCAATGCCATTTGTTAAGTATTTGTTCTTTTTCTTCACGTATTTGTAACATTCTTGGACAATTTTAAAAAAAAAATGGTTAGTATTTTGCATGACTACATTCGTTACAGATGCACCCAATTGGAATTTTTTTAAGCTCTTGTTTTTAGCGTATTGCTTACCTACCAATGCCATTTTGTGACTCTTGTTTAATTACGCTGGTTTCTAGGTACAGTTGTTATAGGAAACTTGTGGAAGTTTCTAGATTGTTGATTCCAAAGTTTAAATTTGAGTTTCATTGTTATGCTCTTTTTAGTTTGGGAGCAAATGTATACAGTTTCTATACTTCATGTTTGGGATCTGAAACCTGTAATGCAAACATGGATGGAAAGTTTACAAGGGTTAAAGTAACATCCACCCTATCTGGTGGTAGGAGTTGGAAACCCGATCCTTGATCTACAAATACCTCCATGCAAATCTTCTCTCGTAATGCAGATCGAGAGCCATGGATGAATAATAGGGCAGATGGGAAGAAATGGCGATGTGCTAAAGACACGGTTGTCGACCAAAAGTATTGTGAGTGATACCTTTGGTCGACAATTGCGTTTTTAGGACATCGCCATTTCTTCAACATTAATAACTTCGAGTGGCGGTACATCCGACGACAATGTTGTTGCCAGTCAACACGAGCTTTACAGTACCAATAATCCTTCTGCAAATCCTACATTGAGAGGTATAATTTTATAACATCATTAACAAAGTTTGGATTCGGGCATTATTCGGGGGAGTGACAATTTAGTTAGTTAGCCCAAGTTTGAAATAAATTTCGAGAAAGTGTCTAATATAAATCGTGAAATGGAAATATCTTTGTATACATTCTAGTTAATTTTTGGCTTATCCATGAATTTTGAGTAAAAGAAGTCCGAGAAATGCAATTTGGTATGGGTGGACTACCGTCTGTTTGCGTGAAATAAAATTTGGAGAAATGGGTATTGTCTAATTGTAAAATTTAAACTTTTATCACGAAAAGGGTTTTTATTGGGTTTTTTTAATTTTTTGTATCTTTGTAGTAGAATTGTAAAAAAGAAGAGCGGTGTTTTTTGTTTATAAGAAGAGTTTTTTCTTTGTAGTTGTCAAAGAGAAGAGATATAAGAGGGTTGCAAAAAGAACGCAACTAATCCTTGAGGTTTCTACTTTCTAGGCGGATATATAATAATAGCCACTTTTCAAGGAGTTGATAAGAAACTGCCACACGTCTTTTTTGTATCGGACTTTAGAGGGACCACCAATAAAACGGTTACTCTAAGTTTTATCAGCTTAATAGTATAGATTAGAGCTGAAGATTCTATCAAGTTATGAATTAACTCCAAAGTTAAATATGATATATACATTGTTTTCAAGACAGAAGAGACAGTAACACTCACATTCCCATTTTTCTGTGTGTATTTTTCTTTCTACAAAACTAATTTTCGAGATAGTGGGACCCACATTCATATTTTTTGTATCCAAACAAAATTTTCTACTAACTCGTTCTACTCATTTATGGCCAAGCCAACCAAAAATCACAATAAATTAAATGGTAATTGCATAACAAACAATGCTTACCTACCATAATGTGCCAAGAGATTAGTCCGATGATACGCAACAGTAAGGTTGTGGCGACGAAATGTAAATCCGCGATCTGCCCCAGCTGGTCTCCACTTTTTTACTTCTTTTGATACTCGTTTCAAAGTACAAACAAGAGAAACAAACATATTCCTATTCAATGAATCTCCAACAAATCCTGCACTGTTCAGAAACCAAAATCAAAATGTGACATAATCATCAAATAATTCAAATATCTATTCCTCTACAAAATAAATTACCAATATTGGTGTTCCGGAACCGTTGGAGAAACTGAACAGGGTCAAATTGAGGAAGACTGCAATCATTTGGTTTCCAAAGCCAATTACTTATATCTCGAGCATTAGATTTGTTGCTGGAAATGCAATTCCAGCCTTTAAAGATCTCCTTGCAGGTGCTGTCATACCGTGTAACTTTACCTTTTGGATCATAGACCCAGCTCCCATTTGTATAATTGCATAAGGGAGACAAATTCTGGGTCACTGAGTTTTCTTCGTTCATATAATAATGTTGTAGGTTTTTCTGCTCTTCAGAGGAGACAAAGTTGTTTGTGGAACCTTTAAGTGATGAGAAAACAAGGAAAAGGGAAACAAATGAGCAAAGGGATAGTAAAAGGAGAGACGTGTTGCATGAGATGGGTAGGTTTGTGTTCTTCTTCAGATTGTGATCTTTGATGGCCATGAAGATGGCCCTTTAATGTCCCACAGATGATACTGCTTCAACTCATTGAGAATCTCTCTGTTCATCAACAAAAATAATAAAAACCAAAATCAAGTACGGAACAAAAAATTAAATAGTTCAAGCTCACAAAGAAATCAGAAAATTATCGTCATTTCAAACAACACCAAATTAAATAAGAAGCCGAAAGAATACCAAATAATTGTCACACGCATATGTGACCCTGCAAGGAAGACAATAGTTGTTACATTGTGTTAAGTCAGTTTAAATGTTGATAAGTCCAGCACCAAACTAGTGGAACAAAGTTGGGATGAGACCGATCAAAAAGCCTATAAGTGTTGAAGGTTGCCTTCGGTTTCATTAATAGAAACACTAGAGCAACCATCATTGTATTTGTGGCCTAAAATTCAAGTATTTGCAGTGATTTTTATTGTGGAGAAGAAGAAAATGGTATATCCATCCCTAAATGCAGAGAAGTTTGGATACGATTATCACAGCGATTTATAGAGAGAAATTGTAAGACACAAATCAGATCGCAAACAAATTGAGAGAATAGATAACTTGATTGAGAAGGAAAAAATTGCTCCAAAATTACAAGGGAAAAAAGAAGATACCTTGATTCTATTTGCTTCAGAAACAGTCCAGTGCACTGTGATAATTTCTTCAGTCTTCTTCTTCCTTGATGTTTTTTCCTATATTTTGCAAAACTTCAAACATTTCTTTTATAGAATGCATCCTGCAATGCCCGGATCTGGTGCTTCAAAGTGCCCTCGGCTCGGTCCTTGGAGCTTAAGCCACCGATGAGGGGCATTGGCATTGTATTTCAAGAGACGTACAACACTTCCATGCCCAATTTTTTTTCCCTGAAAAAAGTAGACGCATAATAATTATGTGTCTGGGTCGTTCTAACTTCACTATGTTGTTTTGCTAGACCTCACTATGCTTAGTAGTCTTTTCTTTAAAAAGAGGAGCACCCTAACAAAAACCTATTTTGCTAATCTCCTCACTACACTCGTCATTTTGATTAAAAACATATTTTTTAAGTTTTCAACGCCAGAGACTTAGTGTTCATGAAAAAAAGTCGATATTTTTTTTGAGTTCCCAACGCTAGGGTCCTAGCGTTGATGGGTAATATTGAAAGTTGTTGCGTATCTATAACATACCAAAATGTTAGGGTGGGAAAAAACATTGAAAAAAAAAAAACCAAGTTTCCAAAGCTAAGGGCTTAGTGTTGATGGATAATATTAAAAACTATTGGCCAGCGTTTCTATAACATTCAAAACTTTAGGGTCGTAGCGTTGATGGGGAAAATAAAATAAAATAATAAAAAAGAGCTAAGGGCTTATCGTTCATGTGGGCCAAAGTATGAAAAACTCAAAAAATATTTTCGTAAATTTCTTCTCAAAAGGTTATCCAAATATGAATTTTAACCAAATTTCTCACCATAACATACCCAAATTGAATATTTCTTTCTCAAGTTTAATTTTGATTGTAAGTGGTATTGTCATAACCTTTTAAATTTTGAGTTATGATATAGCTACAGAGATGAAGAAAGATGACAAAATAGAGACAGCCACGACAATGAAAATATTAAGTGGGGTCCTAATACTTTGCTGGAGTTTTAAGAACAAATTCGAGAAAGGGGGAAATCGTGGAGAGAGAGAAAAAAAAAATCGTAGAGAGATGAAGAAAAATTATCGGGGAGGGGGAGATATTTTTGTTATGATTAGAGCCTTCCATATCTTAAGTTATATACCCAAGGGAAGGCTCATCTAGGTAGTATTTATAGTAAAAGAGACTAGTTAATTTAGAATACCCATGTGTTTGTCCCTAACAACCATATAACTTTAATCCCTGAGAGCATAGTCAGTAGAGAGTAAAAAAACTATCTCTATATGCCATGTGGGATGACTCCTACAATCTCACCCAACAATAGAAAATGACCGCCAAGGCAATATTTTTTTTTTGAGGGTCTTAATAAATGGTATCTTGGCATTTAGAAATTCGTGAGAGCCTAATTTGCCAAACCTCAAAGAAATCAACAGTTAAAAAAGGAGAACTTTTTGTTTTAATCTTGGAGTTTAATTACCTCTCATTTCAGAAGTAACAAAATAAACATGTTATTCTTCCTCTTCGTCTGCCATGTAGTTTCCTAATTCCGGCCTACAAGTCCTATGTCCTCATGGAGTACTTATGTTAGCTAGCTAGGATTTGTTCATGGTTAGCTACGGCCTACATCGGCATACTTCTACAAACAACATTGCTATACTACGCGGCTACTTCCTGGGTAAAAATCTTAACTCATATAGCCCCTTGGCTATCCCTTCAACCTAGTAGGTCGGGTGAGGCCTGCTCACTAACGTGAAGTGTTGATGTACTAACAAGAAAGAAAAACCTCCATGTGTTATCTCTCTTTCAAAAATAACAAAGTTGTTGTGATAAATTTATTTTTCCTCTCCTAACTTGTTAGTGACACGGTTTAGTCTCCGCGTGCAAATGTCTTGAATCAAAAGATCTAAAAGATCTAGAGTTTGTAGTTTGAGTATATGTCCTTGAACTAAGAGGTTGTTTATTGATTCTGATTCTGATTCTGATTGCTAAATCTATCACTGAATGTTAAAAGTGAATTGTAAAAAACTTATTTGTTTTGTTCTGCATCTAGTTTAAAAATTGTCAATTGTCAATTGTCAAATTTACCATATTCTTTTTTATTATTTTCCATATTTTCTTTATTAGTCTAACAGGAAACAAAAAAAAAGAAAAAGATTTATGTATTCTCTTCTTCTTCGGAACATCTATAACACTGATCTTCCGAAAGCATGAACCACTTAAATTATTTCCATAATACTCGCAAGTGAAACCTAAATCCTATATTGGATAGTGTACCTTAGATTCGAGCCAAATAGCACTATTTTTGATGACCCAAATTCCATGGACCTTTCAAAGATTTCGCCACCTTTTAAAAACATGCATCACAGAGAGAGACCTTTTAACAGCCAAATCACTTCAAACCCTCTACATAAAATCACACATACTCCCTCCTTCAACCTATATCTCCAACCACTTCATCACCCTTTACTCCAAATGTGGCAATCTCAACTCTGCTCACAATGCCTTCAACCAAACCCATCACCCCAATGTGTTCTCATTCAATGTCATCATTGCTGCTTATGTGAAAGAATCGAAAATGGGTATTGCCCATGAGTTATTTAATCAAATACCTGAACCAGATATTGTGTCGTGGAATACTCTCATTTCGGGGTATGTTGATAAAGAGGATACTTGTTTGGTGTTGCAGTTGTTTGGGGAAATGCGGGTTTTGGGTTTTGATATGGATGGGTTTACGTTGTCGGCTGTGGTGACTGCATGTTGTGATGATGTTAGGTTGATTAGACAAGTTCATGGGGTGGCAGTTTGTGGCGGGTTTTTTTATGGGTATGTTTCTGTGGGTAATGCACTGGTTACTTATTATAGTAAGAATGGGTTTTTAGAAGTGGCGAAACTTGTTTTTGAAGATATGGGTGTGATTAGAGATGAGGTTTCGTGGAACTCGATGATTGTTGAGTATGGGCAACATAGAGAAGGGTCGAGAGCTTTGGGAGTATTTCAAGAGATGGTTAAGAGGGGGTTTAATGTTGATATGTTTACGTTAGCGAGTGTTTTGACTGCATTTACATGTTTGGAAGATTTAGTAGGCGGGGTTCAGTTTCATGGCCAGTTGATTAAAACTGGATTTCATCGGAATGCACATGTGGGGAGTGGTTTGATTGATATGTACTCAAAATGTAGAAACAGTATTTTGGAGGCGAAGAAAGTGTTTCAAGAGATTATAGAACCCGATTTGGTGCTTTGGAATACCATGGTTTCGGGTTACTCCCAGAGTGAGGAATTTTCCGAAGAGTCTCTTAAGTGTTTTCGACAGATGCTACGTGTAGGCTACTTACCAGATGACTGCAGCTTTGTATGTGTGATCAGTGCTTGTTCAAATCTTTCTCCGTCACAGGGTAAACAGATACACTCACTGGCACTAAAATCTGATGTTCCTGTTAATCAGATTGCAGTAAACAATGCACTTGTAGCAATGTACTCAAAATGTGGGAATCTCCGAGAGGCTAGAAGGTTATTTGAGAGGATGCTAGATCACAATACAGTCTCGTTCAATTCTATGATCGCAGGTTATGCTCAGCATGGTCATGGAGAGGAATCATTACTTATGTTCCAACGTATGCTTGAATTGGAAACAATGCCTTCCAGCATCACCTTCATTTCTGTCCTATCAGCTTGTGCACACACAGGAAAGGTTGAGGAAGGTTGGAGATATTTTAATTTAATGAAGGAAAATTTGGTATTGAGCCACTTGCAGAGCATTACTCGTGTATGATTGACCTTCTAGGCCGAGCAGGGAAATTGGACAAAGCTGAAAAGCTCATAGAGACAATGCCATTTGACCCTGGTTATATTGGTTGGGCATCATTGCTTGGTGCTTGTAGGACATATGGGAACTTAGAGCTAGGAGCTAAGGCAGCTGAAAAGTTTATTCAGTTTGAGCCTTACAATGCTGCTCCGTATATAATGCTTGCTAATATATATGCGAGTGCTGGAAAATGGGAGGAGTTTGCAAATATAAGAAAACTGATGAGAGAGAGACGGGTGAAGAAGAAACCAGGTTGTAGTTGGATTGAGGTGAATAAGAGAATCCATATATTTGTTGCCGAGGATAATTCCCACCCAAGAACTAAAGAAATCTATGAATACTTGGAGGATATATCGAAGAAGATGAAGTTAGCAGGGTATGTACCTGACGTGAGGTGGGCATTGGTTAAGGATGATGGCACAAGGAAGGAGGAAAAGGAAACGATGTTAGGGCATCACAGTGAGAGGCTTGCGATAGCATTTGGGTTGTTAAGTACTCCAGATGATGAACCCATTCTAGTGGTGAAGAATCTTAGGGTATGCGGGGATTGCCACAACGCTATTAAGTTTATCTCTGCCATTGTGGGTAGAGAAATTACTGTGAGAGATACACATAGGTTTCATTGTTTCAAGGAAGGTACGTGTTCATGTGGGGACTATTGGTGATAATAAAGTACGCCAAATTTTGGTGTGAACTAAAAAACAAATGTGAGGAGGCCCTTAAGAGGTAAACTTTGATCCCGATTCACAACGAATCATCTCTTTTGGACTTCCCTGTGACATGGATGGATGTATTTATAATGGCAACACCAACACCAGCACCAGCACCAGTACCATTAAGAAAATTGCTTCAGCCTGCAGATTTCATACGCCCCATTGAATACAGGATCTATAAGATTTAAATTATGGTTTCAGGCAAGCGTGTGAGTTGATAGTTTTCCAACCTTTTTTCCGCGGACCTTATAAGGAAAATCAGTTGGAAGTTGGATGAATCCAAGAAGAAGTGCATATATATTCCCATTCATCCCAATTCCGTCCAGAGGCGAGAAACTGGAATATGACTAACATCATAAACAAAATGTAGGAAAGAAACATCATATTTGAAGCAACACGGGTGAATTCTCTGCTATTATGTCATGCATGGCTAGTAAAATACTGATCTGTTCCTCCTTAGGGGCTTTCTGAGCTGAAGATAATGAAGTATGTACGAGATATACGACGATTTTATGTGAATTGCAATTTTTAACTTGTTGGAATTGACAGTGCCTATTCGACGAGTTTTTATCAAATTTTGTAAATCCAATAAGATCAATTGGATCCCAGTAAAATATTGAACTTAGCTTGAACTAGAGAAGTTTTATCTGTTACTTGAAATATTAATTTCCTTTCCAGTAGTATGGTTCCTGTTGTGTAGCATTGATGCAATAAGCTTGGATCTGCGCCTGCATCTGTTTGATCTTTTTTTTGTTCTCTGAATATTATCTTCAATGCAAACCCTGGCTGCCATCAATCGTCAGCTTCCCATTGTTTCATAAATCGCACTATTCTTACAATTTCAAGTGACAAATGTGAGTCAACCAAGGAGCAATGAGACTGCAAATCTCGCAAGTGCTTTAGGACCATTCAGGATTATGTATAATTAGAAGTTTAATACGAGTCAGTCTAATGGAAATGCTTTAGGACCATTCTGGATTATTTAGAATTAGTAGTTTAGGACAATTTAGGATTTTGTATAGTTCGTTTCATTACTATATCCATTTGAAAATGAACATTCTGTCCAATAGGCAATAGCGATGCAAAAAGAACGAAAAAGTCTATCTTTTCCAACTCTTCTGGTTGCACGAAGCTTGCCTTACTTTGTAGGAACTCGCAGGAAAGGACTCAAATCTAACGGAAGTTCATTCGTACTTCACTGAAAATATGGCCAGGACAAAACAATTTTTCAATCTCTACTTTACCATCTATTTTCATAAAAATATTTGCCTTGACGAAAATATGATTATCAAAAAGAACTATGGTTGAAAAATAAAATAGTTCTGAAGGTTCTAAAAAGACAAGATTCAACGATTTTTTTGGTGGAACATTAGATACAATCAAGAAATATTTCGCAATATTGTTTGGGGTTTAACAGATGGTAAGAATTTGCAAGACCAAGATATAATTGAATTGCAATAGGAAGTATCTTTACAGTTCAGAGAAACAATGCGCTGGAATAGCCTAATTTATCGAGGGATCCCTTTATCGAATACATCTTAGAGTAAACTGATTCTTACATAGCATACCACCCCCCAAAAAAGTCAACATATGTCTATAACCTCCTTTTGATTCAAAACAAACACTATCCGTAAACTGCTATTGATCTCATTCACCATGTTTGCTTTACCCATTCTCATTTCACGAGTTCAGATGGAATATTTGGCAGCTCGGTCTATAAGCCCTCTTTTCTGCAGTCTGCTCAAATTTCTTGCTGGCAGATTCATTCTCTTCTAAATCACTCTGGATGAAGTACCTTATCCACCAAGACGCGCTACGCAACTTGGCCTTTATCACGAGAAAAAGAAAACTACTTCAGAATGTAAATATTCTTAATCAAACACGTGGCTTATCAAAGAGATATATTTCTATTATATAAATCATCAACAAGATACTCCGATCACCCAGAAGTCGTATGCTCCATATACGAAAAGATAACTCTAATATATAAAGGAATAAATAAAATCTGCTATCTAGAATAGTAGCAACAGCAGCAATGATATTTCATAGTAGACATGATTCAAGTGGCCTATATACTCTAATAAAATTATCAACATAGGTTAATATTGTTTACGATCTACAACTATGAAACCTGAAATTCCAGCTCAATTGAAGTGTGCCGATAGCATTACATTAGTGTTTAGGGTCATAATAAGCTTTGGAAGTACTGATTATTGTAGGGGCTCAATCTTGTAGATGGGAGATTACACTCTTACACCACAGGGTTAATACTCGTCTAGGGTCCAAACAAGCGTATGTAATACAAATATGGAGAATTTAGTAGACACACTTGCGTGGAGTCCTAGTATGGGATCCCTCCACGACCTCTAGTGAGAATTTTTAGGATAATATTGTATAAATGGATGAGATTACAAATAAAGGCTCGAGTAGACTGAATCTTCAAGCTTTAGAAGGTGCTCGAAGGTTGTCAGAGCTTCTCAAGGGTGCGTATGGGGGAAAATCTCAACCCCTCTATGGTGGCTCTCCTTTCCTATTTATAGAGGCTAAGAAAGGTGATGTCACTATAGAGATGTCAAATTACAATTAAATCCTTCTTTACAGTTGTTTTGTACTAGAGTTTGTCTACCGAGTTGTCGGCCTTCAACCTTGTGCTGAGGTGTATGTCCGAAGCATTAGAGGTCTCGATGGTATACTTATTAGCAAGGCTATTTTATGTTATTTTAGTCCCACATTGGTCATTCATAGAAGTAGTTTACTATCTTTCTCCTATATATAGAGGGTATGATATAACCTAAATAATCAATTCAATAATAATATTTTTCTCTCTCTAATCTATTTCTACATGGTGTCAGAGCGAGTTATCGTTCAACACACTCGCTGATCGAACTCGGCGGTGAGTTCGTTGGGAGGTAAAATAAATAAATTTAGGGTTGCGATTTTCGTTCATGTTGGTCTGATTCACACCGTCGCTCTCTCTTTCTCTCTCTCTCCTCTATTTTGAAGAACGACGATTATCACTGTCTCTCTAGTAGCGTTGTTCTGATTGCAACCTAAGTTTCCGCAATTATTTTTTTTGGTTTTTTAAATCCGGTCGCGAGATGCGATAGATGCTGATCTGAATTTCATATTTATTTGGTTTATTTGAGGTAATCGATCGCGATGGCTATCGGTGACAAGTCGAGTTCGAGTTCGATCGTTTCTTCGATTGGAACGAGTGAAGATGTCCAGTTCTTCAACTCTGTTCATGACAATCCAAATCTAAAGATTACCTCACAGCTATTAGATGGCTTAAATTATGTTCGATGGGCACTACCGTCAGTTCCTTCACAAACTTCACATACATCATCACCTAGCTTTTCTCCGTTACCAACGGCTTCCGGTAACTTTCGCCCCTCGAGAAAGAAGTGTGATTATTGTGGTAAGTGGGGACATCTAAAGACAACTTGTCATGCTTTGCACAGTCGTCCTACTGGTTATCAACCCCGCCCATCTCAGTCCTCAACACACTTATCTGCCGACTCTAGTGTGCCAAATTCTTCGGCCTTTAGTACTCTCTAAGGATGAAATCAGCAGGTTCCGACAACTTCTCTCTATGTCTTCCACACCGGGAGCTACTCATGCAGGTAACTCCGCATATGCAAATAGTGTTTCTGCATCTCCAACTTCGCCTTGGATTGTTGACTCGGGTGCAACCGATAATATGACTGGTATGTCTTCTCTTTTCCAGTCTTATGCTTCTAGTTCATGGCGATGGACTGTTCGTCTTGCCAATGGAACTGAGACTCCTATTGCAGGGAAGAGTTGTATCCCGATTACAGATTCCTTTCTTTACCTGATGTCCTTCATGCCCCTCAGTTGGATACTAATCTTCTTTCTGTTAGTAAAATTACCAGAAATAAAAACTGCAGTATAACCTTCTTTCCTGATTATGTTATTTTTCAGAATTTGGTGTCACGGAAAATGATTGGCAGTGGACGTGAAGAGGGTGGTCTTTATTTTCTGGATGGACATGTCTCTTCTATTTCTCCTCAAGCTCTCCTGTTAAAATCTATGTCTAGTAGTGAAAATATAAAACGGGTGCTACGTTGGCATCACCGCTTAGATCATATTTCCTTTGAGTATCTACGTTATTTGTTTCCGTCTTTCTTTTCTAAAATATCCATATCTGACTTGTCTTGTGAGACGTGTGAACTAGATAAATATCGTTGTAGCACGTATCCGTTGAGTATTAATAAAACTTCATCTTGTTTTGAAATTGTGCATTAGGATGTTTGGGGTCCTGCCTCAGTTACCTATAGTTTAGGATTTCGTTATTTTGTGTTGTTTATTGACGATTTTTCAAGGTGTACTTGGGTTTATTTGATGAAATCCAAAGATGAGGCTCCTCTATTTTTCAGACATTCACCGCAATGGTTCGTACTCAGTTTGGGAAAATTATTAAAGTTTTTCGGTCTGATCAAGGTGGAGAATTTATGTCCCAAGGTCTTCGCAAATTCTGCAATGTCAATGGCATTAAAGTTTTTCGGTCTAATCAAGGTGGAGAATTTATGTCCCAAGGTCTTCGCAAATTCTGCAATGTTAATGGCATTGAGCATCAAACCTCTAATACGAAAACTCCGCAGCAAAATGGTAAATCGGAAAGGAAAAATCGTAATATTCTTGATCTTGCTCGTGCTATGTCAATTGGCATGAATGTCCCCTCGCGTTATTGGTCTGACGCTGTTCTTACGGTAGTGTTTCTTATCAACCGGTCTCCGTCTCGAGTTCTTGGTTTTCGCACCCCGTATTCTATTCTTTATCCTAATCGTTCTGCTTTTCAGATTCCACCTCGTGTTTTTGGGTGTGTATGTTTCGTCCAAGTCACTGGGTCAGCCTCTAAACTAGATCCGCGTGCCTTGAAATGTGTATTCCTAGGTTACTCTCATGCTCAGAAGGGTTATAGGTGCTTCCATCCCTCATCCCATCGTTATTTCACCTCTATGGACGTTACTTTCTTTGAACATGCTCCGTTCTTTACGGGCGGTTTTCTCTCTCAGGGGGAGTGTTTTCCGTTCGTCCTCTTCCTTTAGAAGATTTATCTTCTCCTCTTTTAGATCCACTTCTGTTGAGTGTTCCATGTGAGTCTGTAATCCCACCTTTAATTTCACCTTCAGTTTCACGTCCTTTACAGGTTTATACTAGACGACATCCAGGATGTCAGCCTCCTAAACCAGACTCCCAAGCATCCTCTGTAGCACCAGGTCTGCCACCTGCCATCGATTCACCTTTATCAGATATTGAGCCTTCTCCTACCGCTTCTATACCAGTTACTACTGATGATGATTCACTTGTTTCTCATAGTGATGATAATAGACCGATTGCTATTCGGAAAGAGAAGCGTAATGCAGGGAAGCCTGATAGATATTCAAATGCAGCGGTTTATTCTATCGTTGATTATACTTCAGATCATCGTTTATCTCCTACTTATAGAGCTTTTCTAGCTTCTCTCTCTTTGGTTGATATACCACGTACAGTGGCAGATGCGTTAGCCAAACCTCATTGGAAGGCTGCGATGTTGGAAGAATTGCATGCTTTGGAGATCAATAATACCTGGTCATTGGTTACCCTCCCGCCTGAACGTACATTAGTCGGATGCAAATGGGTGTTTACGGTTAAAGAAAATCCAGATGGAACGGTAAGCAGGTACAAGGCTCGGTTAGTTGCCAAGGGATATGCACAGATACATGGTGTTGATTATCAGGAGACGTTTGCTCCTGTGGTCCTGTGGCCAAGATGAATACTATTCGAGTCATCTTTTTTATTGCTGCGTCAAAATTTTGGCCCCTTTTCCAAATGGATGTGAAGAATGCCTTTTTGAATGGAATATTGCAGGAAGAGGTTTATATGTTTCCACCTCCAGGTTTTCGTCCCGCTTCTGCTTCTGGCTTGGTATGTAAGTTAAAAAAGTCCATCTATGGGCTTAAGCAGTCTCCTCGTACTTGGGCTGATACATTTGGTACCACTATGATTGACTTTGGTTATGTTCCGAGTAGTGCTGACCATACTTTGTTTCTTCGACATTCTGGTAGGAAGATTGTTGCATTGCTTGTCTATGTTGACGATATTATTATTACAGGAGATGATATTCAGGGTATTAGTGACCTGAAATCTTACCTCTGTACCCACTTTCAGGTGAAGGATCTCGGTCCCTTACGTTATTTCCTTGGGATTGAAGTTGCACGTTCTAGTTCCGGTATTTTCATCTCTCAGAGAAAGTACATTCTTGATATTCTCTCTGCTTCAGGACAGCTTGCGTGTCGTCCTGCTGATACACCTCTAGAACTGAATCATCGCCAGGCAGACTTTGAGGGGGAGTTATTGGGGGACATTGGGTAGTACCAACGGCTTCTTAGGAAGCTCCTCTAATATTGCATATGCGGTTGAAGTTCTTAGTCAGTTTATGCACAAGCCGCGTCATCCCCATCTCCAGGCAGCTATTCGTATTCTTCGGTATCTCAAGGGGTGTCCTGGTCGTGGCGCTTTATTTCGAGATCATGGTCATTCTCGCATCGAGGCTTGGACTGATGCTGACTATGCAGGTTCATTATCCGATCGTCGCTCCACTTCTGGGTATTGTACCACTATTGGTGGTAATTTGGTTACATGGCGGAGTAAGAAACAAGATGTTGTTTCCAGGTCAGTGCAGAAGCCGAGTATAGGGCCATGGCTCAAGGTGTTTGTGAGTTAATATGGCTTAAGCGTCTTCTACAACAGCTTCGGATATCGGTCTCGCTTCCTATGACGCTCTATTGTGTCAACAAATCTGCTATTAGCATTTTGGTTAATCCGGTGCAACATGATCGTATCAGGCATATTGAGGTTGATCGGTACTTTCTGCATGAGAAGCTTAAATCTGCACAGATTCAGACTCCCTATGTTTCTACTTCGCAACAGGAGTATTAGCAAGGCTATTTTATGTTATTTTAGTCTCACATTGGTCATTCATAGAAGTAGTTTACTATCTCTCTCCTATATATAGAGGGTATGATATAACCTAAATAATCAATTCAATAATAATATTTTTCTCTCTAATCTATTTCTACAATACTTGCCCTGGCTTGCTTAATTTGCTAGTACACATGGTAGGCTTCAAAGTCTTTAAGTATCTGGCTGTTCTCGAAGGTTGCGAGTAGGCTACTATATTCGTCCTCTCTTAGCTGGGGCTTTCAAAACATTGAATAGACGTTGGCCGAAGGGTCGAGCTGAGAAGTTGTTGTCTGGGAATTTGGAATCTTGACCGTTATTATTACGCCAGTTACCGAGATCATTAAATGTTGATTACGCTGATTGTGATTAGCGACATTAATGACCTCTTAATCTCTTATAAATGGTGAGGGAGATTGGAACAATCTTTTCCAATCTTTAGGTTGAGATTTTTCCCCATATACACCCTTGAGAAGCTCTGACAACCTTCCAGTGCCTTTTCCAGCGCCTTCTAAAGCTTGAAGATTCAGTCTACTCGAACATTTATTAGTAATCTCATCCATTTATACAATATCATCTTAAAAATCTTTACTAGAGGTCGTGGAGGGATCTTATTCTAGGACTCCACGCAAGTGTGTCCACTAGATTCTCCATATTTCTATTACATATGCTTGTTTGGACCCTTAGTCAAGTATTAACTATGTGGTGTAAGAGTGTAATCTCCCCTCTACGAGATTAGGCCCCTACAATTATGAGACACCTAATATGCAGGACAGCGTGTAATCGTGAAGGGACAATATGCCAGAAGCCCGTTGGGGGTAGGAGGCCCAGGTATGGTTAGATTCAAACTTAGCTGCTCGCAGTCGCAGGCAAGATTAGATAACTAAGGTTCAATAAGGCGCTATCATATTGACAACAGTAAAAATTATCATAATAGGGCATGACTCAAGTGGCCGACATTACAACCAGTTGCATGTTCTAACTTCTAAAAAATATAACAGCCAGATAATGCTATACTAAATAGTAGATTAAGCTCCATACAAATATAACAGCTTACCGGCTTCCCGAATTTAGACAACTCTGCAACTTTAGCTCTCTGCTTACCTGGATAACCTGCATATGGACATAGAAAAGCAGCAAGGACGATGCTTATTTTCATATAAAATAAAACCTAAGCGACAATAACATCACAGAAAAACACTTGGTAGCTATGCATAAAGAATGCAGACATTCACTGAGCTCTCTGGAAGAAATATAAACAATAAAAGCACCATATGTAAACAAGTGCGTAAGAAGAAGAGCTCCATACCGTCATTTGAAACAACTTTAGGACAATAAGAACGGGGAGTTGCATACATTTGACTCATTATCTCATAGAATTTTCTTATACAAAATTGCACATTAATGCTTTCAAAATAAGTAACAAAAATTGTCTCTAAAACTCGAAATAAGTATGCACATCCATATGAATAAGAAAATAGGTGTTGGAGGCAATTACCAGCAAAAATAACAAGTCCATCGATTGATACCCTTGCTAAATCTGGAAGAGTCTTGTTAAGGTACTTTGGAGATAAGTATTCCAGAGCATCTGATACAATAACAAGATTGAACGATTTTGCTCTGTATGGAAGAGGAAACTTGATATCAGCCACACGCACTATGCCTTTGCGAATGAGACTTTTGCAATTACCATCAACATCCTCTGCGTCAAATGGTTCCACACCCCATGCCTCAGTGTCCTCCTCTTTTAGCAACTTAGAGACCACTGAACAAGTGTCAGGACCTACATGCAAGACTTTACGCATGCTATCACCATAAGCTTTTCTTAGAATAGGTATAGCTCTCTGAAGTTCTGAAGAGCATGAAAAATCACCTGCATTCACAAAAATTTAATGAAATCTCAACTGGAAACAATATCCAGTAATCATAAAAATAAAAGTAAAAATAAAAATTGGCTTAAAAACATTTTTTTTTGAGAATAAAAATATATATATATATATTGAAGAACCCAACAAAACTTTCCGAAGTGCAAAGACTACAACCCGAAGGCAAAAGAAAATAAAAAACAATACATACCCGTAGGCTTTATATATTTGCACAAATATTTGAGAAAAGAAGAGTCACATTTATTTAGCATAGATATCTTTGAGGTAGGCTCTTACACTTTCCTCTACAGAGTCCGTTACTACTCTTTCCCCAAACACCCCATAGAAGCAAGAGGGACAAGATTCCAACTGAAGGAAGTCAAGTCCTGGGGGTCTTCCATAAGTTGAGCCAGCAACATATCATAGCACCCAATTCCTAGCTAAAATCAGCCGCATCATGTGTCCATGTGAACAAAAAGACGTAATAAGAAACTTCTGGGGACAACTGCTTTGGAGGTCTAAAAGGGGGATCCAAGGAGAAACAGTTAAAAGGGAAAAAAATACTGTTGTGAATTTATGCCCACCGAAAGTCCCAAACGTCTCAATGTGGTTGACAATGAAAGTCAATTCTTGCTCTATGTCGAAGATGAGGAGGAGTTGGTCGACACCCTAATGTTAAACTCCCAGTTTCAAACCTCATCTATGCCATAGATACTTCTCAATCAATGGTTGATATTGTGCTTAGCTGGCAGCAAAACAATGTAGCTTTTGGACAGTGGTATTTGTATTTATTTTTTTGTCCATCTTCCTCTCTCCTCTCTCTCCTGTTCTCCCCTTTATCCCTCTTCTTGTTACTGTTTACAATTTGTTTGAAAAAATTAGTAGTGGGTAAGAATCTTCTAGTGCTAAATTGAAAGACTCAATAGCATTACTCTACCAAAACCAAAAAATTGGCAGTTGGAGAAGATGATCTGTTTTCGTTATCTGATTTTCTACATCTTTTTTTCCCCATTAATTAGCTCACAATACATTTTTGATTTTTAACCTAATCTAACTTTGATGATTTTTAACCTAATCTAGGAAAATCACATTAAAAAGGTTCAAACACACCAAAGACGTCTACGCTAAATATCTCCTCTGAATCACATCCGCAATTCTCACCATGGGGAAATAGAAATATGTGTAACTGAAACTTTGATTCTCTTTAGATTGTTTTATTTCTTCTTGGGGTTATTCATTCTTAAATATAATGGATTACTAGAGAGGCAGGGAGGGAGAGAGATGATCATGATAGGCAGTAAGAGAGAACCGCTTGAGAAAAAGAAATACAGCTGACAAAGCCTTAAGTGGTTTTGTTGCCACGTCACTTATATAGATGGCCGTTGATCTGAAAAATCGAGGTGTAAATAGGGTGTTAAACCGGGTGTTTAACTAGGGGAGTTAACGGATCCCTCCTCATCAAAGAGTACAACTCCAAGTAGAGTCTGCCACTATCAAAGTGCTAAAATCAGAAAGGACCCTATCAACAATGACGTTCCTCCATAGTTTCCCCTTTTATGTCTGAAAATCCAGATCATTTTGCCTTAAGGGATTTGTTCATTCTCCCAAGCCTTCTAATCAACAAACCTCCTTGAATCTTTCGACGACACAACATTTTCTACTTCAGCAAAAGGGTATTTAAGACTTATCTTCTAATCGTGCCAGAGGAAGCTCTACATGAACTTCTCAATTTCTTTCTCCAAACTGATGAGCTAAGAGAATAAGAATATTTGACAGACAGGGATACTAGTGAACGTCTTCCCTCCTTTTATAAAGCATGTCATCAGACATTTTGCTCGTTCTAGTTTGCCTCGACTATATAAGGAGTCCATAATAGCAAACAACTCAGATAAATCAAGGGGAGACACCGCACCCAAAGTCCTCTTTCAATGTATCCGTACTGCCAAAATTTTCACATTACCATCATTTTACTCTAGGCCGAAACATTTAATAGATCTAAGAAGATAAAGAGAAATGAGAGAAAACTGAAGAACACAAAAGACTACATTGGATTGAATTAGTTAGGTTACAATCTAAGCAACTTGACTACTTATAGGCTATAATAGAAAAGAAAAATACTATTCTACCCTTAACATTATACTAATATTAAATCTATCTCTAACACCCCCCGTCAAACTCTAGATGACACAACAAGTAACATTGAAAGTTTGCAAGTAGAAAACAAAAGCACTAAACCATATCCAAAATTCAATTCTGAAGCAATGCCAAAACTTGGATGCGAAGCAAATGTTATCCACTAATGCCCACCATAATAGAACCAAAGCCCAAAAATACTCGAATATTACCAACACGAAGATGTAGCAGAACTACACAGAAGCCAAAAATCAGATGCCATATCAATCGCCAAACCAAATGCTACCAAACCAAATCGGAACAACTAAGAGCGAACTAACCACCAAATCCTAATCAGATGTCAACTAACCACCAAATCCTAATCAGATGTCAACTAACTACCAATTGCTAATCAGATGCGAACTATCCGCCAAATGCTAATCAGATACGATCTAAATGCCAAATACTAATCAAAAGCGAACTAACCTCTAGATGTTAATCAGATGCGAACTCCATAAGCTAAACAGATGCGTATTAACGCCAGATCCTAAACAGATGCATACTAACGCCAGATCTTATACAGATGCAAATTAACCGCCAGACCGAACTAACCGCCAGATCCTGCATAAATGTGAATGAACCGCCAAGATGTAAACTAACCGCCAGATTCTACCAAATTGCAAACTAACCTCGATAAACCCCAAATCATAAGAGACACTAGAACCGAAACGCCCACCGAAATACCTAGATCAAATGCGAAAAATCTAACCAAAACCACGAAATTCTAATGTAAACAAATCGAAGTCAAATCTTTCACAATTATTTAAAGTACAACCCAACCAGATGTGATCAAATACCAAATGCAAAACCAAACGATCAAATACCAAATGCAAAACCAAACGTTGACAGCCAACCTGACGAACCTATATGGAATTTTTCACATCTAAAACAAAGTGCCAAATCTCTCCTTCGAAAACATAGTTCACATAGTTTGCAAAAGAGAGCCATCATCACCAAATACAAAAGATAGTCAAGAGCACAATCCTAAAAGAAGGTTATCCATGCTAAAAGGAACTAATCAAAAGCGAACAGTGAAAACCCGATCACACAATCAAAATAAAAGTCACACCCAATCCAGCAAACACTCCCCTCCATTACCGATTCACAAAGACCAATAACCACAATATCACCAATGTCGCAACCCAACAATAACACAAACCAATAACCCAATATCAAGTAAGTAACATCCACCAACAAGAACAATCACAAACCATCGAGAAACACCCATAATCAGTCACAAACATAACGACGAGTATCCAAATACCTAATTTCAACAACCCAAACCAATGCATCAAACCACAATCACCACTACCGAAACCCCAAAGTCTCAATTTGCATATTATACGAGGCAATTTAGCAAGAACCCTAGAATTGGACGAGTAGAGAGATCAAAGCAGAGCCTACTGTGATGAGATTGAGGAGAGAAAGCAAGCAATTGTTGAGTTTTTGGAAACCTAGAACGAGTCCTTGTTGACCAAACACGATGAGATTCAAACCCCAAAGCGACGTCCACGATCAAATCTATGAAGATGAGACTCCAAATTATAAACCCACACACGAATCTCACCTCAAATTGAAGATTGGAATCGCAATTTGGGAAAAGGGAATCGCAGTAGCGGAAAGAGAGTATAAAATTTTGGAACCCTAAATCCTATCTCACAATTGAATAGAAGATGAAGAACGTGTTGATCCTCGCTTACTCTCTCTAGAACGAGCAATGAGGATGAAACTTAAGGTTTTGATGTTGGGGAGAGACTCGGCGCAGAGAAAGAGAGAGACGAAACTGAGGGGAAAAAATTGAATTTTGGCAAGTTTAACCCAAACTCGCGATCGCAGACTTTAAAAAAAAAATTAGTTGTTCGAACCCTCCGTTATTCTCTCGATGGAAATATGATCAAAAGTAAATTGCAATGGAGATTCATATTTCAAGAAGCAACGCATATTTTAGAGAGAGATTCGTGACGACTCTGATACCATAATAGATCTTAGATGATAAAGAGAAAGGAGAGAAAACCGAAGTACAGAAAAGACTACATTGAATTGAATTAGTTAGGTTACAATCTAAGCAACTTGACTACTTATAGGCTACGATATAAAAGGAAAATACTATACTACCCTTAACATTATACTAATACTAAATCTATCTCTAACAACATTCTCAAAAGGAGATTAATCAAGGTGTTAACAGGGGCCCTGGAGATATGAGATCTCCAAATCCCCTTACCCCTTCCAATCTCACCTATGCCAGCCACGCTACTAAGCATTGATTCTACCCAATACCTCCATCAGGATCCCCACCAACCAAATATGGGGGGCAGAGGTCAGATTTACCTGCCTCAAACCTTTGAGGCTCTTCAAATACCTACGAGGGCAACCTTATAATGATAAATAGGGGACAAAAGATATACATTTTACAAACCCATTTCACCCAGATCAAAGCAAAATCTGTCCCCACCAACATATAACCCCAAAATTCTAACCTAATGTGATGGTAGGCTTTATCTATCTTGCAGACCAGCCCTGGATTCTGCTCTCTACTTCTAGTAGCTATGCACTAAGAACCTTAGCAGTATTTAGGCCACAAACCCTATCAAGTGCCCCCAATCAAAAGTCATCCTTTACCAACTGTCTAGCTACATCTCGCTCATCAATTTCCCTACTCTCTTCATTCCTAACCAAATCATCGAACTAATCTAATAACACAAAATCAACCGCTGAAATTTTCCTAAATCATTTGAAGTTCAGTTCAAAATCTCCTATTTTTAGCTTCATAAACCCAGGTCTCAAAGCTTTGTTTTGACTCCATTCCACCACAGAAGACCTCCACATTTCCTTGATCCTAGGAAGAAAACCCTCACTCACATGATCTCTAATCCTAAGACAATAGCTTCTAAACATAACAATAATGATAAGAAGATCAAATTGTTACTCGGTCCGATTTCTGGCAAAGCATCCTGAGCTACATTTCAAAAATGAGAATATATGAGAAGTAACCTGGAGCGTGTACAGTACTGGATCTGAAGATCAATCACCCTTGAATTGGTCAACTAAATTAAAATTAAGAGACATAACATCTGTACGAAGATGAGCAAAAGTTGGCAAGTCTCTTGAGAGGTCAATTTTATATTACTGATGCTCCTTTTGTTACAGACACGCTAATTCATACAATGAAGTGTTTTACGTCCATGATTATTTCAATCAGAAAGGGAAGAAAAAAAACGCAATATGGCAAATTATTAACCAAAGTCGGAAGCATAAACTGTTTTTGGCAGCTTGCAGCAATTCTTTAAGAAAGCAAATAATAAACTCAAAGCAATCTACTAACATACACTCAAAGCAACCAAATAATTTTACCTTCAACCTTACTAAGAGCTTTATCCCCGCCAAATCCACCTATGAGGAGGCATATAACTCAAGTTAAGCATATTGAAATAAATAACAAAACCATTAAATTAGGAGCCATAAATTAAGTAGTTACACGTAACAACAATAAATAACATAAGGTTGTATAATTTAGCATGCAAGAATAAAATGTATGGCACTAGATGAAAAATAAACCTGAACCACTGTATGAATAACCAAGAAGAAGAAGAGCGCCCTGAAATTTTATGAAAACGTTAATCATAAATGGTAAAAAGCAACTTCTGCAACTTAATAAGATTATTTGAAAGACAGAACTAACTTAAAGGGAAAACTATGCAGAAGGTTCTGGTATTGTTTAGCCAATGATCTAATGAAAAACATTTGAGAAATACCACAAGGACCAGGCCAATCGCCAGGAAAGGTGAAGAGCGGGACTTTTGATGTAATGGGTTCGAGAATCGAGCATGTCCTCCGTCAGCATACTGTCGAGCAGGATTCACTTGCCTCCTTGACATTACTATCTGTCTAGATAGTGGATCCTAAAAGGCAAGATATTAAGATGTAATTATTGCATTACTTCAAAACAATATAGTAAATCCATATTAAAAGATTTGATCATTACAAAAATGTCTGGAAGCATCTATATCATGATAAAAGTTTATTGATCGGCAGCAGGAAGTTTTCTGCTCATTGGCCACTCAAAATGAAGCCTTCCTAGGGAAGTTAAATATAACAAAAAAGAAAGAAAAGGGAAAAACCAAAAATGGAAACAATGCCAAGACCTATAAACACTAAAAGCATTTCCCACTCAATCACAAGGTTCTCCACTTCGTGAAGGGCGAATTACGAAGCCTTAATATACTACAACTTTACATGCATATATAATAATTTCAATCATTACCGTCCCTTTCCCTTGAAGTACAAGCCTTTTTTCTCTTTGAAAACAGCTTTTCCATTAATATAGGGGTAAGCTCTACAAAATTTGGATGTGATTCCTAAAAGAATTGCACCACCACAAATAATAAAATCCTACATTGAACACCCACACCACACCAAAGTCGGCAGTTGCCTTTTCTTTCTTTTATTAATTTTCCTAAAGTTCTTTTAGAAACTACTTAGAAATTATCTTTTTCCATCTTTGGATAAGGGCTGCACCTCCTCTCATTAATTTCATTATTAATAGAACTAATGCTTAGATTGTGTGCTTGAACAATAAATCAAGGGCGGTTTCTCAATTTGAGTGTTAATTTAGGGGGTTATCAAACCCTATTTTCGATTTGTTCTTCGTGCATTTGTAATCTAAGCTACCACGGATTAATTCACATCAAAACGACCAACATGAGTTGACCCCTTTTCCATAATATGTTTTCTCCTTAAGATCAATCGCCTTTAAACTTTTTCAACCACAAAACTCAAACTTCAGCGCTCAGACTAAAAGCACCCCACTATCCTCACCTCTCACCCCCTATTCCCGTACCACCAAAAGCAAGAATCCCATCGGTCTCTACACCAGCACTGACCAGTATATACTAGTCATACTATAGTCATCTATCAAAATACTTAAATCTGTAAATTCAAAGAAAACCATTGCCCTCGTCCACATAAGCTTATCTGCCAACAGATAAATCTTCTTACATCTAGCTCTACCATTAATCAAGGGGCGCCATTAACCAGTTTTGCTTCCGCCAATGACTCCCTTGTCCCAAATCTTTATTACTCATGACCAAACCTTCTAACCCAACTATCCCCAGTTTATCATTATTGGGGTTGTTTAACATTAAGACTTAACCACTGACACCCAATTCTATCAAATTACAAACAAAAACACCCAATTGTTCAAGAATCTGTTCAACAAAATTATCATAAACATCAAAAAATTACTAGCATTGCTCCAAAATGTCGAAATAAGACGAAAATCCCAATGCAGATTCATTGAAAGAATCACTAATGCCCTACACCAGTTAGCTCAATAACAACTAAAGAGCAATCTATCTACAATAGTAGTAGTAATTAAGCATTGAAACAGTGGTGATTCTGAGAGAAGTAAAACCTGATGAGAGAAGATCGAGAGCGAAAGAGAGAGCAAATCTGTTGTTGTTGTTGTTGTTGTTGGTTTAACTCATGTTTAGAAATGGTTACGCTCATGGTCAAATAGTTAAACAGGTGCACTGTGTTGGCGGGTATCCCAACTAGAATGGATCCCCGTGTGCTAATGGATATCTATGGTACATTCCCCGTGGGCGGAACTAAATGATGGACCGATTCTGATTCGGAAGAAGTACGAGGCATCCTCGGTGAATTTCTGCAATACTTGTTTTAAAATGGGACATTGGTCGTCGCACCCGAAATCTTTACAGAGGAAGATATGGGGCATACGGGTCTTGCGATTACTCCTACAGGCACGGTGGTACATGAACCTAGCTCGCACATACATGCAACCGCTCATGAACGTGACCGAAGTAGAACACGAACATCGGGATCAATCCCAAACCCAACCCACAGAAGTGTCACGGGGACTAGTCAGGATGGTATGGGGAGCAGGGACAATTTAGGTGGTGAAATCAACCAGGTACTGCCTGGATAGGCAGTACCTCATGATGGTAAGGCTGGTTTGACATCTCACAGGGGAGGATTTTTTCATACTTTGGATATTGGGGGCGAACTAGAGACGGCGCTAGACTTTACGGTACTTGGACAGTTGAGACATATGATCGTGGAAGAGGAGCTTCTGACCTGTCATGTTGAGATGGGCCTGCCAGTGGGGCGGGGGGGGAAGGGAGGGATGATAAGGACTCTGATGCTGGCGAGGGTCTCGCGATCTGGGGACACAATCAGGGAGGGGGCAGGGATGACCTAGCACAGGGGGGGTCAGGGGTCGCTAGTTTTGGGGACACCGGTGCTACCACAGTTTAGCAGTTTTGGGGAACTTCCGGTCATACCTTCGCTCTCTAAGCTCATGGGGCAAGATGGCAGCATGAACTCATCTACTCGGGATCTTGTACCCTAGCCAGCGCTACAGGCATGCGGACAGTACGTCGACAAATGAGAGCAGAGTTGCGGTTAACATAGTCAGCCCAGTCCTATCGTGCTAGTACTCGCATGCCTTATCACTCTCAGGTGCGCAAAGTCCATTCTCTATTATTTTCACGTATTCGACGCACTTATCATTTACTGGAACGATACTCTAGGGTTCGGGTGGCTCCGCGGAGACCAACCGGGCCATTATGAAGATTATAGCCTGGAATTGCCAAGGTTTGGGCCGAACGGCAGCAATTCGTCATATCCGAAAGCATCTCTGATCCTCCAAGGAGGATATTATTTTGTTAGCATAAACTAAACGATCCTCTACAGAAATGCAGGTTTTGGTTAAGAACCTCAATTATCCGCACTGGTTTGATGTACCAGTGACAGGCGTCACTGGTCGCTCTGGCGGTATTTGGGTCATATGGAAAGAACAAATTAATATTGAAGTTGTTACAAGTAATAAATTTATGATTAATATTATGGTTAACTTTGAACCTGCTGGTACTCCTTGGTTGACCTCTTTCTTTTATGGGATCCCATACTAACGGGATAAACTGCGAGTTGGCGGTCTGTGGAAACTACTGCACACGGGTGCATTAGTCCGTGGATGATCATTTGCAATTTTAATACTATTTTTGCTTAAGCGAATAAATCTGGGGTGAAACCATATAAGGGTACATGTAGTGCTACGCAAAGGAGGTAATCCATATCTCGGGCCTCATCGACTTGGGTTACTCGGGCAATCCTTATACATGGAACAATCAAGACTGTGGATGGGCTAATATTAGGGAGCGTTTGGATAAGAGCCTTACCAATGCTGATTGGATGTTCCTCTTTCCTGAAGCTAAGGTTTTTCATTTACCTTGGTTCGGACCATACTCATTTATGCCTTGATGCAACACCTCAGTTTTTAACCTTAGGGAAATGCTTTTATTTTTAGGCAATGTGGACCCGGGAACACCAGTTTCACCACTTAATCCAAAACCTCAGGCAAGGGCCGGATTGGGGTTTCCCGGCCCAACTGGTCAAAGAAAAATTATCGCATACTAAAGCTGGCCTTCGATCGTAGAATAAGAAATTTTTTGGACATGTTCCCAATAAAATACTTATCCTCACCGAGGAGATTAATACTCTTCAAACTCTTCCCCACACGGAGGCCTCCTTCCACCGAGAAGCTGCCCTCTTATTGGAACTGGAAGAGATCTAATATAAGGAAGAAATGTTCTGGCGCCAGAAGTCTCGAGTCCAGTGGTTGACTGAAGGGGACCGTAAAAAAAAATTCACATGCAAACCATTTCCTAGAGGGAAAAAAAACTCCATTGATTGGCTGAAGAATGAAAATGGAGAATGGATTTCGGAGACCTTGGAAATTGGCCAGATTTTCCACCGTGACATGGCACAGAATTTTGAATCCTCCGACCCTGACGACATTCCAGCTTTCCTTCAGAATCTTGGGATATTATAGGCTAGGATATCTATAACATAGTTTTTCCCTTCTTCGCGTCTGGGTTCAGGCCTAAAGACCTTAACGTTACGCATGTGGTAATGATTCCAAAGAATGCTTCCAAGGTAAGACCATGTGATTTTTGCCCGATTAGTCTGTGCAACGTGACATATAAGATCATCTCAAAAATTTTATCCACCTGCCTCAAACCTCTTCTAGACAAGATTATTTCCCCTTTCCAGGGTGCTTTTGTGAAAGGTCACCAAATTTCAGATAATGTTCTAGTTACGTACGAACTCATCCATACAATGAAGCGAAAGAAAGGCCGATCTAGTCTTATGGGGGTCAAATTAGATATGTCGAAGGCTTATGAACGAATTGAATGGAGTACACTGCTTCAAACAATGGAAAAGCTGGGTTTTGAGAAGAAGTGGTATCAATGGATTGAACAATGCATCACCACTGCACACTACTATGTCCTTTTTAATGGGTCATCCCATGGTTTCTTAACTCCGACCCGTGGCCTCCGACAAGGGACCCCCCTCCCCCTTTTTGTTTATCATCCTTATGGAGGGTCTCTCACGTGCACTGTGCATAAAGGAGCTTGAGAACAAGATCCATGGCATCCAGGCGTCCAGATGCGCCCCCTATTTCCTATCTTCTTTTTATTGATGATTGCCTCCTGTTTTCTCATGCTGACCTGACCGAAGGACACGAGCTCAAGAATATCCTCACTAGCTTTTGTGATGCGACTGGGCTATAAATCAACTTGGCCAAGTCTGGCATTTTCTTCAGTAAAAACTTTCCCCACAGATTCGGACGCCTAATAACTTGGCTCCTTAAGGTCAAGGTCATGCCGCCCACTGAACGATACCTTGGGACCCACCTCTTTTTTAACAGATCCAAAGCGAAGACGTTCCAAGGGATTAAGAACCGAATCTTGAACCGATTACAATCTTGGCAAGGTAAACTCTTGTCTCAGACCGGCAAAGCAATTCTGATTTAATCAGTCACCTCTATAATACCATCATATCAGATGTCATGTTTCGCACTCCCTTAATCTACATGCAAGAACATCAATGTTCTTCAACGTGACTTCTGGGGGGGGGGAAGGGAGGACAAGCAAAAACCGTTGTATCTTACAAAATGGAAGGAAGTCTGCCATCCCAAACGGGAAGGCGAACTAAGGATTCGGGAAGCGGGGGCTACCAATAGAGCACATATGTCCAAGATTTTCTGGCGACTACAAAAAACCCATACGAGTTATGGGGCAAAATCCTAAAAGCTAAATACTTCCCCAGTTGTGACATTCTTCACGCTGAGAAGAAAGCGGATACCTCCTGGACTTGGTGTAGCATCTTTTCTGCTATCGGTATGGTCAAGGATAACTCATGTTGGCAGGTTCAATCCGGAGATAATATCAAGTTCTGGACTGATAATTGGATCCCCACGGGCACGGGCAGGCTACCAATTCCCCGACCCGATCTCCCTGGGGAGAATCGGCCTCAACTGGTGAGCCATTTCATCGACCCCATTCTGAAGACGTGGCGAGTTAAGGAATTACATAAGTTTTGCGATGCCACCTCTATTAACCACATCACCCAAAATTTTCTCCCCCACCTGGGGGGTCCCGACACGATTCGATGGTGCCCAACCAAGGATGGGACATTCTCTATTAAATCCTCTTACCACGCGATCATGGCGGGCCCCTAGATGGAGATCCTGAATTAGCCATCCAGCCAACTGTTGAAGATATAGATTAACAAGGCTACCCCTAGGGGCCAACTGTTCGGCTGGAAGTACCTCCGGGACATGGCCCCTTGCGGAACAAAAATCGTAGGGTTTTTGTAACTTTTGAATACCTCCTTCCCCTTATGCATCTTCCCGACAGAAAACCTACACCACCTCGTTCTGGAGTGCCCCTTCACCTGGGTAGTTTGGTTTAGAACGGAGTTTGGCGGTCTACTCCACCATTTTGCACATATGACTGTTACCGACTGGATCTCTTCGTGAATCACACCGCCACCTGAATGGCCTATTCATCATAAAGTTTGGACCTTTGTGACTCTTACCATGTCCTGGATGATCTGGAAGGCTAGATGTGAAAAAGTTTTTCTAAAGAAACCTCAAGACTCGCTACGTATCTCTACGGTCATTAATAATTTAATTCTAAACGAACCAGTAAGGCGTCTAGAGAGGTCTAATATCAAGGTCCCTTGGAGCATCACAACTGCAGGTTGGGTAAAAATTAACGTTGATGCTTCCTTCAATAAAGATAAACTTTTTAATGGTATTGGGTTAGTACTGCGAGATGATGGTAATATCTTTGGTGCAACTCGCCATTCTACCAGCAGATTTACAACCATTGAAGAAGGCGAGGCCTTAGTAGTACTGGGAGGAGTTCTCTGGGCTAGGGAGAGAGATGTTCAGAAGGTTGTCATTGAAACGGATGCAGAGGCTATTAACTCCTTTTGCCAGAATGGAAGTGTAGATGTTTCCTGGATAACCAAAACAATCCTCCAAGATAGTTTGGCCCTTTTTTGCCATTTTGTAGATATCTGTATTAAGTATGTACCGCATAGCGCAAACTCTGTAGCTAATAAGATTGCCACTAGACCTATGTTGGATGACTGTTATATGACCTAGTGTAACTCTCCCCCTTGATGGCTTCAGGATGTACTCAAGGAAGATAAAACCACTTTTGTAATGCCCCTTATATAGTAATAAATCTACGGCTTACCAATCCAAAAAAAAAATCTAGAATGGATCCCTCCATCCATATTTGTTGTTATGAATATAATTTGACACTTTTTATTAAACACACAGGAATTATACATTTTAAGAACAACACTGCTAAGAGCAACACTGGGGTCGTTTCGTCTTCGATTCAATGCTATCAGAAAGTTGTGGATACTCGTATAAGAACAACACTGCTAAGAAAGGTTGTCAATTTGTGTACTTGCTTTAAGTTTGTCAATATAAACAGTTTGATTAGCCTACACGTTGTTCGGGTTGCTCGAACATTGTATGTGATATAATTGATCACATGTGTACTTCCATTAAAGACGCGGTTATGCCATCAACTCACACCCTGCTAGAGCAAAAATATTTTTGAGTTTGTCAAGTTTTTTACGAATTTGAAGAAACTCTTAGGCTCTGTTTGATAAAAATATATCTCAGATATTCGATCTTTCCGATATCCTGATATTTGAAAAATTAAATATCTCATATATATATTTTTTGTTTGGTAGCCGAATATTAAAAACAGATATTCCAAAACTCTGTATTTGGAAAATTAGATATTGTAAATAATATATTTGACATCTCGTCTCATTTTAACAATTATTAATGTATAAACTATGTGACATTCAAATATTGAAATAGACAAACAACCAATAACTCATTTATTAATCTTTCAATAAATAGACAACTGATATCGAAATAAACTTGAATAGATCCGAACAATAAAGTGTTACGTTCCTACGAATAGTACGAACATCTTATTCAACCTAATACGAAATATTTTTAATCAATGTAAAACTACTGGATATTTTTCATCTCATATTGCAAATAGTCCTTCTTTGAATCTTGAGACACAGCAAGAAAACCTCGGGCAGCACCGTCATTGTCGCGATAGTAAAATATGTCCTTCATTAGATCATTTTTCGACAAAGTTGGGATTTCTTTCAACTCTTTTTCCAACACAGTCAAATCAGGTCATCCCACATTTCCTGCAAGCTTGTCAGTTGCAAGCGCTAATTTTTTATAGCTCCGTCATCTCTCCAAATGGTCACGACCAACTCAATTCTTTTTAGGAGCCGAAACACCAATAGGAGTTGTTGAAGATGAAACACGATTCGGGGATCTCTCTTCAATAGTGGAATAAATAGACTCGACTCCTTCATTATCGACTTAAAAACCTGATATACCAAACTCATAAAACGCAGTTGTATGTACTAAATATTTCCAAAAATAAAATAATATTATTATCTTATTGTGGGATGTTTGTTTCATCATTTCCTGTGCCAATTTCTGCACCTGTCGCATAATCTTTTCCGACTAAAATGTCCAAGTCTCGATAATGCGGGATTGCTTTATCCCGGCAGTTCTTCACCGATGGATCTCTCTAACAAATAACTTGGGTAAGAACGTAATAACTTATATTATTAAAGAAGAAATTATTCTATCACCAAAATATATACCTCAATAAATTCTTTCTAGACCATCTCCTCAGCCGTTTCCAACTAAGTTTCTTCATTCCACCCAAAGCCACTCGATTCAACAACTTTTTTAACTAGAAGGTGATTTGCCTTTAATATCTTCCACCGAGTTTTGCATTGCTCAGCAGTAACATCTAGATTCGCTTCCCTTTTCAAGTTAAAAGAAGCTTTGTTATATGCCATCAAGCTCCAATCGCTCACAGTTTTTTGGCCGTGTTGCCTTTGTTCAAATAATGTATTGATAAATATAGTATCCATTTTCTCGTCCCATCTCAAATAAACCCTCCCACATGTTGGTGCCATTCTTAACTGTAGATTTCCATTAATGTATTAAATCTACTGAGAAGTAGGTTCACATGTCAATTAGTGATTAAAAATCTATATATCAAATAAAAATAAAATAATAATTAAAAGTACACTAATAACGTTCACTAAACCTTAAAAACCCAAAATCTAATCAATAATTAACGAGCTAAATTAATACAAGATCATGGATTATATTTTTGACACATTAATTCCTCCAAGGCATCCCTTTTTGTTATCCACAGAGGTGAATGCCCGAAGACTATATGTTCTTCTTCTATAGGTACATCATCATGCTCTTCCTCCCCCTCTGCAGAATCAACTTCATTCTCGTGGATCAACTTCCAAGATAAAGTTGTTTAAGGCACAACATGCAAGTAACATTCTTTTTTGCGTCTTAATATCAAAGAATGGAGAAGTCCTCAAATATGCAAACAGTTTCTTTAGAAGTTCGAATGTTTTTTCAATTATATTACGTAATGACGAATGCTATTAATTATATAATTCTCTTGCATTTTTTGGATTTCGTCCACGAGTGTCATTCAAATGATATCGAGTGCCTCAAAATGGGGTAAAAATTCCAGAGACATGTTGAAATCCAGTATCGGCAAGATAAGAATGACTTATGTATGATATGTAATTAGAGGTTTTTCTTCAAATAATTTACATCTATAGTATTTAATACGATGAATCTCTATGTACCAGCGGGAATGGTTAACCGGTCCCCTACACGGGTGACTGCATCCTTCAACACTTTACTGTCATGTGCAAACCCTTCTTATCCCGCGAGAACATACGTTAGTCGCATATCAAATGTACACGCTATTAGGACATTTTGACGAATATCACCCTTTCTATTTCGATACCTTGCTTGGTCAGCAACTGGCACTTGTGCGGGGATATACGTTCCATCTATGACACCCACCATATCCTATATAATTCATAATAGTATTTTTTTAAAATACTTGAAAACTAAATATTAATAAAAATTAAAGAGGAGTTAAGTTTCACCTTAAAGTAATGGTGTCAGCTCCTTATATAACTCGAATCGTTTGTAGGTGAATTAGTAGCGCGTGCTTGCTTAAACACTGTATAGACCCATCATTGCATTTAGTGTGCTATGGAGGTATCAAATAATAGTTTCCCCATAATGTATGAACGTAAATTTCGTAGTAGAGTTCCTTTGGTCATGTCCTACAGTGTGAAGGAACATTGTTAATTGTTCTTCAGCCGTCAAAAACCTTGAATCGCATAAGCCATGTTTTCTTAAACGACTCACTAACATTCAAAACACATTTTTGTTCATGCGCAAATGCTTGTGACAATTTTTATCACTCTCTACATACATCCTTTATACTAAAAGTCTCATTTCATGGTCTCTATTTACTATAGGTTGTCTAGGTAATGGTCTCCTTTTATAAATCATTGCGGTCACATAAAACAAATATACCATTATTATGACTGCACTTGTTTCCTCTTCCCCCTAGTAGCCATCCTACATATTGACTTTATATTATTAATTCCTCAGGAGGGTGATTCTTAGCATTTCAAAACATATATCATGTCGCAATCAATAAATATCTAAACTGTACCACCTAGCTAAAGAAAAAAGAGATTTTGTACTTCAAACAATATATTGTAAGCAATTTAATTAAGAAATTGTTGAGAGATAATTGATATAGAGCATATAACAGTACTACATCTTATGAACAAAAGGAAAGAGAGAAGAGATAATTTCTTATTGATTATGAATTGGTGTTTTCTGTACGTAATACAGTGATATAAGGATAACCCTACAACAAAGGTTACCTAACCTACTCAAACTCTCCCCATAACCCTATCAGGCCTATGGGTTTGTTAGGAGTCCGTATAGGATACCCCAACCCTGCTGGGTTCCTAGCTTGGGCTTGGACCCAACTCCAAACACTCCCCCTTCGGGTGTTCCATACCAGGACGACTTGCCTCATTAAAATATCTGCCTAACAAAACCCCCTTGGGCAAAAAGCTGCACAGGGAAAGAGTACAATCATATGCACTATATGGGTTGTGGATGTGTATACGTTGTCTCATCAAAACCTCCAGCCAGTAAAACCTCCTAGGATAAAAACTGTGCTATCAGGAAAAAGAGTACAACACGCATGTGTCCATATCAGGCTGAGACTACTCCCTATGAGATTTATCTTCCTAAGATATATTTCCCTGAGATATTGATAAGTAAATCTTCTGCATGTCGATTCCGTGTACTAGCTGCTTGAACGTAAGTGGTGCAAGAGTCTTCGTGCATAGATTTGCAAAGATGTCTTATGAAATATCTTCAATAACGCCAATCTCATTCACCTTTTATAATTTATAAGGTTGGAATGGCTTCTGTAAAATGTGTTTCGTTCTATCTCCATTAATAAATCGCCATTGACTTGAATGATATAAGCTGAATTGTCTTCATACATAGTCGATGCTTTATCTTGGATAGAACACGCCACAACTTCGGTTGATGAGATATGTCTTGGAGCGTAACCATCATTCTCTGCCAGCTTCATAAAGTACAAGAATCTTCGTGGCTTGAGGTGTAGCTACCGCCGTCTGCTTCATCGATCTCCAAGAATCTTTATGTATCCCCGTACATAAACACATAATCCATTTTATAATGGCCTCTATGTGGGTCTAAGAAGTATTTTGTATCGGTGTACTTTATACTTTTACATTTACCATTTCGAGTAGAATAGACCCTAGTCTTTCATACCGACCAGATACCTCAGAATGTGCATGATTTCAATCCAGTGACTTTGGGTAGGAATTGAACTATGGCAAGCCAAACAGTTTACTGTGAATAAGTCATTGGGTCTAGTATACCCAGTTAACCATAGCAAAACACCTCCTAGCTATGACATCATAGCCTTAGGAGTTTCTCCCCCAATTAGGATGGTGAAAGATGTCGTTGTCCACACTTAAGTGATGGACGCGTAATAAACGACTTAGTACCGTGTGCTACATCCATATCAATGTGTTAGATAACTCTTCCGATATATATTGCTCGGTGTATGAGTGCCACAATTAAGATGCTCGATATACAAATCGAGACACTTTTGATATCCCAAGGTCTTATATGTCAAATTCCTTACCAAGGTATTTGGCGGCTCTCGCGATCTCCCCTAGAGATCTAATGATATTTGAATCATTTAGTATACAATTATGATGATTGAAGATAATATTTGTGTTCTGAATAAGGGCACATGGATAAATAAGGATTTTTGCAAAGTCTTCGACCTTCAAATACTCAGTCAACTTACTATGTCTCATGGGCCCTGATTACTTCAAGTCAACAATAACTTTTCTAATTTTATTACGTACACACCTCGTATGTCAGGCTTAGTTGCTTCCAGAAGCTTATACCTTCCCAGGTGGCTTCATGTAGATATACATATCTAGTTTCCCATATAGATACGTGGTATTTACATCAGGTGTATGTCTAGCTTGTCTCCTGTAGAGGGCTACCCCTTAATATGACCCTAATCAAGCTGCTTCTAGATCAAATTATTGACATCTCAGACTCACGCATTTTCCACATGACTTCTCCACTCAACATTTTAACCTACTCCACGAACTGGTGAAGAACGTGGGTTGAACTCAAACTGAAAAGCCTGAACAAGTCAAAGATACCTGTCTCTCACGAACGTATCAGTTACTCATTCAACCACCACTAACCACATTGTTCGGAGATCATGCTCCAACACGATGAAGAACTGCGGGGAATGCCTATATAAGGAAGAAGTTCCAGAATAGACAAGGACTAGAAAATTACACGAGAAATCACTAAGAAAACTATATATTCTAGATTCTCAAAAACATTCAGACTTCTTAGTTACAAGGTTCAAGCATTTCTAAATCTAGAGATCACTTGTAATAAAATATCTGCCTCAAACAATAAATATACTTTTACAAAAATCTTTCACTCGAGGTCGTAGTTTTTTTACCTATTAAGAGGTTTTCCACGCTAAAACTACCTGTGTCATTTCTTGCTTTGCATTAGAATACTATCACAGGTTCATTGGTGTGATAGCGAATTTCAAAGCCATTTCGAGCCTACGGAATTTGGCTATTACATTTGGCGTCGTCTGTGGGAAAGATTATATTTTCACAATATCCTAAGGCATTCCTTCGCTACAATTTTCAATTATGGTTACTTTCAGACGGCAGGCTACAGGTATCCAACTCGATGTTTTAATGGAGCCAGAATAACTTACAGAACTATGGGAGAATCTCAACGCTGAAATAGAGAAATCCGCCAGGCTCGAATTTCAATTAACTCGGGATCGAGAGCTTCGCGAGAAATAACTCGACAAAATGACAAGCTCGTTTGACAGCGCTCAAACGACATGAAGACCAGATGATAATAATGTAGACTGCCCTCGAGTCCCTGTAAACACTCAGCAGGTTCCTCTAATAAGAGGTTACGATCAGTTGCCAGAGACCTCCCGTGTTTCTACAAGGGAAAGATTAGGACCTCGAGGAGTCACCAGTAAATCTATTTCTAGGAATATTCAACACGAACATTAACCTTCTATTCATTTGGGTGGTAAAGTTTAGCCGGAAGCCAACTGAGGTCATCGAATTTCCGTTCGTCAGGAGGAAGAATAACGACCTCTACATCGAGTTCCAGCATGAAATCGTTTGAGTGAAGGTACCGATACTCATCATCCGTAACTTACTCGTCCAACGATTCAACCAACACATCATTATGTCACAAAAGAGCATATGGGCCAGCGTATTATGGAATTGATCGAAGCACAAGTTCTGAGTACTGCCGATGACATAACAAAATTACAAGGAAGTCCGATTGCCAAAGAACTATTCGATATGGAGATGCCAAAAGGTTTCCATACTCCAAAATTTGCAAATACAAAGGTACCGACCTGAAGGAGCACATTCAACAGTACCATGATTCATTGGGGTTGCACTCCAATCTCAACCACATCCTCTACCGTCTGTTCGCCACAAGTCTGCTGGAGGAACCACTCCGATGGTTCTACTCTCTCCTTAAGGACTCCATATATACATTAAAACCACTTTTCCATCATTGCCCCTTCTCTCATATTTTAATCTATTTTTCTCTCCTATTTCCATATCTCCTTCCGACCTTCCCATACTCATGATGACTCACACTTACATGGTATCAGATTTTTGTAGCTTTACATAAAAAACAAAATTAGAAGCTCATGTTTTTTTCTGTTCTTGTTTCTTCCACTTATAGTAATAGTGACGTTATTTCCAAAGCTAACAAAGTTTTCAAATATATACAAAATTGTTTACACAATAGTCTCAAACGGTATTTGCAACTATAGAGGATCAATTCAACTTTTATCTTTTCTTTTAAAAAAAATTCAAATACTTACATTCATTTATGATATCACTTTACATATAATTATACCTAAAATAGTCCTGATGACCTGAGCAACCACATCCGATCAGATATCCTCCAACAATCATCGCATCTTCAGATTTAATCTTCTCCACAACAAACAATCTCACTGCTTCCTTTTGAGCTGCTGGGTCCACCATTATTTCTTGGAACATCTCTTCGCAAAAACGACGCTCGTATTCACGATCTCTCCCAATCATATCCAAACCCTCAACATTCACCTCCCTCACTGGCAACTCAGCATCATAGTCCAACAACCCAAAAATGCGTTCACGCACTTCGGCTACCTTAATAGCCAATCACACCTCAGCGGCATAACGGATTCTCTCAGATTGAGTCCACCTCATCATTTTTTCTTTCCACCTAATTTTTCCTCATCAACCCTCCTTCATTTATACCCTGTAAAATTCCACACAGCTCAGGATGATATCCTATTATCTTGTAACATAAACCATAATATCTTGATAGAAGTTATATCTGAATACATCTCTTTCTATCGAACTACATCATTTCGTCCTATCACAGATCGACCTGCCATTCCAAAAAATTTATAATTTCCTTTCCTTCGCATTTTTATCCAACCCCAGGTCAAACTTCTATTATATACATTACAAACATATTTTAGCAATTCGATTATGATAGCAATAATTTCGATGTCATATATATCATCTTATTAGTATCTTGGCGAACTCATCGCATTATTCTTAGCTCGATTCCAGAGACATTCTATTATATATCAACGCAATGTTTGGATAACAAATATTATTTATTTCGAATCAGATTATAGATACATTTACAGATAACAAGTCTTTCAAAGTAATCAGAGATTGAATACTTTTACAGATATCAAGTCTTACAAAGTACTCTGAAATTAGGTACTTTACAGATAATAAGTTTTTTGAGTGCTTTACAGATAACAGATCTTTCAAGCACCCCGGGCATCAAATCCTTCAGTTCATCCTACTTCAGTGGTGTTATATCCTGATGCAAAACAGACATTGCACGTAACAAAAAGCTTTCCTCACATGAATATTATCAAAGTCTAGTCAAACTTCAAATAGAAACTATGCAAGCGGAAGACTCAGTGTTGGACCCAACTCTTCAAACTAAAGGTCTTCTTAGCCCAAGAAAGTAATCAAAATGCGGAAGCAGACTTCCACTTTTCGTCTTTATCCTCCACTACCATTACCTCCTCCTCTGAAACCACCACCTTCCCAGAGTTGGTAGAGATGAAGAGAGCCCGACCTTAGAATCTATTGCGACACAAGAAATCAGCATAACTTCCCTGCAGTTACGCCTATCCCTACATCTATCCCCCTAACCTTGTCCCCCGCAAAGGTACGGATACAAGCCCAACGTTCCTCGCCTGTCAAGACGATGACATGAAACCTCCACCTATAGTAAAATTCCGCCTCAGCTTCAACCGCTTCGTCTTCCGACATACCTTGATAAGTCGGAGGAACAGGAGCGGGTATGGACATCTCCAAGGATTGGTTGCCAAAGTACTTCAACTTCAACCTCTCCATTTCAGAAGTAATCCTCTCTTCAAGGACCATCCTCCGAGTCTTTACCATTTTTGCAACTTTAAAAGAATTTGATAACTTACAAGCGTACTTTGCTTCAAAAACTCGGTACATGTACTATTTATATAACCCTACATTTATTGTACAAGTACGTTTTTCCAAGTGTCATCATTCCATACAGATGCAACTCTTCAAAACCATAACCGTCACATACATCAGCATCCACATCTTCATTTAATGCACGTCATTTCCCTATAACCCTGTAACTTCAATACAGTCAAAGCCATCATTACTCTATTTCAATATTCAAAATTTCAACCTAAATACTGATTACCACATACTCTTTTTTAACGAAAGCCACTCGTGACTTCGGATGCGAGGGGGCAATTTTAGGGGCTTACCCCTCGATATGACCCTGATTGAGCTACTTCTAGCTCAAATTACTGAAATCTCATACTCACGCATTTTCCACATGACTTCTCTAGTCAACATTTCAACCTACTCCACAAACTGGTGAAGAACGTGGGTCAAACTCAAATCGAAAAACATGAACAAGTTAAAGACACTTATTTCTCACGAACTCATTAGTTACTCAGTCAACTGCCACTAACCACATTGTTTAAAGAATGTACTCCAGCGCGATGAAGAACTGTGGAGAAGGCTATATAAGGAAGAAGTTCCAGAAGAAACAATGACCAGAAAATTATATGAGAAATCACCAAGAAAACTACATATTCTAGATTCTTAAAAAACATTCAAACTTCTTAGTTACAAGGTTCAAGTATTTCTAAATCTGAAGATTACTTGTAATAAGATATCCGCCTCAAGCAATAAAGATATTTTTACAAAAATCCTCCACTTGAGGTCATGGTTTTTTTTACCTATTCAGAGGTTTTCCATACTAAAACCACCTGTGTCATTTCTTGTTTTCCATTAGAATATTATCACAGGTTAATTGGTGTGATAGCGAATTCTAAAGGCATTTCGAGCCTACAGAATTTGGCCATTACATCCCCGACAACTTGACACACTGATCAATACTAAATATTATAGTGTCCATAACCGGGTAATAGGTCACACTACAATCGATGCCAAATCTCTTAAAGATTTCCTGAGTAACTAGTCTTGCCTTGACCATATTATCTCTCCTAGTTAATTGTGTTTTTGTACATTTCCCATTTATGACCGATAGGCTCAATTATATTATTTCGTATTATGCTAGCAAGCTGAGCTCCGCTTGGATTCCAGATGCCCACTTTGGCCAATAAATAACAACATACAATTATTTATAATAAGTGGCTCTGAATCCTCATCCTTGATGGCGAGCACAACAACGAATATGAATACCTTATTGATAAATCTCTACTGAACGATCCTACACTATACTTATTACAGACTTTTAATAGATCGAGATCTCATTATTATCATGCGTATGTGCTGCGTCGGCTTAGTCTCGTAATGTATAAACTGGTCGCATAGCTACTATTACTTCGTCAATGGGTGGTTCCATCCTCGATGAACCGACTACACCATTAGTCATATTTGTCCCTTATTCTGCAGCTCTTCGGCTCAAAATACTTTCTTCCAACGGTAATCCGTTGAACCTTATTGTCACCTAACTTATGTATAGGTAACTAGATGAGACAACGATGGTATTTTCCAAGGCTTCTTGGAAATATCCTCAATATTGACTGCCATATCTTTCCCTAATACTGAGTATATCATCTCATCAAAGTGACAATTATCTGTCCTGCAGTATATACGTTGCCAGTGGGTTTCAGTGATAAATGCGAATCATAACCCACATAATACCAGGTTAACATTGAGGGTCTCATCTTCATACATTGTGTTGCGATTGGTACCTATACGGAACATCCAAATGTTCGTCGATGGGCGACACCGGGCATCTACCTAGTTACTAGTCGTTTTCGAGAAAAAAATAATTTGATGATTTGCTAAAGGGCAAACCTTAATCAGTATTGTGGGAGCATGAATGCATATCCTACACACTAGCCGGAAGCTATGATCATAATAACAGTGGCCTAGCGATTATTCTAAATCGCTTGATTAGGATCTTCGCGAATCCTGAGTTGGGTATGGTATGGGGTACACACGATGCTCAATCATTTATCCTATTTAGTGGTAAAATAATCATCAAAAGCCTGCGAGTTGCACTCTCAATCCCCCATCAAGTTGCATCAATCGAATTTTATTGGTTAATCCAGGAACTGAGCCTGTGATCGAATGATCTAAGTGAGAAGTCGTGCTAAAATTGAATTCCTAGATTTTATGAGTAGGCAAACGTAAGACCATCTCCTAGATGCATCTTTTATGATAATAAATATTCAAGTGGGCCACTATGTAGATGGAAAGGTCTACATGTACCTCCATGGATGCGTTTGGAGCAAAGGCCAGAGATCCCACTCCACCTTGGTCATACTAGGATGAAATAATAGACTTTCCTTGAAAGCAATCATTACACGTACACTCTCTGGATCTTCTCTCCTTTTAAGGAAAGTTGAGATATAATCCTGATAATTCTCCTCACTATTTAAGCCCTGAGGAGTGCATTAGAAGCTGTTCTAATAGTTTGTACTAACCTTTAGATATTGAGTGAATGCAGAGAACCTTATCTGTCATTTTCTCCGATAGTCATAATGTGATAAGTATTATCATGTATCTCCCTAAGCTTAGTAGAATCCAGTTGGATTTACTAGTTTATAAAGTGGACTAGATGCCATGTATCGTACCATTAGAGAGTAATAGCGTGACGCATCCAGTGTATTCTATCATGTTGGCTGTGCCAATGATATTCGTACTATCCCCGATACATAAGGTTAGACAATAAATATATGCATATCTAAAAAAGGATTGAGTAAGTAGTACTAATGTCTCTTAGACATGTGTCGCTACTCATCCGATTATCGGTCATGCTCAATGAGCAGATAGATCTACAGATTGGTTACATATAGTAAATCAACTATCATACATGGAATTTAACTACTTTCCAAGCAATAAATTTACAAAATAAAATCAAAGAACAATCTCACATAGATGGGATACCAAACCAGTGCATGCCACGAGCATTCTATTAAACTAAACACTAAAGAGTTCCCAACTCAGTCAATGATAGAACTAATAAAGAAAAACTACTACTTCAACAAGTAAAGTTACTACTTAGCAATGCTCTCTAGGTGACATCATTCATCTATTGAGAATTTACTGCTATTCATTCTTAGAACTTGATCCAATGTTGCATTAGTATCATGGGAGGAATCTAAAGCTGTAGACTCTCCCGTAGCGTGGTCTCTACTAGCTACGATCACGTGATAAGTCTAGGGCTGATCTCTTTGGATCGTCTGGGGTGCCTTACAATCCCGTACCCGACTATCTCGTATCTATTTAAGAATTCTTCATATTTCATTTTAGTCTATTGGTGAACTTCTTGTTCCCCTTGCCTCAGGATACTGATGGCCAGAATTGAATCCTGTCATTGTTGCCACCTCTCGTTAATCCATGGTTGCGACCTTGTCTACAACTTCCCCTGTCACTAGACCCAATCATTGTGTGACCTTGTCACATGCTTACTTTTTATAGGCATAAGCTTGAGGTTCGTAACCAGTAGCTCATTGTTTTGCTCATAAATAGGGAAAACACGAATTAGGTCTGCATGCACAGTGATCTATCAAATATTGCCTCGGAAGCACAATATTTGAAGCGTAGAAATTGTAATAGAATATTCCCAATATCTCTATTTACCTCAACTATTTCTCCATGTGAGATTATAGTGGAGTTGCACTGCCGAATAAAAATTCTGCCGTAGTTGTATAATACTATCATAGTATAAGTTAATCCATTATGAGGTCTTCCTAAATATGGAGGCGAGGGTGCCAAACAAAGCTCCTACTTTACTATTTAGAGACTCATTGTTCTCAACAATAGTCTTTTCCATATTCTGCAATAACAAATAGATTTCAGTATCCATACAGGTCAAGTTTATTGGTACCTAAAATAGAAATTACAGTATGGGAAGTACTCAATGCTTTGAGTGCTACCAACATCTATTATGCATGTAGATCAATTAGATGTTTAGCCGACAAGTGGTCATACCCCGAAGTCTGTTGGGTTCACAAGATAGGTTGATTATGTATATCTTTGAACTAACATTCTATGATACTATAGGCTGCTATCAGTGTCTAGATACCTTTAAATGTTACCATGTAGCATCTAATTGCACTTAGATAGAAATAATTGGTTCCTCAGAAACCAAGTTTTTAGAAATAAGACTAAGTCAATTCCCAATTGAGCTATAGTTATTTGTCCATGACAATTAACTGTGATTTAGATATGACTCACAGTCGTATGCTAAATTAGTCTTAGTTTCGTATTATTTATGATCCCTGATCATTATAATTAGTATCTTAGGGGCATACCATTAATATCCTATTAGCTATCATAAGATACTTAAATAGGAATTATACCATATACTTATATCACATATAAGTGAGCCAATGTTTCTATACGAGGGGCATACCATTAATATCCTATTACGCACTTGTCAGGCATGCCACACGTGCAACGTACGTGCCATGCCACGTGTCATCGACACGTGTCACTGCTGACGTCACAGTAGATACTTATGACGTCACATCAGATAATTATTAAAAAAATAAAAAATATTTTATTATCTTGCTGACGTCATCGACCAAAAAAACACCGTTTTTGGTCGGAAAACTGTATAGTTTCAACATGCTAGTCCCAAGGATTCGGACATCTCTCTGAGACGTTCCATATACCGTTGGAAAACTCTCGGAGTAAGCTATCCAACCGAAGTGATCTCGCTTCTATCCGATATACACAGAGAAATATATTTAAGTTTGAATACAACTATTTCTCAAGGGTAAAAAAATCACCAAAAACCCTAATTTTTAATCCGAAACATTAAGGAAAATATGTTTTTGAACCGTGATAATCTATTATATAGTATAGATTAGAAAGAGATTGAATATGAATTCAAAAACTATAAAATACCTCTTCTCCTGATCGCAAGGTTTCCCTGAAAACTCTTATTAGAAGGTAATTTTTTGCTCTCCTCATTCCTAGAGCTTAGTGTGCTGATAACGTGTTAAGAAATAATTGATATAGGGCATATAACAGTACTATATCTTACGAACAAAAGGAGAGAGAGAAAAGATGATTTCTTATTGATTCTGAATTGGTGTTTTCTGTACGTAATACAGTGATATAAGGATAACCCTTCAACAAAGGTTACCTAACCTACTCAAACTCTCCCCATAACCCTATCGGGCCTATGGGCGTGTTAGGAGTCCGTATAGGGCACCCCAACCTTGTTGGGTTCCTAACTTGGTCTTAGACCCAACTCCTAATAGAAATAATGTAATAACGGAGCTCAAATTGTAAAAGAAAACACGCCTGAAGTAGTATGTGGGGCAAATTACTCCAAACAAATTGTTTTTGATGGGGGTACTGAAAATCAACTAAGAAGTATTATGAACAGGGGGAACACAATAACATATAGAAAACATTTTTTTTTTTTGCTTTCATCCTCTAAGAATAAAAGTAAAGGCACACAATTTCTTCGACCCTTCCTTCCTCTTTGAATGAACAGGGGGTACTCTAGTACTATTTAAATCATCATATTCAAGGTATTCTACAATGACAGGCTATAGCTAATAAGAGCAGTCACTTGGGTATCTTGCAAGGTATTCTCCCTTACCTAATTTTATGTGAAATTCGAAGGTCAGAGAATGCTTATCAATTTGATAATGTTTACATGAATGCCTCCCTTATTTAAATGATATGAATGTGAATCTTAAAGTGACTAAGAACTGCTCTATTAATGAATCTCTCACCTTACAAGCTTTATAAATTACCCCAAAATGTATGAAATCTAAATATGTAAGAGTTGTAAGATGGCTTAGACCTTCATGTGGCTTTAAGTTAAATACTGATAGGTCTTGGGGTTAGACGCATCATTAATAAGATCCGTTTGGCAATTTTATTCATGGTTTTTCTGTATCTTTGAGAGAATGCATTATTTCAGTTGCTTAAAATCTTACACTACTCTATGGTCTAAAAATATATGTTGCTCGTTCTTGCTTCCCTCTCCAAGTTAAAGTAGACTCTCTTATTTTATGTAAGAGTGCAAGTGGCTTTGTTGTACTAGTGGGGTGCCTTGAGATTTGTTAATACTTGTTAGCAGCTACTAGCTATATGCGCTATCTGCAGAGCTCAGGGTATATACATTTCTCACATATATAGGGAAGTAATCAAGGTTGCATTACTGGAATCTGCAACACGAATGTAGCTCAAACCCTTTTCTTCTTCTTTTCTGCTGCAATCTCTCTTTCTTAAACACGTTATCTTATAATAAAATCTCCCAAGTACGAACTACATCAAATAAACTTCAAAACTTATAGAGGATTTATGTTAATGCATGGGATTTATGTGAACTACAACAGCTACAAAATTACCCAATTTTAACCAATTTTGATTTAAAACCTAATTGTAGTATTGCATGCTTGAGTTTACAGATATTGACCTAAAAAGAAATAAATTTTTAAGTACAGAAAAATCATACTTGAAGCAATTTTACCATTTGTAGACGCGAGAGAGAGACGCTTCTTCTGCAATTGTACACTCGATTTCTTCTAATTCTGGAGAGAGAGAGAGAGACCTTGTTTTAAAATAATAGATATTTGCTTTAGGATATCTCGAAAATCGAGAGGGGGTTCTCGGATATTTAAATCGGCAGTTACTGACTTAGTGTAGGATACCTACTAAGTTGTTATCCTCATCCAAACACCAATTTTGTAGGGAATATCTAGGATATCCAAGATATCCGAAGTAAACAAACGGCCCTTACTGTATTAGAGAGACTCTAATAAATAGTCATTGCAATACTGAGGCAACAAATGTAAAAAAATAGTCACAGTTGAAATTAAACTAACCTAGAATGACCAAGGTGGAGGTGGAGTTGGAGTCTCCTGCCCTTCTCCAATACATCCATGCAGGGCATATCTCAGTCTAGGGTGACTTTCCGGAAATTTTGTTTTGCTATGCTAATTATTAACCTTTCGCCTACCAACTTGAGTTAACTTGTGGATATATTTAACTAAGTATACTTAATATTGTTGTGGTGGTATTTGTCTTTTCTAGCCTTCCTGGTTCTGAGTTTGATTCTTTTCTCTAGCATATATGGAGACATTTGTGGTCCTATCCGATGCATATTCCTAATAGTCTCACGTTTGCTTGTAATCGACTAGGATCGTTACGTTTGCACAACTTATCGTTCAAATCACTTGACGGAACTGGTAAATTTAGCTCCAAATTTTGATGATTATTGTACCCCCAATGGGATAGATGTCGAGCATCCAATACATCATGATTACTTGAACGATTGTGGTTAGACAAGTTTGTTAATATACTGAATTTGTCATCCTTAATAGTTATTAATGACAACTTCATTAATAATAGAAATGGGAAAAATTGCATAAGTTTAGCGAAATTATTTGTAGGATATCTGTAAAAAATCAATAGAGTTTTACATAAAAATATTGCCACGGAAAAAATGGCGTGCCATTTTTGGAAAATTTATGCACCAAAAGCACACCCTCAAAGGCACAATCGTGCCATAGTGTCTTATTCTCTAAATTTCAACATAAAAAATTCAAGTTTTCAGCATGTGTGGTTTTGCAAGTCTGCCGTCAAATCCCATGGCTCAACCTAGACAGGCGGTGGAAACTTGGTTAAAAATGGTGATAAACGCCTCTCTCTAACTCTGAATGGATTGATGGTGAGTTTTTGATGTATCCAAAAAGGACTCGAGCCTTTGCATGGCAAGGTTTAGGGTTTCTTTGGACATGTTGGCAAAGCAAACCCTAAGCCAACCAGGTTCGGTACAATGACAGGAAGACCCCGGAGAGATGTTTAGTTTCAACTCGTACACGATTTTCTTCCATAGTTCTATCTCCGCTTCGAGCTTCGAACGACGGAGATTTTAGGAGATGCCTCATATCCACCCAAAAGAATAACCCCGCATTGCTACTCAAACAACCGACTCCAACGTCTGTCTAGCTCGTAGGCCTGAAACTAGCATGTCATGTCTCTCCTTGACCCTCTTTTGGCTGGTTGCAATATAGTTAATAGTTTCTCGTAAATTCCTTATCAACGATCATTACAGAGAAAAGATACCGAGTTGTGGAAGATATTAAGCCGAAGCTTGACATTTTGGTTGCTGTGGCAACGATAGTCTTGTTGTTAGAGTAAATAGCACCAACTCGAAACCCCGAAAGGCCTAAGTCCTTTGAGAGACTATAAACAATATGAACACTGCCCCAAACATCGCTGTTTCGTAAGTTTCTATCTACAGAGCTTTAGTAATGCTTACAAATCGAGGACTGTCCCAGAAAATATCTCGTCACTTATCAAATGGATACCTTCCACATGAGAAAAAGTTTGGTCCCAAGATCCTATACAGTGCCCCGGATTTTTATTTTATTTATTATTATTAATCATGCATCCACTCGTATCATTATTCATCATGCATCACCTCTTTCTGCATCTGCATCTTATTCTCTTATGAGGGTTGTATTCCTTTCTTCCTTTCTGTGTTTCGGTGGTTTTGGCGGAGGAGGTGTGTTTGGATGCCTGTAACTGGGTTGGTGTTGTTGTTGTTGTGTTTATGGCGTGGTGTGATTCGGGAGGGATCCGTGGTTTTTCGAGTTTTTTTGTGAAGTTTTTCGTTGAAGAATCTTTTGTCAAGTTTCTGCTCTTTCTATTCGAACAAACCTCTTTCTGTTCGAATAGATCCTTATCTGGTTCATTCTATTCAAACAAACTTGACTCTGTTCAAATACATTTCAATCTGGTTCATTTTATTCGAACAACATCCTTTCTGTTTGAATACATTCCTTCCTGTTTCTTTCTGCTCGAATAGAAATATCTTTTGTTCGAATAGATGTTTGTTCTGTAGATTTCTACCAGTTCCAACTCTATTCGAACAACATCTTTTCTGTTCGAATAGATTCCTTTCTGCTTCATTTTATTCGAACAATATCTTTTCTATTCGAATACAATTCATCCTGTCTTGTTTTGTTCGAATGGAAACATATTCAATTCGAACAGAGGTGTGTTTGAACGACCAGGTTGGGTCTTTCTTCGCGATTCTTGGCTGTAGGATCGCCTCGAGTGGAGTGTGGGATCTTAGGGTTTTAATTACCCATTTCCTCTTCAATTATCTCTCACTCATTTCTCTCTCACTCTCTCTAAATTGGAATCCCTTGCTCCTTCTCGCTCCCTGTTTGCGATAGATTGTTGGGATTGATCTCGCGACTTCTCCGGTGAGTAATTTCCCTATCCCTTTCCTTGTGTTTGATTCGTTTGTGGCTTGGGTGGAACCCTGTGATTTAGGGTTTGTGGTGTTGGGTCGATTGTATCTCTTGCAGGTGTTGGATTGTTGGTGTTGGTGTGATTGTTGCTGGTTTTGGAGGTTGAGGTTGGGTTAACCTGTCGAATGGCAGATTTGCGGGTTATCTTTTATCAGGCGAGTGTCCCTTCATTGCTAAATTACTATACTAGTTTAACTTGTGTTAGTTAGAGCATGCAATTGACATTGAGGTGCTTGTGATTGGTTTTAGACTTTATTATTCCGTCTGTTGTAGTGGTTGATTCAGAGTTGTCGTTTCCCATTGTTAAGCATGTAGGGTGTGTTCCCTTTTGTCTTTTAGGAAGTTGTACATTTGTGGGGTATTCTCATGGGTTGTCCTTGACTATTGTATTCCAGTCTTGTAGAGACTGATGTTGTTGGATATTGTGACTGGTTAATTAATCATTGTTTGCATATGCGTTAGGATTGTTTGCCATCATCTGAGGCAGGTGGTTATCCTGCATGTGTGCTGGCCAGGTTGTGGCTGTTGGGTTAGGATTGTTTGCCCTCCTCTGAGGAAGAGGGTTATCCTATGTGCATTGGCCGGGTGGCGGCTATGGTGTTTTGATCCTTGGGATCTATTTTTAGGGTGGGTTTTCTTATACTTTTAACTTAGCTGGGTCGGATACATAACAAAGCTCTACATCGGCTGACCCTCGATAGGGAATCCTACATCGGGTTAAAATAGTAGGTGAGTTTGAGACAGGTACTATCATATTAATTACCCATCTGGGAGTGTGGGATGGTATAAGTCAGTTTTCCTTTGGTACCCAACTTATCCTCCGTGAGGTTGAAATTTCTTGCAATAAGTGAAATAAAGTTAAGACTTTGGCTCCGTGGGTTACAAAGCCTGTAACACTCTGATCAAGTGATTAATCCTAAGTGTGGTCGAGCTTGCAAACCAATCGCACCCATTGTATCCAATTGAGGTCTCGTTAAGGTTATTATGCATTAGCGGCTGATCAGCCCAATACATTGAGTTATAAGGTCTAGTTCTTTATTTCACAACATCATAAACATTCATCATTAGGATAATTCTAGAATCATCTTACGCCATATCATATCAGCACATAATCACTTCATCACATTACTTCATACGTATATGTATCTCTGCTCATTTTCACTCACCCACTCCTTATTCCTTTCTGCACTTATATATATCAATGCACTTTGAAGCACTTCTTATCTCATTCACCTCTTCTCTTTCTTTGTACTTGTTATATTAGTAGGTTGTTTAGCCTTGTTGGGCATTAGTGAGCCGTGGTTTTGCTCACTCTCGCTTTGTTCCCCCCTTTCAAAGGCAGAGTAGTTGCAGGGTTTGGCTGAGAGTTTCAGCTGTTGGTTCCGGTGTTGCAGTTGTTGTTCCTGCTCCGGTTTTAGTATTTTCTTGTATGTTCCCAGCTTTTGGCGTTGTATGTTATCGGATATTGTATTTACATTTTTAGTTGTATATATATATTATATATATATATATATCTTTGCTCCCACTTTATTTCCATTTACTCTGATGATATTAATATAGTCAATGACTGAGTCTGAACTTGTCTATGGCTCGGTTGTTTGTGGGGGTGAATCGATTGGATTCCCCGGCCTGTACATCTCGAATGATAGTAATTGGTCTAGCTGCTGATTATTGTATTTTAGGGCATGACAGACTTGTTATCAGAGCTATATGTTAATTCCTATCTCTGTTCTAGCAATCATATGACGAGCAATTCTTTCTAGAAATATTTAAGATCGATTCTTTTCAGTTTTACATATTTTATCTTGTTTTCTTCTTTCCTGAGGTGTGCCTTTATTTCTTATACATGGCTAGAGGTGGTAGAGGCAGAGGCCGCGCAGTGGGCCATGGCCGCAGAGGGTTACGCAGGGGTTTACTTGTTGAGGAGTCAGTGCTTAGTCAGGAGAGTTTGGGGTCTGTCCCTATTGATCAGGGTGTTCCTCCAACTCCAGTAGTTCCAGAGCAGCCTGATACTCCACCTGCTCCAATTGTTCTTGGTATTTCAGCGAAAATAAGATAGTTTATGGAGAGTTTCACGGCTCATTTCCAGCAGGCCAAGAGCCCACTGGCCAGAAAGTACAACAATCTTGAGCAGCTTCAGAAATATAAACATTCAACGTTTTCTGGTACAACGGTTCCTTCTGAGGTAGAGATATGGTTCAAGTCTATAGAGAAGACTTTGAACGCGATGAAGTGTCCGGATGATCAAAGAGTGATATTTGTTACCTATCTATTGCAGGCTAAGGTAGATCATTGGTGGGATACAGCCAAGAGGACGATTGGGGAGACTCCAGTGCCTTGGGCATCCTTTTAGGATCGGTTCTTTGAGCAGTATTTCCCGCAGAGTTACAGGGACTCCTGTATTTTAGAGTTCTATATGCTTGAACAGGGTGATATGAGTATCTCTCAGTACGACCAGCCATTCAATGAGCTCTCTCGGTATGTTCCCTTTATTGTTCAGGATGAGGAGCAACGCAAGATGAAATTATTGAAGGGTCTTCGTCTGTATTTTAGGAAGTTCTTGATTGCTTCGGGGGCTTGTTTGTATAAAGAGGTTTTGTCAAAAGCTTTGGCGATAGAGCATAACGATATTGAGGAGCGCAAGTCCAAGGACTTGGGGAGCCAACAGAGATAGGATCAGAGACCCGATAAGGGCAAGGCAGTCCAGAGTCATTATAAGAGCTCGGGTCCGAAGAGGCAAAAGTTGGGCGTTACGAATGGTACTCCAGCTAGAGTTGTGGGAGGACAACATTCTTATAGGCCACATCTTGCTTTTAGGGAGTGTTGGAACTGTGGGGAGAAAGGGCACTCTAAGAGGTTTTGTCCTCAGCCATTGCGACGGTTTCAGGGTCCTATTGGTCACCAGCCGAGACTGCAGCAGTTTCAGCAGAGGCAGTTTCAGGGTCCGCAGAGTAGACAGATTGTTCCAGGTCCTCAGGGTGGACAGAGACAACATCATTCGGGTCAGCAGCAGGGCCAAGGGAAGAGCAGGATGTATGCAGTTGGGAGGCGAGGTACTCGCATCGCTCTACCTGTAGTAAAAGGTACAATCCATATTTCTTATTCGCCCGCTCGTGTTCTTTTCGATTCTGGTGCATCGCATTCATTCATATCAACATCTTTCTTTGCACTATTGGTTTTGAGTCTCCCTTATTGCATGATGAGATTTCCATGGGTACTCCTCTCAATTCTTCAGTTTCTATTTCACGTATTTCTAGAGATTGCCCTAATGTTGTTTGTGGTCGTGTTCTTTCAGTAGACTTGTCAGTGCTACCGATACAGGAGTTTGACATCATCCTGGGTATGGATTGGCTGTCGACGCATCGAGTCACATTGGACTGTTTTGAGAAGATAACAACTTTCAGTATTCCTGGTGAGAAGCTATTCGTGTTTGCTAGTTTGAGACCTGCGCAGTCAGGAGACGATTTGTTGGAATTCTTAGAGTTAGTGTCCTCTAGTATTGATGTTGGTTCTATCCCGGTTGTGTGTGATTTCTCAGATGTATTTCAGAAGATACCTGGGTTACCGCCGGTGAGAGAGATTGATTTCAGTATAGATCTTTTACCGGGTACAGCTCCGATTTCGAAGGCTCCGTATCGTATGACACCCGTTGAGCTGAAAGAGTTGTATGATCAGATTTCTGAGTTGATGGAGCAGAAGTTTATCAGGCCGAGTACTTCACCGTGGGGAGCTCCGGTATTATTTGCGAAGAAGATGGACGGGTTGATGCGTTTGTGTATTGATTACCGCGAGTTAAACAAAGTCACGATCAAGAACAAATATCTTTTACCTAGGATCGGGGACTTGTTTGACCAACTTCGGGGACCACAGTTCTTTTCAAAGATTGATCTCAGATCAGGTTACCATCAGCTGAGGATCAAGAAGGAGGATGTTTCGAAGACAACATTTCAGACTCGTTACGAACACTTTGAGTTTCAGGTTATGCCGTTTGGATTGACGAATGCTCCGGGAGCTTTTATGGATTTGATGAACCGAGTATTTTGACCTTACCTAGACCGGTTCATTATTGTGTTTATAGATGACATTCTCATTTATTCAAAGACCGAGGCCAAACACGAGGAACATTTGAGGATCGCTTTACAAACTTTGAGGGAGAACCAGTTGTTTGCGAAGTTCGAGAAGTGTGATTTTTGGCAGGAAGATGTGAAATTCCTAGGGCACGTGGTATCCAAGGATGGTATTGCAGTTGATCCTTCGAAGGTTGAGGAAGTTACAAATTGGGCGCAATTGACTAATGTTATGGAGATTCATAGCTTTTTGGGATTAACCAATTATTACCGCAGATTCATCGAAGGCTTTTCGCGGATTGCAGCTCCGTTGACTCGTTTGACACAGAAGGACATTTGATTCGTTTGGGATGACAAGTGTGATTTGGAATTCGCAGAGTTAAAGAAGAGATTGACTACAATACCTGTTCTTATTGTTCCTTCCAGTGGGTAGAAGTATATGGTTTACAGCGACGCTTTGCTCAGTGGACTGGGTTGTGTTTTGATGCAGGAGGGAAAAGTGGTGGCTTATGCTTCGAGATAACTTAAGGTGCACAAGAGGAATTATCCTACTCATGACCTTGAGTTGTCAACAGTGGTTTATGCGTTGAAGATTTAGCGACATTTTTCTTTACGGAGAGAGGTTCGAGCTCTTTTCTGATCACAAGAGTTTGTGGTACCTTTCCTCACAGAAAGAGCTGAATATGAGGTAGCGCAGATGGATGGAGTTCCTGAAGGACTATGATATCGACTTGCAGTATCACCCAGGGAAGGCAAATGTGGTGGCTGACGCTTTGAGCCGCTTGCCGAGGGAATTTCATACACGTCTGATGATTCGTGAGTGGTTATTGCTTCACAATATAGCAGATTCTAGGCTCAGTTTGTATTCACGGGGTACGAATGGTTTTATTGCTAATTTGAGAGTTCAGCCTTCATTAATTTCTCGGATTATAGTAGCTTAGCAGCAGGATGCTAAGTTACAGTCTTGGGCTTCAGATGATAGCAGACCATATTGGACAGTTAGTTCAGATGGCAGTGTCAGATACAGGGGGCGATTATGTATGCCAGATTCAGAGGTGTTGAAGCGTGAGATTATGAGCGAGGCTTACGGCTTTAGGTATACTATTCATCCAGGCAGTATGAAGATGTACCAGGACCTGAAGAGATATTATTGGTGGGACAACATTAAGCGAGAGATAGCTGAGTTCATTTCCAAGTGTCTTACATGTCAGCAGGTGAAAGCCGAACATCAAAAACCAGTGAGGCAGCTCAAACCTTTACCTATTTCAGAGTGGAAATGGGAGCACGTGACGATGAACTTCATTATGGGGTTACTGCGGACGAAGAGAAATCACGATTCTATTTAGGTGATTGTAGACCGATTGACCAAATCGGCACATTTTATTCCGATTTGCAAGACTTTGACGGTTGGCGAGCTGAGCAGATTATATGTGAAAGAGATAGTGCATTTACACGGGGTTCCAGTATCTATAGTGTCATATCGAGATGCCAGATTTACCGGTAACTTTTGGAAGAGTTTCCAACGAGCTATGGATACCAGATTAGATTACAGTACATCATTTCACCCCCAGACCGATGGTCAGACGGAGAGAGTTAACCAAATTCTTGAAGACATGCTTCAGGCTTGTGTGTTAGACTTCAAGGGTAGTTGGGATGATCACTTACCGTGGGCAAAGTTTGCATACAACAACAGCTTTCAGTCGAGCATTGGGATGGCACCTTATGAGGCTTTATATATAGTAGATCGTGTAGATCACCACTGAGTTGGGTAGAGGTTGGTGAACAGAGTTTACTAGGGTCAGATTTAGTTCGTGAGACTACGGAGGCAGTTACTATTATCAGAGATCGGCTACGTACAGCACAGAGCTGACAAAAGAGTTATGTCGACATCCGCAGGAGACCGCTAGGGTTTGAGATCGGTGATCACGTTTTGCTGAAGGATTCTTCGATGAAGGGCGTGATACATTTCAGTGAGAAAGGAAAGTTAGCTCTGAGATTCATTTGACCTTTTGAGATTCTTGCCAGAGTTGGGGAGTTGGTTTACCGTTTGGCATTGCCACCGTAGCAAAGTCGAGTTCACGACGTATTTCATGTATCAATGCTCAGGAAGTATGAGCGGGATCCAACTCACGTGATTGACTGGGAACCCATACAAATTCAGGAAGATGCCTCGTATATAGAGCATCCGGTGTATATTTTGGACCGAGGGGACAAGATTCTTCGCAGCAAGGTTATTCCCTTTATGAAGGTTCAGTGGGATCATTATGATCCTAGTGAGGCTTCTTGGGAGTTAGAGGCGGACGTGAGAGATCGTTATCCGTATTTTTTTTCTCGGGTTGAGGGTATGTGGATTTTGGTTTGTGGTATTTTGGGGAGAAATTTCTTTTGAGGAGGGTAGAATGTAGTGTCCCAGATTTTTATTTTATTTTATTTTATTTTATTTATTAGTATTCATCATGCATCCACTCATATCATTATTCATCATGCATCATCTCCTTCTCCATTTACATTTTATTCTCTTATCAGGGTTGTATTCATTTCTTACTTTCTGTGTTTCAGTGGTTTCGGTGGTTTTGGAGGAGGAGGTGTGTTTAGGTGCCTGTGATTGGGTTGGTATTGTTTTTGTTGATGTTGTTGTGTTTGTAGCGTGGTGAGATCCGGGAGGGATCAGTGGTTTTCTGAGTTTTTTGTGAAGTTTATCGTTGAGGAATCTTTTGTCCAGTTTCTGCTCTTTCTATTTGAGCAGACCTCTTTCTGTTCGAATAGATCCTTATCTGGTTCATTCTATTCAAACAAACTTGACTCTATTCGAATACATTTCAATCTGTTTCATTTTATTCGAACAACATCCTTTCTGTTCGAATACATTCCTTCCTGTTTCTTTCTGTTCGTATAGAAATATCTTTTGTTCGAATAGATGTTTGTTCTGTAGATTTCCACCAGTTTCAGTTCTATTCGAACAACATCTTTTATGTTCGAATAGATTCCTTTCTGCTTCATTTTATTCGAACAATATCTTTTCTATTCGAATACAATTCATCCTGTCTTGTTTTGTTCGAATGGAAACATATTCAATTCGAACAGAGGTGTGTTTGAACGACCAGGTTGGGTCTTTCTTCGCGATTCTTGGCCGTAGGATCGCCTCGAGTGGAGTGTGGGATCTTAGGGTTTTAATTACCCATTTCCTCTTCAATTATCTCTCACTCATTTCTCTCTCACTCTCTCTAAATTGGAATCCCTTGCTCCTTCTCGCTCCCTGTTTGCGATAGATTGTTGGGATTGATCTCGCGACTTCTCCGGTGAGTAATTTCCCTATCCCTTTCCTTGTGTTTGATTCGTTTGTGGCTTGGGTGGAACCCTGTGATTTAGGGTTTGTGGTGTTGGGTCGATTGTATCTCTTGCAGGTATTGGATTGTTGGCGCTGGTGTGATTGTTGTTGGTTGTGGAGGATGAGGTTGGGTTAACCTCTCGATTGGCGAATTTGCGGGTTATCTTTTATCAGGCGAGTATCCCTTCATTGCTAAATTACTATACTAGTTTAACTTATATTAGTTAGAGCATGCAATTGGCATTGAGGTATTTGTGATTGGTTTTAGATTTTATTGTTCCGTTTGTTGTAGTGGCTGATTCAGAGTTGTCATTTCCTATTGTTAGGCATGCAGGGTGCGTTCCCTTTTTTCTTTTAGGAAGTTATGCATTTCTGAGGTATTCTCATGGGTTGTCCTTGACTGTTGTGTTTCAGTCTTGTAAAAACTGATGTTGTTGGATGTAGTGACTGGTTAATTAGTCACTGTTTGCATCTGTGTTAGGATTGTTGCCATCCTCTGAGGCAGGTGGTTATCCTACGTGTGTATTGGCTAGGTTGTGGCTGTTGCGTTAGGATTATTTGCCCTCCTCTGAGGTAGAGGGTTATCCTATGTGTATTGGCCGGGTGGCGGTTGTGGTATTTTGATCCTTGGGATCTGTTTTTAGCGTGGGTTTTCTTATACTTTTAACTTAACGGGGTCGGATACATAACAAACCTCTACATCGGCTAACCCTCGATAGAACCTAGGAATCCTACATCGGGTTAAAATAGTATGTGAGTTTGGAATAGGTACTATCATATCTATTACCCATCTGGGAGTGTGGGATGGTATGAGTCAGTTTTCCTTTGGTACCCATCTTATCCTCCGTGAGGTTGAAATTCCTTGTAATAAGTGAAATAAAGTTTGGACTTTGGCTCCGTGGGTTACAAATCCTGTGACACTCTGATCTAGTGATAAATCCTAAGCGTGGTCGAGCTTGCAAACCAATCGCACCCATTGTATCCAATTGAGGTTTCGTTAAGGTTATTATGCATTAACGGCTGATCAACCCAATACATTAAGTTATAAGGTCTAGTTCTTGATTTCACAACATCATAAACATTCATCATTAGGATAATTCTAGAATCATCTCACGCCATATCATATCAGTACATCATCACTTCATCGCATTACTTCATACGTATATGTATCTCTGTTCCTTTTTACTCACCCACTCCTTATTCCTTTCTGCACTTATATGTATCACTGCACTTTGAAACACTCCTTATCTCATTTACCTCTTCTCTTCTCTGCACTTGTTATATTAGTAGGTTGTTTAGCCTTGTTGGGCATTAGTGGGCCGTGGTTTTGCTCACTCTCGCTTTGTTCCCCCCTTTCAGGGGTAGAGTAGTTACAGGGTTTGGCTGAGAGTTTCAGCTGTTGGTTCTTGTGTTGCAGTTGTTGTTCCTGCTCCAGTTTTAGTATTTTCTTGTATGTTCTCAGCTTTGACGTTGTATGTTTTTGGATATTGTAGTAGCAACAAACAAAATTGGGTAACGTCCGTCAAATTTCTTAATATAAAGTAAAGATTAATGGATAATATTGATATATCATGCCAAAAATCTAATGAGAATAACATAATACTATTAAATTGACTATAAATGTTAATTCTCTAAATACCTGATAAAAAAATTAATGTTGTGCCCCATAGTTACTGTAGGTTCTCTTACTGTCTAAATCATTCTCCATATGTGGAGTTTTTGGACCATTTTTATTATTTTGTGTTTCTTCTATCTTTTCTTCTTCTTCAGCTTCTTCTTCCATTTCTTTTGCATCTTCTGTTTGGTCTTCATTTTTGTTCTTCTTGGCCTAGCTCATTTTCATTGGTTTCTTCATTTTAGTTTGTGTTAATTGTATTCGCACCATTTTTTGTTTGGAACAATTTCTTTCTAACTGATATTCTAAATGTCAAAAGTCTGTCGTCTTCGGCATCACTTATTTGTTGGAATTGTTCATCTCCATTTTCCTGGATTTATACATATTTAGCACAAAGAAAAGAATAATTAAGAAAAATATATTTGTAACTATATATTTCTATTTGTTATTCGTAATCATGAGGTAAATTTGTGATTGACTTTAGAGGAGTACTATTAATTTCTTCCACCTGTAAATAATACAACTTATACATGTACAAAATCAAAACTCCTACGTAAACAATTCAAAGGATAACCAGATGAGAGCCACATGTTATCCATGTACGAAATTAACAATTAAGGAGTAGATAAATGACAGGAAAGCATAGCAGATAATTTTAATTAATATCTATCCAAGAAAAAATTTGGCATACTTACTTCACTGATTACCTCATTTAGCAGCACCTTGGCTGACTCAATTTATCTAGGCTACCATTGATGTACGCCATTCTTTTGGTTGATGTATCACCAGGTGGAAGATGAAGTGGTATGATCTGGCGAGGAAGCAAATGATGGCAGCATATCACTCAAACATGTAAGAATTCAAATTATTAAAACCCAAAAAACATTTTGAAATCATAATGAAAAGTAGGACAGGTAAACAAATTTTACATGGTAGAATGCAATATAACATATACAAATCAAATTTCTAACATGACAACACATATATTGATATACATCTTCACACAGTAAAATCTCCACACTTATATATAGGACGGCATTGTATAATTGTAATGTAGAGATACTTATTCTTTGGCATTTTACACAAGCTTCTTTATTATCTTTAGTATATTTATAATAAACATAAATGACCACCCTTAAGTTGGATTTTCTATACTTAATCTAACATCTTGCCTCAGTCACTTGATTTGGTTAGTTATTGCTAGATCATTTTCTCGAAGAAGTTATCGAGGAAATTTAAAATGATTGATGCATAGGCTACATGGAATTGAATGAGAGACTGGCATAGGAATATGCAACTGAACTTTTTTGTACAAATGACAATCAGTCTTACTGAAACATATTAATTTATACAAATAACAAATTACCAACCAGAATTCAAGCTCTTGACCTACTCTGTATATTTTTTATGCTCTCACCTCCTTTACCAATGATCAAAGCAATCTACAAAAGAAGCAAACATACATGTATATATTCGAATCAGGATACTATGACAGCCCTCTCCAACCAAGACGATATCCACACGAGATAATCACCTTCTCATTCGAAACTCTTATTATAAATTACTCAGACCCATGGGGGAGATTTGGTACAGAAGGACCAGATCCTTGCGCATCAACCTGTCCATCGAAAAAGAAAACATGAAAATATAAAAGAAGGGGTCTAGACCATAACTATCATTTTTGTGTGAATTGACGCTAAATACCCGAGGTTTATAGATGTAGCAGAGAACGTAAAACACGCGACATTTTTTGAAAAGAAATACATCTGGCTATTTAATCAAGAAGTTTTATAAAAATTATAAATATATAATACAAGTTTTTTTTCTCTATATTCATATTTTTTTTCTAGTGTATATCCAAACAAAAAAAAACTATTTTTTTGCTTTTACATTAAGTTTTGTGGTAAATTAAATTTTGGTATTCTCTTAAAAATTTTTTGATGCCATAGTCGATTTTAATCCGAATTTCCCCCTACGACCATTCTTCCATATAAAAAACTGCACATTTGCCATGATATCATTGATTAGCTGCTCTGCTATACTAATTTGATTTGAAGTCCCAGTTAATTCCACATCTCGTCTGAGAATAAGGATCAACATCTGCATTCTTATTATTTGGACTTTGGCGCCCGATTGGGTCTGAATGTATTTAATTTAATGTTTTCTCCACCTCTCCCAATAATTACACCAACATGTATAATAGAAGTTGTGTATTAATAACGTCATTTTTATGAAACTTTTCATACAAATTAAGAAATTTTATGCACAAAAAAGACGATTTTAAAACAAAACGGTACCAAAAATAAGGTAGAGAGTTTGGTCAAAATAATGGCAACAAAACAATCTCATTGAATAAAAAGAAGAAATAAAAAACATGAGAACACCGGATCCAAGCCTAGATCACCAAAAATCAAAAAGCCCATGATTAATGCATAGCTGTTGATGTAGAATAAGTTTATCTATAAGACTTGATACCAATAGATGAAATTAGGATAATTATTTTGTATTATCATCTTGGGTTATCTACTCCAGTAACAAGAACATATCTAAAGCCCAATTCAATATAGTAGGTCTTTTAGTATATGGGTCCAAGTCAGAGTATCATCCATAGGCAAAATGAGCACACGTTTCCCATATTTGATATCAGGGCATTGATGAACCGAAACAACATCACCTAGTCTAACTCTAAGGTAGGAACAAACAACCTTGTTCATCCTGATCTTTGGTTCGTCACATGTTTCATCAGTGAGAGCAATGCAGATTATATGCTTCCTCTTCTTGCCCTGAACAACGCAAAAGACAATATAAGCCAAACAGTACATCACAATTAAGATTTAGGACTCATCACAAAATTTAGTGCTTTGTGTGCAAAGTGTCATGGAAGTTCTATATATGAAAACAACTATCATGATATATGGCAATAAGAGGAATGGAGTGGGTAATATGACTAAAATCAATTGTGTTGAAGCAATTGACATCTAAAAGATATGTTTTTTTAGTTTATTTTCAGGTCATTATTAATACACTGAGTTTATTATGAGCTTTACTGAAGTTGTCAACTAACCAAAGGCAACTCTTTTGTGAAGATATGGTATCTGAACTTTGCAGAAAGATTTGCCAAAACGTTAGGACCGCCTGCACGACAATGGATATTCATACACATCCCTTCCTTCACCTTCTTTCATTCAGCTACAACATCATCTCTGTTATATCACCCGTTCAACTGCCAACAAATACAGAAAAAAGAACATAAAGAATATAGTAAAGAAATCTTTTAAACAGAGATATAGGAACATGACATATTACTAACTAAGTGTTAAAGACTTCATTGTACTCGGTAAGCTTCTATATTTATATATAGTAGACACATATTTTTAATAAGTGATTTATGCAAATATGCAATAAGCAATTGATTAAGAAAGGATATAGCCCCATAGTAATTGTGGAAAAGTCAACCAGGGGTGTTAATCTCTTGCTTACAAAAAAAGGGATTGGATTTCTCTTCTATTTTTTGCCACGTTTACTATTTACAGACTTGGACATTTCAATTCCAGGTCTCGTTGTTACTCAACGAGGTTTAAAAGATATTATCTTAAATTTCTATACTTATTCTAGTTTTACTGCAATAATCAGGTAGAAGTCATAACCAGGTGGATGACAAAAGCTAGATTTATGGGAGTTAATCTTACATAAAAAATTTCCTAACTTATAAAATCATATTGCATCACAGCCATTTGACAGGCAGAATAATAATGCACACAAGTACCTGATTAACGTTGATTGGGATATTAAAAGCTATTACATAATATAATCAATAAGAAATAAAATTATCTAAAAGACTGAATATTAGGTTGAGTATTCATAACCGACATTGGTACTCTCATTGTCATCGTCCTCATCTTTGTTAATAGGTTCATTAACTTCTTCTTCATGTATCCCGTCATTTTCAAACTAAAGCGAAGCATTGGTTACACAATAGATAACGTGTTCATCTACGTGCAGACTACTTGGTTAAGTTTAGTAATATTTGTTAGTGTCTCCCAATCTTTGTGCAATTTGTTTACATCACATCATAGATATCAACATGATGAGGTTGTGAGGAAGACTGAAAATGATAAACAAAAAGAAGAATCAAAGGGTCTGCCATAACATATATCTCAATTTATTGGCATTCCAGGAATTGAAATATATAACACAAAAATAGAGAGGCATCCATCCATTTAAAATAGTATCACAACACCTAAATTAATCATCAATTATCTTACTGCTGATAAGTTATGCTACTACAATGTCATCGACAAACAGGACGATGTTACAAGGCTTCCAATATAATAAACTTTGATTGATTATTATTACATGACTCTCGAATCATTGCATGAAGGGCACTTATACGGTTTTATCTTCTCAGCCTTCGACGTAGTGATTTTAAAGGTAACATCTACTGTTACTCCACTGAAAAAGTAAACAAAATGTCAAACATCCAGTAAAAAAATGGCAATACATTTTTTCTCTTTTAATTGCCTGGCTATGTGGACCACCACTATAATGTTAATTATAAAGGTTACTTGTTCACACAACGTTTTAGTGTCATAACATTGTGTTACAAAGTTATCCAGGTGTACACAAGATTTCATTATACTTTTAAGTTTTACAAAGTTTACTGTTATATCACATAATTAAACAAGGTACTTGGTTTTAATTGAGTTGTGATACTTACATTCATGCTCTCCCCACTTGCCATCCGTGCTGCATGCGGTCAAGGAGGGTGAAATCATCGACATGCACATCTTCTGCTGGAAAATTTCTGACCCCTGCACAAGAAACAACAATAAACTAAGTATAATACCAAGGTAGTTCTCTTGTATAAGTTCAGAATCATGATACAAGGGATGGCTGCACAAGTGTTTGTGTAGACCAAAGAGAATGTTACCTTGGTAGCAGATCTTTGTTGTAAAGAGAATAATCATGTTAGTGAAAAAAATCCTCAAATACATTGCTACAATAAAGAGCAACATAAACAACTCAGACATATCTAGTAGTAGAATATTAAGTAAAGCGCATTTTAGTATTTTACTATGATTGAAACAAAATATATCCAGTATCCTCATTTACAAACCTGGAGAAGCTACCCAAATTTTGAGTTAAAAAAAATGCTTAGAACTGTTAGAGAAGATGCTATTCTAGGAACTTTGGAAGTAAACCAAGTATGTCTACTACTATCCACAAATGGAGAGATCTTACTATTTTTTACTACAAAAACACTCATAGAGGATAATATGAATTCCTTCCCAGATACTACAATTGTGTACGATCAAAAAGCCTTACACACCAAACCACCAAACAAGACCCTTCCAAGAGACCTGAATTTGATATTTCTTCCCCGTTCGTTCATCAACGATCGTTAATGAACCTATTTGATTTTTAGGTGGAGCAATCAGATCTTGATATGAAATGCATGATAATTAGATCAATCCACACAAATGGAAGTTGGAAAACTCTTTTAGTTATTGTGCATCTCCAAGTTTGTGTGTGTTCCCAAACATTAGCATCTCTATAAGTGATGCACTCTTTACTATCACTCCTGCCACCAAAAATGAGAGTTGTTATTGGAACCTCAGTGTACTAAATCGTCATGCGACAAAATGTACGACACCACATCATTTAGAGCGATCAATTATGATAGAAGAGTTTATCTGGTCGAGAACACTAGAATGAAATGAAGCTATAATCTACTATCAAAAAGAAGTTTATTAATAAGAGATTTGCATAGTAGAATCAAACTATAATATCATGAAGGCCACTACCATTACCCTAATCACCACCCCAAATTTGAATATGAGATCATTTTGTTAAAGTAAATCCATTACAACAATTATCTTTGAATTTTATGAATCTTCTTGTTCATTAATATCAAGATAAGAACATAGTTTACATATCCTAGAATAGGGTCAAGATCATGTTTGGCTTATCCAAAAGGAAAATAAGCTTAGAAGAAGCTTATACCTTGATAAAATCCTACCCCGGAAGTTGTTCCGCTTCCATTGATCACTAGTAAGTTATTCTTCTTCAGTTTCTTGTGCATAATTTGGAGCGTTCTGTATTAAAAATCACGGGGCTTTACAACATCAAATGATTCAATTCAAAAACGAAGATTCTTCAATTTGTTTAAATTGTACCTTAAAAAGAGTTCCCTTACCAATCTTCACAATGTTCTTCAATTCCCTAGGTTTTAGATCTTCTTCGCTCAGATCACCTAGGCCTCAAATATCTCTATCTTCTTAGCTTTTTAAACGATATAATATTGTTGTATTGTATCAATGTCCAGACAATTTTAGCTTCACTATGGATTCAACATGAGCCTTTTGTTCATCTCGCAGAGCCTGCATCAAATGCATTTAGCCTTTTTACTCCTAGGTGTTATAGAATAAAACAAAAGAAAAGGAACTTAACTGATATGGAACAAACCTTAGACAAATTTTTGACTGAAAAACTTACCTAGCAACTTTTGCTCGCCTTTTGGCTAGCTCGACAATCTCGGAAAGCTTCCTATAACTACTCTTATCAACAAAGAGGTTATTACTCTCTGGTGGTTGAATACCACGAGATTACCACGAGTATAACAACAAACACTTCATAAAAGTCCCATCAGTACTCCCCTACACTCTCTCTTCTCAACCATCCTCAATTCTCGCAATATAATTGTACCTATAAAGCTAGAAACATATAGTAGAATCATCACCAACTGTCCAACCAAACACCATAACAGAAGTAGTTAAATTCCGCGTATGATAGCTGATCTACTATATGCAACCTGCCTAAATGATCTCTCTGCTCATAGAGCATTACCTGATAATAGAACATTCACCGATAATCGGATGAGTGGCAACACATGTTTCAGAGACAGTAGTACCACGCACTCGATCCTTTTGAAATATGCAAATATTTCTTTTTTTTTGACCTTGTGCATCTAGGATGTCACCACTATCAGGCAATGTCACCACTATCAGGCACTGGATGTGCCACACGCTATTAGTCCTTAACGGTACAATACCAAGTATCCAGTCCAAAGTTGAAAACCATACTTCAAAGGCAGTAAATCTAAGTCTTATTCCAACAACATAACAACAAAACACATTCTCAAAAAAGACTGAAACCCTAGAAAATCTAAAGCAAAACTACCAACTTGTAACAACTGAACCAAAACATCCCAAAACCTCACATAATAAAGATCAAATATCTCAGGAACCCTGATATCTACCAAGTCCCTTGGCCATCTCATGTGCCACTAGAATGTTTGTTAGAAATAGATCCTGTAGGGATAAATGCAGTTAGAGCTTATACCTATCAATTGTTCTATTAAGGGTGTGATACTCAAGGTTATGATTTTGGTGATAAACTTGCACAAGACTAAACTTTGCAGAATTGAAAATTTTCATCAAACTACTATTTTTGTAAGCTCCTACATATCTCTCTGGCCGAACAAAACTCAACTTTCCAAAACAGGGATTTGGAAAACAATCAGGTAATTGTACATGTCAGATGTGCATGTCCTGATAGATATGATCAAAAGAAAGACATGAAGTACCTGGTGACTTACCCAATTGCGGAATCAGATAATTCTACATTTATTGCAAGAAAATTCGGAGTCTCTGAGGTGGATCTATTGGCTGTAAATAACTTGGAAATATTTCCTACTATCTACCCTCAAACAACACTACTAATTCCTACCAAGGGAATTCCAGTTTTGAAGTTTGAAACTACTACTCTAATCTCACTTACAAGTTCTAGACCCGTTATCCCATTGAAGAAACTCGGGTCGAATAAGAGCTCTAAGCGGAGAAACTCGTTTATAGTACTCGGGGTTGGCGTGTTTATTGCATTATCGTTCTTGGTTGTCGCTATTGGGCTAACATTAAGCGTTCGAAAGCAATGGTACCCTCGTAACTTTCAGCCCTTGTCTGCTAGAAGTTCAAAATTGTCAAGTTTTTCACCAGATATCCTTGATGGGATGTCCAAATTAAAGCATTCCTTGCTAAATTTTAGCTTGGAAGAGCTACGACTTGCAACCGCCAATTTCTCTGAGGATTCGTTGGTCTGTGGCTCCGTTTATCATGGCACAGTTGGAGAATCAAATTTTGCAATCGAAGAGATGGGTTCTGAGGTGGAGGCTCACTAAGTTATTGGCATATTAACAAAGATAAATCATCTTAACATTGCAAAGTTACAAGGTTTCTGTTTTGAGATTAGACCTTATCTCGTATTTGAATTTGCAGAACTTGGCAGCCTAAGAGGAATCTTATCAAATGAAAAGTTAGCAACGAAGCTGACATGGGCAAAGAGGATGCAAATTGCATTTAATTTCACAGTAGGTCTCCATTACATACACTACTGCACAAGCCCATCTTATGTTCATAGAAACATAAACAGTAAAAATGTCTTGATAACGATGGATTGGAGAGCCAAGATTTCAGGATTCAAATTGGCGAAACCTTTTACTTGCACCGAAGAAGAGGTAGAGAAGAACAGCTGGTATGAATCTGTGATAGTAGGTCGAAACGGGTATTTGGCACCGGAGTACCTCTATCACGGGTTGGGTTCACCAAAGGTGGATATATATACGTTTAGGGTTGTCTTACTTGAGCTAATGTCGGCTAAAGAGGCAGTTATGGAGGGATGCATGCTAAAGGAGTGCGTTGGGTTTCTGGCGGACGGGGGGATTGAAGGTTCTTCTGGGTGCTTAGAGAAACTGAAGGGATTAAGGGATCCTTCATTGGACAGGGATTACCTATTGGGATATGCTCTATGTTTGGCACTCTTGGCTAAAGGTTGTGTGAAAGAAGACCCTCAACATAGACCCAACATGAATGATGTATTGAAAGCTCTTTCTAGAATTGTATGATTATTTCCTGTTTCCGTGTAATTATACACGATTTCATGAGTTTGAAATTTGTAGTTTGTGAAAGTTGTATGAATATATAAGTGCACCATTCTCAACGTACCAGATATTTCTTTTGAATTTATGTCTCATTTCTCCTTGTGTAGAGGTCATCAAGAGAATACAAAACCAAAACAGGAAGAACAACAAATGTGGCAAGGTATGGTGCATAAAGCACTCAGGATGATGTTGTCTGGATGCGGGGACATTATGCCTTGACCAGCTTTAGTGGGTAGAAAATGAGGGTTTTTGGTTTTTCAGTTAAAGCTTTTCTTATTCAGAACAAAACTGAGGGTTCTGAAGTTATTTGAGGCTATGAGGTTATGTAGGTATTGTTAAGTGCAAAGAGCTTGGGAAACTATGACATCAAGGCGGAGGATAAGTAAGACCCTAGGAAGGGAATTGACTACCTAAAATCTTCATCTTCTGTGGGTCTATATTTGTGTGCTTCAGTATTCTTTACCTTTTATGTTATGTATATCGTTATTTGTCGGTACACTCTGAACCTTGTGAGGAATACAAGTTTTTGGTGAATGAATATTTCAGTGGTTGTAAACTTGGCTATCTCTTTAAATGGTACCTTTCTAATTGTTTACGCTGTGAAGATAAAAATCTTACAACTAGTCTTGCTAAGGAAAGTTTGCAATTACCATTAGGGGTTGTATTATATTTTCCAAGATGTAAATGCTGTGTTTTACATATATGCATAATGTAAATACAAAAGAATATGCAGCTTAACCTTAAGAAATGCAAACATTAAACAAAGTGCCAAGTTAATGGGTAAGAGACTGATATCCGTATTTTAAGTGTATCCCTATCAAGGTAAGAATTTATAATTATAGCAGCAATAAATCACAAATTATTCGAAAGAAATTCTATCAAAAAGCAGAGTTTGACTCACCTAAATGCAACTAAGGACAAATAATGCACAACCATGCATCTCTACTAGAATTGATATTGTTTGGTTCGCTGCCCCATAGTATTTTGCACTCCATACTTCTCTATACTTGCATGAAGCTCTTCTAAAGTTTCTATTTGGAAAGGCCTTAGTCAAGTCCGAAATCTTTGCTGAAATTACCGTCTTTTCAACAGATAAATTGAAAAAGGAAACATATATTTCTCCTGTGGAAGTAAGAAGGAAAACAGATAAGGACTTTAAACACCATCAAACACTAGACAAGCTTTAAGTGACAAACCTCTTCTTCCAGTTGCAATCCAACAACGAATTCCTCCAGATTCTACTTTAGCTGCATGTAAGAAAAGTTAGTTATTTGAGAAATGCAGGGTTTCAAAATTTTATTATAACACAAATTAGGAAACTTAAACATAATCACCTTTGGCTTTCTTAAGTACTGCACACTGACCAGAATAGCTGCTTGTTAGAGTTCCATTAAGATTAAACTCCCACATCTGTTGACATGCAATGGTGCAGAGATTCACATAATCCACTTGAAAGTATTTGAAATTCATAAAAAGGGTATCTTGTTGTGGAATAGCCCAATGATCAAATTTAAAAAGAAAATGGAACAACTGCAATATAACCCCCAAAATCCAAACAATTCACTAAAGGAGAAAAGTACTAAAGCACCACTGAAAAACTCAAAATAAGAACCCCGCTCGCTAAAAAAAAAATAGGGTGTTACTCATTCCATTATTTATGGGGCTCCAGCTTTTGATTCCCCTCTTACTATTTGAAGCCTGCCTAAAATAGAACATTAACTACCGATTTGAGTCATAACTCAACATGTCTTGGATATGACAAGCGAAGTAAGTTACCTGATTGGCTTTCCATCTACAAGGGAAGAAGGAATTAATCTTCATCTCTCCAGATGTTAGCTTCTTTCTTGGAAAAGCATCTAAGCAAAGGTCCTTGTCATCTATGCTTAACAAATGAAGTTTTCCGTCATACTGTTGCTTGTGAATCATCTCTTCATCTCTACAAAAGAGTATCGAAATAATTTCAGCGAAACAAATTACAGTAAAAATTTGCGAACATTCGAAGAAAAGTTACATACGATATCAAGAGTGATTTCCTTTTGTGCAGGCAAAATAATGGCTCATATTTACTTCCCAAGTTATCTTTCCAGCAAATCCTTTCGTGTTCTCGGTCAAGAGCTTCAATAACCCAACGTGTAGATCCGTGATCCTTGCAGCTACTAAGACCAACATACGCATTTGATTTTCTCAGTTTATCAGAATTTCTAGACGGGACGGGGAGAGTCCTGTTGCCACTTCTGTTGTCTTTTTCTCCGGTGATGTAGGGAAACTAGAAGTATCAATAAGGAGGATTATGGTTTGTTACCAAATTAGTTTTTTCTTTCAAAAGTGAGTTAGTATAATATTATTGGTCAGATATTTCCATGTTGTGTGTGCTAAAAGAGTTTATCTCCAATAATATGGGATGTGTGATGAGATTGTACGTGGACTGATCAAGCTAGGGCTATCAATGGAAATGGATTGGATATAATTCGAAATCCGATTCCTTTTTAGAATATGGATGTTATTTTTTCCGATCCGAATCCGATCCGATCCGAATAAGGAACATCCAAAATAATTTCGGATTGGATTCGGATGGTGCCTAGTCCAATCCGATAAATATCCGATCCGAAGTTATATACCGATATATTTATATTTTATCAATGTTAATGTTCTACAACTATTAGAAATATATTATATACAATAAGAAAATAAATTAGAGCACATCTAGCTTTGTGGCTAAGTGGTACTTAGTTCTTAAAACCCATGAAAGGTCATGGGTTCAAGCCTTTGCATCCACATTTTTATTCATCAACTAAAATTATGGTCGGATCGGATTTCGGATTCGGATCTCCGAAAATAGTTTTGGACTGGATTGGATTCAGATGTTACTTATAAAGTTTCGGATCGGATTCGGATTTGCATCAATCCGACTCCAATCCGATCCATTGACAGCCCTAGATCAAGCTGCCTCAAATCTCCTCCATATATGAGAGGAGACTTTGCAATAGACCAAAGAGTCATCTGTAGAAGAAGAAGACGCAGGGAGTTATGATACTACCCTGAAGAATGATAAAGTACAACACAATAAACTCAACTTAAACTAAAATCACATGGTCCAAAGTGTATATCTTCATAATATTGATTCAACCCATAGTTATTTTACGAAAATAACTGACGCCAAGATTCAACTCCCCGGAAACTACATCATCATACCTGAGTTCTTTGTTCATTAAGAGTTAGGTTACAATTCTGTGTGGACTTTCATTTGAACCTAGAATTAAAAAAAGGATCAAATACGGATATCCAAAGATGGTAATACTACTAGTAGCTTATGCTTAAATTATTTAATGCTATAAATACTATTGTCTTTTATCTGTTTTCAGTTGATTGGTCTTGAAGACGTAGTTTTTCCTATGACTTTAGAGCTCGATTAAGTTGTCACAGATCTTTGCAGATATCCAAAACTATCTTGTTTATCATCAGGGGTTTACCCCAATTACTCCCTAAAGATAACTGCAACATGTTGCTTCCCAAAATAATGACTAATGGAAATATGATGCGGATCTTACCTAGACCAGTGAACTTAGTAAAAAAAATTAAGAGAGTGAGCCAACCCAGTGGCAGCATGTCTAAGTCGGGCCATGACTTTCCTTTCAATCCGTTAGCTCCTATCATATTAGCAGCAGCGAAGTCCCTGACATAGAAGTTGATATATATAAACAAAACATAAAACACTTAAGTTATGGAATTAAATGATATGTAATTTTAAATGGGAATCTCAAGTCTCAACGATTTTAGAAAATCATTTTGTACCTAGATACGTTAAAATGAGCTTCAACATCACGCCATGTATCCCAGTCATCCCCAGTTATCCTATTTATGTTCACAAGATTGCTTACTTCCTCCGCCATGGATGATGTCACACTGGTTCCAGGAGAGTGAATACAAGATAGGGCGGCTGAGATCCTTAAGAACCTAGGAACGGATGCTTCTCAGAAAATCTCTCTCTCTCTACATGGAACAACATTGTAGCTTAATAATTACAACTTCTACGGTGGATTTATTTTTACCTCTGACACGATGTTTATCTCATTGACATCCAAGTCATCACCAAAAACACAGTCATTCTTTACTGCAAAAAACAAGAACCAATCAACATGTAAGTATACTGGCGAGATACTTACCAGTCTTATTTTCTGACAAATACAAGATATCAGCTTTCTATTATTGGTTAAAATACATAGTGACTTCTCCCAAAATACTTCTCATTATCATTAATTTCCCTTCTCTCAGCATGAAGAAAATAACAAAAAGTAAAATGTCATGACATATAGATATTTACCAAAATCAACACCCCACTCTGCATACTGTTGATAAAGGGACCTTAAGAAGGCTCTTCCAGCTCCTGATTTAGTATCCACGCTCATGAAACCTTGTGACATCCATGCACATGTCCTATTTTTAAAGCCAATATCCTTTGCCCTCCATTGACGGCTAGAGTCCTCATAGGCAGTTCCCAAACAACGTAAATGAGGTTCAATTATTTTTTCCTTCTGGACTTAATTACCAAAGAAGTCATTGGTACATTTCTCGTAGCACTAAAGAATAATACAGAAAAGGAGAGAAAGTGATCGAGGGTCGAGATTTCTGATATGAGAGTACAACCTTGACGGTATCTAAGATAGGTGTGTTGGCATTGACGGCTTGTGTACTTATTCCTCTCATAACATGAATCTCAAACTTCAAACCCATGGCATGTACTTTATTGGCTACTTCGGAGAAACCTTTCCCACCTTTGGACGAAGGCCATCTCTCTGGATCGGGTATCATTCTTCCCCATTTGTCGATGACATCGAATCCCAGGGAATTGGTATAAGCACCTGCTACCTTCCTCCTATACCAGAGGTAATCCACCACAACATACTACAATATTACGAACAAGAAAAGTTAAAAACAAAAACAACAATTAGGTATCTCGTATTGCAATACTGGTAGAATAACATTTTGAGCTATTATTATGTTAGAGTGATCCTGACCTCAAATCCATGAGCAAGTAATCACTAAGAAACGACTTTCGCATTTTGCATGAACACTTCTTCAGATATGATCCATGAAAAAGAATCATAAGAGTTCCAACCTCTTTGAGGGATTGTTGGTTCTTCGTTTTTCTCCGTTATTGGAGTTTTAGCCGAATGTCCGAAGTGTTGTGTTTAATTTATTTAGGGCAATTTTTTCATTTTGCTTAGATTTTTTCTTCATTATCTGATTTTGGTGTTCTTCCCCTCTCTCTCTCTCTCTCTCTCTCTCTCTGCCTCTCCCATGAGTTTTAAGCTCCTACTGCTTTGTAAATTCTAAACCACTCTCTAACTCGAACAATCTTTTTCTATATAAGATCCCTTTCTTCAATGGAAATTTCAAAGAATACCTAGGTCACCTTCATTTACTTATGCATATTTTACAATCATGGGCACGCTAGAGACATTAGCTGGCCGTGAACAAAGCGTTTTCTAGGAAGAAGATTTTTCAGTTACCAATTTATAGATGGTAGAAAACGGGAAATTTATGACTCTAGTAGCTGTTCGAGACTCAAACAATTATTAACGGTTTATATACATGGGGATACTCAAAGAAATACTATGGAAAATTACTAATTAGTTTGACGCCCATAAACGTCACGGGAAAAGAAATAATCAAGCTTCAAGCGAGTAACAAATAGAGACATAAAAGAAGAGCTCCATTTGCAACTAAATACCAACTAAAACCAAACCAATCTTATCTCCAATACTAATAGTCTAACACTATTTCGCTAATCTGACATTAATTCGATGAGAAGAATCCTAATCTAAGCTTCTCCCAATTTCTTCTACACAAACCAATCCAATTCCACCAAAACCCTACTCATTAAACCACATCACAACGTTCTTACCAAACCAAATCAACTCTACAAAATCTAAATCCGTTAAAGCAACTTAATTACTCACAAAATCAAAAATCGACTTTTAGGGCACACAAACATGTATAGAATCAAATAAAACGAAATAAAAAAAACTTACAAGTTCAGATTCCAGCTTGAGAGAAGAACCAACGATCGATTCACCTGAATAAAGCTTTCGAATCCGCGGCGGCAGAGTACTCGATCTTCGGTTGTGGCCATTAGAGCAAACTCTCTACACTAGTTTCAGAGACGATGAGAAGAAGAAGAATAGCAGTTACTGGAAGAGTTCAGGTTTAGAGAGAGAAAACAGAGCAAAAGCCTCGAGATCAACTTCTGAAATCAACGGCTGGGATTGATTTTTTCGGACAAATGTTTGGATCCGACGGCTCGGGCCCGTTTTTTAGGCCAAATTTGCTTGCATCGGAAACCGACGGCGGAAACACAATAAAAAGGATGACGCACTGAGGCACGCGCTAACGTGCATGCGAGACCGTTATGTTCAATTAGTAATTAAACATTATGGTGCATAAAACCACTAATTGAAAATATGATTTATAGACAATGTAACATGGTTTTCGAGCAAAACAATTTAAGATAAGAAGATAAAAAAAATTATATTATAGACCTACACTTAGACTTACAACATGTCTTTGCCTTAACCCTAAATCAGTTTGACTCTGAACCAAATCATATATTAAGACATATGACTAAACATGTAAGCAAATAATACACATAGGGGGTTTGCAAGACATGAAGAGGTTAAAAGCTTTGTATACTATAATTGGTTGTCAAATGACCTCTGAACTTGGTGGAGGGAATTAGAAGGTTGTAATATAATATACAATATCTAGAGTTGGAATGACTAATTAAAAGCCTCGTAATCTTCGAGTTGCAAACAACTTAGCAGTTGCACAATCATGAAGTGAAAATAAAAGTTTACCAAATCATGTTACAGATGAAAGATTACAACTACAACTTGTGTTGCATAGACACGATGTGTACATCAACAGTAGAAATATGGTCTTATAAAGAGATAATGTTTAGCATTACTTGAATTCCAGCTATTGCCATCATCAAGCTCTCAACTACTGTAACACTGGCATACATGCACAATTCGATCGAATAATAAATAATGGACAAATCCTATATAGAGGTGAACCATGGAGTAACATATAGTTCCTGAAGTAAATGTTTACCATTATTAAGGAAGGCAACGTTGAAACTGTATTACTGATAACAAATGCAGTCACGCAAGTGAATCCAGATGGATTCGAACCATCATCCTCTCAAAGTATGAGAAGCTCTTACTAATTTGAGCTTATGGATTCATAGGGAAAAGATTGAAGAAGTATCGTGATCAATGATCAGACAAAATGGAACGCAAAACATATACTTCCTTCTTTTGTTACAAGTTCTACCAATCCTTTAAACTTGTATGGGCAACCATTCCGTTTTAACATTTCTCCAGTACAAAGGTTACATTGAATATTACTTTAGAATAGTAAAAGCATTATATCATATATACATCATTCTCAGAAACTGTACATTAGCAAAAGGACTCAGATAGAGGGGTGCTCAAAATCTTAATTATACCACTATCTTGCTTTCATTTCCTTCCTTTTCAGTGAGTTGGATATGAATGTCATAGGAAAATATCAAACCAGGCCTTCTGACTATATCCCCTCCTTCACTATCATCCACCTGAAAATTACAAATATTGATTACTTCAGTTATATCTTCATGTCTCCATACCCGTAATAAAAGATGATATTTGTATCTCTCGCTCATAGTACTACTAGTGGTACCTGTACTTTGTGACCAAGTAATGAAAAAATACGGCCATCTGCAGCTTTACAAAGTCTGCTCATGTACAATATCTTGGACCCCCACCGAAAGCCATGAAGTTCTTAGATCCATCACTCATTTCCATCCCTGGTTGCTGTAACACCAGAGAAACACCCAAAATTAATGTCGCACTTGGCCAGTGTGTTGAAAATGGACTAAATAAAATATACAAACACTAACCTCCCATCATAATGGATTAAAGGCAAGGGGATCTTCATACTTGGCAAAGTTCAAATGAACAGTGGAAGAGCAAGCCATAACTGCCCATCCTGCTGGAATCGTATATCCTGACAAATACACAAAGAAATGAAGATTGACAAGATGTTATAAAGGTGTAGTGAATATTCGCCAACCTCTTTGATTGTTATTCTGAAAACCCCAGGAACAATATTCGCCAACCTTACTATTTCACTGATAACCTGCAATATTAGGTTATTACACAATCAGGTTTCCCCAGAGTAGCATCAGGTTTGGGCTATTCATGGTACAAACATAGTGTAACAGCTAAACCTTACCATAAAGGTGAAAGTCATTGATTTATATTATGTCCATGTGATTGTTCAATCAACATTTTCATTGCTTCTTTGAATTGATTCATGCTCTCTTTGAGAAATAATTAGTTTCAAATGTTCAAAAATAAATTAAATATTTCCAAACGCAACTATGCTTTTGTGGCAACCTGAAGGATACCAATTTATGATGGTAATCACGCAAAAATCTATGGTTGAAAAGAATAACTACTGGCGAATAAACTATTAGTGAATAACTTATAAAGTACGAAAAACTAAACACAAAAAAGTAACATTTGATAAATTGGTGAGTGAGTATTGATACCACGACTCCCTCGTTTGCAATCAAGAAAAATAAGAAAATGTACAAAATGAAAGAATTACTTGACCCATATCACTGAGGAAGAGATTACATGACCCATATTACTAAGTAAGAGATCCCCCAATACTTCCCGCTCCAATGCAACATCTACAACAAAACTTATTAGAATGTGATTTTTTTATTTGCAAGGAAAGCCAGTTTTATATAGGGATCTGTAACCCTGAGTTTCCAACCCCAAGAGGTTTCGAAATATTAACTATTAAGAAAATACAAATATACTTGCAATTTGGAAAAAAGTTACTTCACATGCTAAGCATTGAATATGAATTATTTAAGCCGATCCATTGTTGCCCATTCTCCGATAATGTGTCTCCACTAAGTCCCTATCCACAGCCTACATACACAAAAATTGATAATTCCAAGTGAACTTTTAGAAACTGGCATCATTCCTTCGCTTCACAATTTGTACATATAGAACCGACAGAGATCCCATATCTTAAAGCCCTACAAAAATTTGACTTACTCTTAGTTTCCAAAGAGAACCGAAAAAAATATCAAAATTTATTATTTAATTCAAAGCATAAATAACTTAAAATTTTTATGTACTAACCATGATCGAGAAGTAGGACCATATCGCTATCAATAACAGATGTTATTTTATGTGCAATCGTGATGGTCGTACAATCCGAGAAGTGTTTTCTCAGTGTTTGTTGAATCAGGTTATCAGTTGCAGTGTCCACTAAAGTTGTAGCTTTATCAAGTACCAACACTTGACTCCTCTTGAGTAACACCCATCCTATACAAACTAACTGCCTTTGACCCATACTCCAATTTGCTCCATTTTCAATAACTGCAAAACCAAAAAGATGATTAATGTAGATCCGAAATGTGTTAAAAATTACTTATGAGATTAATAGTAAATGACATATTTGCCCCTTATTGTGTGGATTATAGATGTCAGTTGAATGATTATGGGATCAATGGAGCATACATACTGATGGCACATGAGGTGTTTAGCTAGAACATGAGGTGCTACAAATTGTTAATGGTCATAAATATTCTCCTAGAGGTTTAACATTGATATTAGTTATGTCAAGCTACCAAATCTATAATGTTTTGGCCCATCTGTGATATTTTTACGTAATTTTTGAGTTTGTATGCCTTAGTTGATCGATCTTGAATAGTCTTAACACAAACGGCTGATGGTTCTTAAGACCAGACCGAGAATGAGGTGCACACGGTGTTAGTTGTCTCTTTATTCTAAGAAAGAAGAGGTATCATAATCACTTATCAGACAAAATGGAACGCAAAACATGTACTTCCTTCTTTTGTTACAAGTTCTACCAATCCTTTCAACTTGTATGGGCAACCATTCCGTTTTAACATTTCTCCAGTTCATAGGTTACATTGAATATTACTTTAGAATAGTAAAAGCATTATAACATACAAACTTAATCAAAAGTATGGGAATTCACTTCATGGCGATTGCTTGGAAGTTTCGAGACCAATCTTGCAAGATTTCATGGCTCTAATGATGTATTCAAATCTATAACTTCATCCAGTCCATAGTTTTTTGAACAAAAACATTGATATTAAGTGAGAACAAACTTTAGCAAATCATATTTGCTTATGTATAACATCGCAAAAACAAATGAATAAAAGAAAATAAGTAATGTTAGCTGATCCAAAACTTGGCCATAGATTTATACGAGGGTGGGCATCTTGTAATCCTGGAAATTTCCATCCAACAGCTTCGACTTTGCCTATTAAAACAGCCCACAACTCACCAACATTACCATGTATTAGATGTTCGTTGTGACCTACCATAAGCACGCCACCTTGGAAAAGAATGAGGCCCTGGATAAACGCCTTCAAAACATCTAAATCAAGATTGCATAGCCCATTAAGAAAACTAATGTATGGCTTTTTGAATGTTATATCTTTGCAAACGCAACTATGTTTTTGTGACAACCTGAAGGGCACCAATTTACGATGGTAATCACGCAAAAATTTGTGGTTGAAAAGAAAAACTACTAGCGAATAAACTATTTGTGAATAACTTATAAAAGTACAGAAAATTAAATACAAAAAGAGCAACATTTGATAAATTGGTGAGTGAGTGAGTGTTGATACCACGACTCCCTCGTTTGCAATCCAAAAATATAAGAAAAAGTACAAAATGAAGCCATTTAAGGAATTACTTGACCCATATTATTGAGGAAGAGATTACATTACCCATATCACTAAGTAAGAGATCCCCTGAGTTGTTGGCTACTCGATGGAACAAAGACACTATGCCAAACTCTTTTTGTATACCCATTTACATATAATATCCACGGAGTTGAAATAAAAGACAACACATTGATCTCTTATACAAGAGATTTTAAGAGTTTAACCAGATGATCAGGTATATGATCCCTTCTACACGGTCCTTTCAAAATTGGGCACTTTAGCAATTCAAAAACTTGTACAAATGTTCAATGATCCATGATATAGAAGATCGCGATGCCAATGCCAGTATAGCCCTATAAAAGCATATTTATAAGCAGTCAAATCAAGAATGGCGACTTCATATATTCACACACATTAAAACAAATGAAAGATACTTCAACTATAATGTATATAGTTAAAATAGCGATATGAAATTTCTCAAGTCAAAATAGTGGAATTTACATAAGAATGTTGGTATAAGAGGTATTATCCTTTTTTTGAAAATTGGCAACTCTTAAGGATCAAACAGGTCAACTCAAGATGGCAATGCAGACATCTCCATGAGAACATTAAAAGGCCAAGAAGTATGAAGATCTTAGACCTACTATGAAGAAGCTAACAGTCGTGCCCATTTTTTCTTCTTCTTATTGCAATGTAATAGAAGAAATCTGTATATCTCCTAACGTTATCCCTCAAGGCCTAACAATTTCTTAAGGATGATGCAGAAGAATACTATACAATAGGATTTAAATTTTCACTTTATATCTAATATAGCTAGTTGGGGTCTGTCTGCCTCAACCCCAGTTTACCTTTAAGAGAAAATGTAACTTCTTTTTATAGCTCACAAGGAAACACCATGATCAATCTCTGTGTACTTCATTCAAGTCTGGATTCCTGCAATAGAGCAGAATCAGAGACAAGGAGTGGTGGAGTTGTTTGTAATGTAATTTGCCAGAGTAGCAGAATCAGAGACAATACGAATCTGTGATCTAGCGACACGATGGGAATACTTTTTCGGCCTTTTTTGCTCATAGCACAAACACACATATCAAAAAGCTCTCGGTGCTCTTCCCATGCCAATAAGAAAGCAAGCTCTGGATTCTTTAAGAGCATTTTGGAAGTTAGGAAACCCGCGATCGTTCATGTCTGATATAGACGAGATAGTTTCCCGATGAATCTGCCATTTCGGGTATCATAATATTCAGACCACTGGTCCATTGACATCCTCATTGCAACTAAAGAAATAGCCTTTTTAGCTAACTCAGTCCTCCCCATTTTTATGCAAGCTAGCATGAACTAAAACATCAATTGGAGAACATGTCAGATAACAAAAGTAAACTATAAGAGGAATGATAGCATTCAGCAAGTACCTGCCAAAGAAGTGTTCGCCAGGATCCACCATTGTGATATGACCATGGGCTGCGAATATATTACTTAAAAGTTCCGAATAAGTTTCACATCTAACTACCAGGGCATTAGAAAATATAATGTAAATGCAAGCATACAAATATTTTTTATACCAAAAAAAAAAACTAAACTAGATGGATTTGAATCATCATTGTCTCAAAGGTTTTGAGCGCTCGTGCCTTTAAGAGCTTATAGTCCATAAAACACAACAAACTACTCATTTACTCATCCTACACACGTAAACATTTTTGGCATTCATCGTTTAAATGACTTACAATGACCAAATCAATGCAAGCTTTGATAGTTTCTTCTCCATGGTTTAAGATATTACAAGATCAAAGAAAGCAAGCAAACATAGTCAAGGTTTTATTTTCTTATAGTAACACAAGACAACCAAAATCCATCTAGCTATGTCTCTTTAACCTCATATATCTACTTGTAAATAATTCAACAAGAGAATATCATGTTACAAAGATCATAAAATGTTTGATTTGCAGATAAAATCTCAAGTTGTAAACTTGTTTGCTTTAAAAATACTTAAGAAAAATGACATCTATGATGATGAGAAAATTAGGAACCGAAATTGTAATGTAATACCTTCAAATTCTTAGTTTTACTTTCCTGTAATCCTTCTTTTTTTCTTATCCTTTTGACTTCTCTTGCATCTATTTAGATTGATTACGTCCTTTACCTATACATTTTAGGGCATCAAGAGCAAGATTAAGTAGAAATGCCTCCATGGCATCCTTGTCAATGATTTCCTCCAAGTGCGTTTGTAAGAAGAAAAAAATGGATATTAACTTCTGAAAACATGCATGTCAAAATAATAAGGAAATTAATACATACCCAGATGTATGACTTCGCAAGGCAACATAATTGCATGCTCAAGTGGATTGCTAATATAAAGCACCAGGTAACTAACATATTATAGAAGAAAAAACATAATTAAGATTTTTTTTTTCATTTTCTACTTAGGGTCCCTATTCAAAACAAAAGAAGGGGTCCCAATAATCTGCATTTGCTTCTTGCCACCGCAATATTTCTTGTTGACGCTTTTTAAGGCCTAAGTTTTTTTTCAACATTTTCCCTCAAATCTCAAGGCATATAAACCACCTATATGCGTCACTTTCACCAATACTGTCCTTTTCTTTGACAGATCGATGTTGGATTAAAGTTACTTCTCAAGCTCAATATGCTCTTCTCATCTTTATTTCTTTGCTTGCCTCGTGATTAACTTATAAACTTGACTCTCACTTGCTAAGATGACACTAGTTAAAAGTAGATAGATATCAGATAATATAGAAAAAGTAGCTTTGGGGTACTTTTTCATAATATGTGACAATCAGATTGAAGCAATAAATCCAAAAACATCCCAACCAAATTCAGGGAACATGAGCAATATCCGATATATCATTTTCACGACCTGTTTGTTTTTAATCCCGTCAAGACTTAGCTCATGTGATTTCACCATGTAAAGCATGTGCTAGTTGTGGTCCGAGTACGATGCATACATGAACGATATGGATGCATATACCCTCTATGTATACAATAATATACATAAGAGTTTAGGGCTAAATGTTTTCCACGTGATGTTCTCACTACAAAAAATAAAACGGTTTATGATCATTTCCAAAAACACATATTAAAGATTATATTATCGAATGTTGGTCGCTATGAATAGAGAAATTCCGGATCCAACACTTAAGAGCTCGCCTAAGCATATCCTTTTTTATGGTACGAACAAACCTATACCAATCCTTCATGAGAAAAGGGGTACATTTTATAATTGAACAAACATAGAGCATCAACAAAACGCCTTATTTTTCCTTTTATCATTTTCTTCCTAAGGGTGAGGGGTCAATAAACTCGATAGCATCAGCAATAGACCCACATATCTATGAAAAAAGTGCTTAAAGTATAATAACTAGACAATATCAACAAAAGGAATGAGGTCCGGACAAAAGACTCACATTTCAAGTATACATCGAGCAGGTTCCAACCACGCCTTCAATGGTATCATCTACAGGAAAAATGAGTACACGCTTCCCATATTTGACATCAGGGCATTGGTGCACCAATACAACATCACCTAGTATAACTCTAAGGTTGGAACAAACAACCTTATCATCCTGATCTTTGGTTCGTCACATGTTTTATCAGCGAGAGCAATACAGATTGTATCCTTCCTCTTCTTGCCTTGAACAACACATAAGACAATATAAGCCAAACAATGCATCACAATTAAGACTTAGGACTCATAAAAACAATGTACAAAACAGCTAGTCATCAAACATAGGTTTTTCCTCAGCCTCTTAAAAATTTTCACTCAAATCATCAATTGTGTTATTATATTTTTCATTTCATCTCTTTTCCACCTCATTTTTAGTGGGTTCAAATAGTCTTTCCAAATAACCACGTGCAACTAACATAATGGAGCTCAATGGGACTAAGTAAAAGATATTGTACACCACAATGATTAGGAAGCTAAGTTCATCATAAAACATATGGAGACACAAAATGACCTGGTCAGTCATATATGCTCCTATAATTCAAATAGGGGGAAAAGTGAAAGTACATTAAATGAAGTTCCCTTTGAGTGTACGAAACTAAGAAACAAGAACCACCACCGCCATTGACAACCATGAAGAGGATGAGGTCACCAGAAAGAGTATGCATAAAAACAGCCTTGAATAATTGATGCAAAACAACACATTCTACTTATAGCACATGACGTCAGTTCAACCTAAAGTATACTGGTACACAAACTATTAACGAACTACTCAACTATCACCCAATAGATAACTGAAAAGCTAATTCTTACAATTGACGCCCTAGTCCTTTACCTATCATTTATTTAGATATGTTTTTTCCCTTTGTAAGGTACCGTTAGCCTGAGCAAGTATTTTAGGCTTTAATTTGGGTAAAAAAAATATCTTATCAAAAATAATAAAATTTAAAGTTAAGCATTTAAACTTTGAGGTCTACTTACCAAGAACCTATCTACTGGCAGTTGAACATTTCCAGAATTGGCATTGTTCATTGCAGTGATTCGAATTAAAGTTTTTAATTTTCCATTGCAGAGCTATCACCTTATACTCTAATATATCCCTGAACAACTGCAACAATGCCTGGTCGATGTCTGAGTGTTCCCTGAGTGATGCATTCACCCTAGGGGATGCCTGAGTGGGTGACTCAACTCTATAACTAAGTCCCACATATTTCTTATATAAGAAAATAGTTCTAAAAGAAGTCATAGTTTTATTACTTTTATACCACATTCATTATTTAAAATCAAACCCTATAAAGATTAGTCCACAACCCCTTGTGTTTCTTAAGTTGTAAAATCTCTATAATACACGTACTTATAAATAAGTTTTTGCTTTGCACTATTAAATACTAACTAATCCTAATACAGTATGTAAAAAATAGATACCCGAATCGGCGAATCTCAATTTCTCAAATCGAACAACATACACCTACATACCACTTCGCTATCAAGAAACTCAATCTGCAACTCTAACATTTTTTACTATTCAATAAACATAGAAGAAGCAGAGTATAAATAGAATAGTAATGTACCTGTGAACAGGGAATTTGGGAAAGAGATTGGAGACGGTTTGGGCAAAGTTGTAGAATTGATAGATTCCATTTGTGCAAGGGTGTCCATATCTCCTAGAAGCTTATGGGATCTCGAAGAGAAAAACTTGGGCATTGGCTACGTCTTTCACATGCACTGCCCCAAGCCAATGGTACTCCAGGGTATCCCTAGATTCTTGAAGTAGTTGTTACAAAATAGCACAGTCTGCATTCAGTGAAGGCTGGAGGAGTGTCCCTAAACATGTAGCTGGATCAGGGTCGGTGCTGGGGTAAGGTAACGAAAGCTATCGCTTTGGGCACCACTTATCCAGGGGCCTCATTTCACGATCTAAACTTCTCTCTCTCAAAGAAAACAAAGAGTCCAGAGTTATCATAACTCTTAAAAAAAAGTCCCAGTTATAAAACTTTCTGTGATAATAGATGATGATGTTTCTCTCTAAGTCTTAACTCCATCTCTAGCTAAGCCACTCTAAATGCGTATCCCCCCTCTATTGTTTTTTCCATGCTTAACCTTGCAAAGATCTTTTCCTCGCTTACACTTGCAACTAATACGTTGGCGCATTGGGATGCAACTGCGATTACAAATCTATCATTTAAGAAAGTGCAGTTAGAAACTGATTTCCCATGAATCCATATACAGGGGCCTCACTTTGAGTTAGCTTCAGGCCACCCAAACCCTAGCACCGGCCCTGAGCTGGATGGATAACAACTATATACATACCATGTTTTTCAGCATAATCCCATGCTGCTTTCCTAGCCAGTGTTTTTAAAATTTGATACCATTTATGTTTGGAAAAAGGGAAGTGAGCAAATCAACTCTGCCTTTGGTGTCAAATATAAAGATATGATACCATAAAAATATGCAGAAGTTACTAACCATCAATTCAAGCATTGAATTGCTACAACAGTTTCTCCTTCAACAAAGTGTAGTGGCATCATCTTGTTCCCCTGATTTTAAATTTCCTTTTCAATCTTAATCCTGAACTCGAACAAAATTTCAATTAAAAAAAACACAAAAATAACAGCTTGGGTATTACCTATGACGAACCTTGATAATTACTCGGTTCATGACAATAAATGGAAATTGAATACCTCTTCCACGTGAGATATCCATGGAAAGTGAATGACCATGACTGGACGTATGCTGCTTGTAAAAGGAAGTAAATACAACCAAACCATATATGAATCCAACAAAACTATTTTATTTGGATCTGGTGGCAGTGAGTAGAGTACAAATAATGAACAAGGGAAACCTGTTTAGATCTTTCTTTTCTTCTTTTGGATACTCGGTGACTACAATTTTCTTCCCGGCGAAATGTCTCAACAGCAGAATGAAGTGTTGTACAAGTACATGATAAAATTTAAAACTAAGTTGTACATGTCAAAATCGTAATGAAAAACAAAAGTTTGCATTTTATCACGAAACATTAAGAATTTGATAAAATGTAAAAGTAGCTTCATACATAATGAAGAACTCAATCTTCTTTGCAAAATATGTACTTACATATATTTAGTGCCACCACGTCTTCAGAAACTGAACGTGAACATGTATAGCAAGCTTTCTGTACGTGCACCAAAAAGATAAAGTTAGCCAACCATATCTAAATATTAAATACCATATATGTGCAATATTGACGTACCTACACTTATTCCATTGTGTCAAATGTCTTATGTCATAGTTGTTAGTTATAAGAAGCCAGGTATTTAAAGATATAACTTATGATAGGGAATAAGCTGCAGTTTTCCAATCACACGATGGAGCATTACATCTCAAACAAAAAGAATAAGAAGACCTCAATGACACTCTATCGTTACTCTAAATGAAAATAAAAATACTAATGAGAACCCACCGTCATGGTAACATGTTGCATTCCCCCCCCCCCCCCCCCCCCCCCCCCCCCACTGCTAAAAGAGTGTCCACAGGGCAATATCATATCATATTCCATGAAAGTTCCTCTGCTAAATCAGTTTACTACAATGAAACAAAGAGGAAAAATTAGTGATAGGATTTTATTAATTTAACAGTTACTAAAAGAAAGGATTGGTAACATTAGCTATAACTATTAATCATATAAGCCGACCATAATTTACTTGTAGAAATATTTGGTATATATGTAACAAAATGCTTTCATTGATTATATAATATACATATTTTGGTAGTAACTATTTTCCACTTCTTTGCACCATGGACTTGGATATACTTGGAAAGTCTCTCGTATTCTTCCAATGTCCATGCACCTTTGACAGTGTTGAAGTAACAAACTTAGTCTTTAGTAAAATACACAAATAACTGAGTAATCTAGTCATGTAGCAGAGTCAAGGCTGTATTTTTCTTCCATATACTACATCATTTTTCTTACAAGTAATCCCACTTCAACTAGAGACTCAAGATCTACTTAACTTTTCTTATAATTATACTTTGCAGTTTGTAAGGGCAATACTATATTTTTTGATCAAATAAATGACATGTAATAGTTCTGTCAATACAAACTAAAACTACCTAAGATAAAACCCCTTACATCAGCAAGAAAAAAAAAGATCATACTAGCTCATTGACAAAATCAGAATCATAAACCCCCAAACAATAATTACTAATAAGAGTCTATAGAGAACACAAAGCACATGATCATACTAAACCTCAAGTTACACTCAGAGAAAAATTTAAAGAATCCCCAAATAAACTACAAAATAATAATCCCCAAATTATCAGCAACAAAATAAAAAATAATCAAATAATCAAATGATAAATACCTCGAATTCGATGGATTCAATTCGATTAGCAAGTTGCCGTCTACAATTAAGTTTCCAATTGCTTCAATAAACTATATGCCTTCGCTGACAACAAAATCAAGTAAGAAATAGGGAAAGATATAAATGTAGGTTCTGAATCAGAGAGAAGGTAAGACCAAATTGAAACCTAATATGTGTGAGAGAGAGAGAGAGAGTAGTCAAGGGTTTGGTTACAGAACAACTAATTATCTTCTTCTTCCGCATTGTGAAATCAAAAGATTCGATACCATTTGAAGAAATCTGAAACAGTGAGAGAGAAAAAAAAGGGTAGTCAAGGGTTTGGTTATAGAACAACTAATCTTCTTCTACTTCTTCCGCAATGTGAAATCAAAATATTTGATACCATCTGAAGAAATCTGAAACAGTGAAGTGAAGCTTTAACCTGGAGAATGTTCAAAGATTGAAGAAGGGGGGAAACTTTAACCTGGAGAATTGGTTAGAAACCTTACACGAATTGAGCAGGGGAGATTGAGATGAGGGATTCAGACTTAGGGTTTGGACCGCGAAATAGAAGAGGGAGTAGTGATGAACAGATTGAAGTTTGCCATATGATTTGGCTTTAAAGCTTAAAACAAATGTTAATTGACTGAAAATATAGGCTAAATCAGCAGATAATTTGGCAGCTTTAAAATTTGAACTAATTCTGAATTTTTTTGTGGGATCCGACGGCTGGGACTTAATTTTAAAGCATACGAAAGATCCGAGCGTCCAAGTAATCCTCGACTCACGAGAAATGGGTAACGAACGGCCTGGATCGAGAAATGGCTTATGAGTTATTCCTTTAGGTCTATAGATAGGATTCGTACTAAACAAAAAAACCAATATTTCATGTGTACTTAGAGAGTTAGGACATGAACAACATCTAATGACTAATCCTCTCATACATAGGTTCATAATAAGGAGGACTTGAGGAGTACAATGAGAATGAGAGCCTTAAATCTCATAAATGATCAAACCATAATTCTTAAGTTTTGTGGATCTACATCAATACCAGTAGAAGTTTATAAGACTAAAACTAGACCTAAATATGTGGAGCATAGTCCATTATCGAGTAATCATAAAATCAAAATAGAAAAATAGTTTGAGAAAAGCGCAGGAAATTCCTGCTTTGTTTTACTATAATTTTTCTTTTAGATCCTTCGACGGATGTCTTCCCCTTATAGCTTATTTTCCGGGAGTTTCCTCCATGGGTGGAAAAAAAATTACTAGAGAAATCCATTATTTTAGTTAGTTGTTAGATGTGAAAATGGAGCTTCCCAAAATGGAAATTATATTTAGTAATTGAAGATATTTTTCTTAATTAAAGTATTTAAAAGATCTTAATAACTTTTAATTAACCATGGTTAGTTAAATGAGCCAAATAAGCCACGTGCCAAATAGAGAAGCGCTTAGGACCATTCGATTTCTCGGTCCTAAGCACTGAGGACCAAACTTTTTCTAAAGTTTATGAGAATGTCTAGCTCGTCTTGATTGACAGTCGTACCTAGTGGAATAGGATTTGGGATTACCACTCCTTTAATTTACTTTCAAATAATGCTTTCTTGCTTGCTCGTAAACTTCTTCATGGGCAGATTTAGTAATTTGGAAGCTATTAGAGCTAAAACAATGTACCGGAACAATCTCAACTCCAGTTTTTCACTTGAGGTCTCTATCAAACCTATCAGAATTAAAAACAACAATACGTAAGTACATTATATATTAGTAGATGATCAAAATGAAAATAGAAAAAATATAGGAATAATAGAAATGTACCCTGGGTAGCAAGGGGTGGGAACAAGGATAGCTTCTCCGGGGTTGATTAGATAAAAGATGAGAGTCTCGTTAGCTGAAGTCGCACCAGTGGTAAGGACGAGGTTATACATATTATAACTCACTTTGTTTCCTCATATTTCTACCATAAATTTCACTAAAACCTTACATTTTTAAACAATGTCACGACCTATCCATGGTAGAAAAATAAGCCCGATTGCTTCCAGAATCTAATAATAGGAGAACAAGAATCTCCTTTAAAGATTGCGATGTTAGCCATGTCAAGTTCCCTCATCGTGACGCGTTCGTTGTCATGTTAAAAATGTGAAATATTGCCATGCATACGATGATGGTAGATATCGGGAGCGGTATTGAAGTACTTTTTCAAAGTACAATTGATTAGATGGGCTTAACAGATTAAGTTGAGGCTAGTGATATAGATATCAATAGTTTTAATATATCTAAAGAAGAACGAGTATGCAAGATCGTACTTCCCATTACAGTTGGACCAGCAACAATAAATGCAACATTTTACGTCGTAAATGAAAAATCACATTATCTGGGAATCATGGGATGATGTTGGTTGCATAACATGAAGGCCATTCCCTCGACGTATCATTTGGCATTGCACTTTGATTGGAATGGAGGGAGACTTATGAAATCGAAGGCAGTCAGAAGTTAGCTCGAGCTTGCAAAAATACTGTGGCTATCGTAACAGAACCTTCTGAGGAATACGAAGCATAACAATTATAAAACGCTAAACCCACAAAGAACCAACCAACAAGCATCAAAGTCATAGAATATGTCAAGATCAATAGAGAAAAGTGAGGTGTGTATATTGGGACTTGCCTATCATTAGCAGAACGTGATGCTCTTATTCAATTTTTAAAGAAAAATAGGTGATGTGTTTGCATGAACATTCTACGAAATACCAGGAGTCGATCCCAGTTTAACTTGCCATAAACTCTGTTTAAAAGACGGTCGTGGCGATTAAACAAAAATAAAGGACGCTAGCACCTAGACTTCGAGAGGAAGTAAATAAGGAGATCGACAAACTTATTGAAGTCAGCTTTATTCGTAAGGCAAACCATCTCGATTGGATTTCAAACATTGTTGCAGTCCCACAGAAAAATGGTAAGATCAGAGTTTGTGTGGATTTCACGAACCTAAATAAACATACTCCAAAAGATAGTTTCCCTCTTCCTATAATTAATCATTTGCTAGATTCCACCGCGGGACACAAACTTCTGTCCATGATGGATGTTTCATCAGGTAGGGCTGCACACGGGTTAGATCGGCCCGAGTTAAGCCCTAAACCTGATCCGACCCGGGCTGGTCGGGTTAATTACCAACTTCTACACCCGAACCGACTAGGTACAGAGCCCAAACCAGAACCAAACCGAAATGATCGAGTCGGGTTGGGTTTTGAACTCGAGTTTGTTTTTTTTGTTTTTTTTTTTGCTCTTGTTATCTCTTTCTAGATTTACCATTTGTTTTGGATTAAGAGGCATTTTTGTCCTTGTTGAAGTGTTTATTGGAATTGCAATTCCTTCATGATTTGTATGAGTACTAAATCCTTCCATGGATTACTCTATGACAAAGTTCATTTCATAGTAGATTCCTTGTAAAAATAGCCCAATCCCATATACATTGTAAAAATCAGCCCATAGCAGAGAACCCATGGTAAAAATCAGCCTAAGCCCATTGTAAAAAACACAGAGAACGCAGAGGACCAATTAGGGTTTCACAACACAAAGACGAACTTTGAATCCATCACAACATCACCATGAGAGCTAAGGTGAGTATCTCATTCTCCTTCAACCATACTTGAAGAGCTAAGGTGAGTCTTTAATTCTCTCATTCTCCTCCAACCAATTAGGTCTTTTTTCCTTCGATTTTGGTTCTGATTTGAGTGTTTCTGATGTGTAACAGTGGAAGAATAAGCGTATGACGAGATTGAAAAGGAAGAGATGAAGATGAGACATAGATCCAAGTAGAAGTGTTGAATCCCATAGAAAAAGATTTTGGATAAAGGAGATTTCTAGAGAGATTTGAATCCTAAGTAGAAGATTCGAATCCCAAGTAGAAGATTTCTAGAGAGATTTGAATCCCAAGTAGATGATAAGGGAGATTTCTAGATAGAGAGAAGGGAGAAGATTTTGGATCTAAAGAGGTTGTCGACTTAGGGTATGAGAGAGGGGAGGATATTTATATAAAGTTGGTTCGGTTCGGGTTTGGTCGGTTACCCGAACCCAAGAACCGAAACCGATCCGAGTATAACCGAGTTTTAATATCCGAACCCAAAACCGAACCGACATATTCCTAACCCGGACCGAACCGACCTGTTCGGGTCGGCCCGATTCGGGTTTTCGGGTTTAGGTGTTCACCCCTAACATCATGATACAACCAAATCCCACATTTACCTGACGACCAAGAAAAAATAACTTTCATCACAGAGCATAGACTATACTGTTACAAAGTCATGCCTTTCAAACTTTAAAATGCGGGAGCTACTTATTAAAGATTGATGACCTAAATGTTTAAAGACTATCTCGGGAAAACAATGGAAGTCTACATCGATGACATGTTGTGTAAAAGTCTAAAAAAAGAAAATCATCTCGCAGATTTGCACATAGCTTTTAAAATTCTTTGATTATATAGAATGAAGCTCAATTCTAATAAATATCAGTTCGGCATCCAATCAGGAAAGTTCTTGGGGAATTTGATTAGCAAGAAGGGAATCGAAGCTGACCCCGATCACATTCGCACTCTACTATCCATGCCTTTACCAAAAATGAAGAAATACGTACAAAAATTATCAATTTATATCAAAATCATCATATCGATATAGATGGTTATTTAACCTACTACGTGAAGGGACACGAAAAGGCAAAACTAAAAAGGATCCAGAGATCGAGTGGAATAACGAATGTGAAGCAGTATTTCAGGAGTTGAAGAGTTATTTGGGAAAGCCTCCCATAATGAGTACCCCCACAAAAGGTAAAAAACGTATAGTATACCTTGCCGTTACAGAGAACTCACTAAGTTTGCTGTTCATTCAACTTAACGAAAAAATAGAATAATTCGTCTATTTAATCAATAAAACCTTTATTCTAACGGAAACACGATACACTAAAATCGAGAAGCTACTCCTAACACTCATGTACACCTCACAGAAATTAAAATAATATTTTCAAGCTCATTTAATTCATGTAATGATGAATTACCCCCTGCAAAAGGTCTTGTCCAACAAGGAAAAATTTAGACGAGTACAATAGTGGTCAGTCAGCTTGGAGGAGCATGATATTTTTTTTGAACAAAGATATTCAGAAAAGGGTCAAGCAGTAGCAGATTTCTTGGCATATTTTTTAGTCGAAGACCCCAATTGGGAAAAGGATGGCACCGACCTCGTGGAAGAACAATTTGAAGAAAAAGTGTACTGGATAACAAAAAAGGAGTGACGCCTTTTGACCAGCGAATCCGTCGAACTGGCAGGCTCAAGAATCGGCATTGTTCTCATCACACTCTCAAATGATAGGTTAGAAAAATCAATCTGACTTAATTTTAAGGCCAACAATAATAAAATAAAGTACGAGGCATTGATCCACTAAATGGATATGACACTAGAACTTGGAGTGCCCGAACTATCTATATACACAGATTCCTTGTTGATCGTAAACTATTATGCATAACGATATTAGAAAAATAGAAAAATGGTGAATTACGCCGCGTTAGTAGCTGACAAAATGGATAGATTCCAAAAATTTACAATTGAATTTTAACTCGAGGGGAAAACAGATACGCAGATTCCCTTGCTTATCTTATCGGAATTCTTGGGACATGAAGTCATATCTACCCCGAGCATTAATGTCATTAGATCGAATGCCATTAACACTGGGGGCGATGAAGAAAGGGAGGACGATTGGATACAGCCTTTCCTCAAATATATTAGACCAAATAACGATTTTACTGGTAAACTCCTTGAAGATGTCAATGAAAGAAGAAGACTGATAGACAATGCTAAACGATACACTGTTATTGACAATGTCCTTTACAAAAGATCAGTTACAGGGCTTTATCTCAAATGTCTATCTGACATAGAAGCCCTTAACTTTAAACGGAAATTCCATGAAGGCACTTGTAGATCGCATGTAGCAGGATGATCCTTGGCAAATCGCGCTATAACTCAGGGAGTCTTTTGGCCTAGAATGAGTGCGCATGCCATCGAGTATGCGAACAAATGTGGTGTATGTCAGTGACATGGACCCAAAATTCGAGCTCCACCCCTAAAGCTTCACTCTAACAAAGTATATTGGCATTTTAAAAGATGGGCCCTCGACCTAGTGGGGGAATTATAAACACCCCCAGGAAAAGGAGACTTCTTTTGGGAGCAGCCGATTACTTCACCAAATGGGTAGAAGCAGTCCATTTATGTCGAACGCGAGAAGAAGAGGTCATTCACTTCATATGGGAGAATATCATTACAAAGTTCGGTTACCCACGTCTCATTAGAATTAATAATGAACCACAGTTCGTTGGTGAAAAGGTTGCTGCATTTCTCAACAAACATAATATCATTCACTCTCTTTCAAATCCTTATTACCCACAAGGAAACGGTCAAAGAAGAAATAGCCAACCGAACTATAATTGATGGGATAAAAAAGCGTTTAAAAGAGAAGAAATACGAAAATTGGATTCATGAATTACCATATGTACTATGGGCATATCGAACAACCCCACAAATATCTACGGGTGGTACCCCTTTCCTGTTGGCATATGAAACTGAAGCTATTATCCTAACTAAATATAATCACCCTGTACGTAACCACGAAATGACAGATGAAAAGAATGAATTTCATGCAATATGATCTGGATAAAAAAAAAGATAAAGTAATTATGAATCTTGGACGATACCCTTAGGCGTTGGCCAAATCATACAACAAACGAGTTCATAACAGAGAATTTGGCATTCAACACCTCATACTACGGGAACTACCAAAACACAAAAAGAAATTAAATGCAGGAAAGCTTGTAGAAAATTAGGAAGGGCATTTCATTGCAGTCGGTAAAAGCGACCTCGGTTCTTACAATCTGATCACAGAAGAAGGAGTTCGAGTTCTAAATCCTTGGAATACAAGGAGGTTGAAAACATATCGCAGATAAGAAAGTTTCATAGTTTAGATTTTTATCTTTTTAATGGGAACTATTTTCAATTTTTATGTACGTTGCTCTTACATTAATAAAATACTTATGTTTGGTCGATGTACACATCTAGTATACATACAAAACATCTACTATACAAACAACATTGGTCTACTATACATTTATACAGATAACTTGGTCTACTATAAACAGTTCACAACACCTCTTATCAAAACAACAAAACTAGACACATAGGCAATTTATTTCTTTCGCTTCTTTGTCGAATGGTGCAAAGACTATTTTTTTGTCCCTCCTCTCCGCGATCGAGCTACCTACACGATCAGTATCAGAGGAACAAAATCTTACGATATCTTGCCCACGAGGTATCCGTTGAGAACGAGGTACTACATCTTCGACCTCCTCCCCGTCGTCCTCTGACCAATTTTGTACAGGTACAAGACCTGGATCTTCAGAACGATTAAATTTTTTCCCATTTTTATCTTTTACAAACCAAAGATTCTCATCTTTCGCATTTTCCACATTAAAATATTTTCTACACTCAATAATATACTTTTGAAATTCATTCTCTACTATGTCTAACTTACTACCGTTTAAACCAATCACCGACTATATATGACGTTCATGATCAGTCTTAACAACAACCTGTACTCGCGTAGGATATAAATGTTCCCTCGTCCGCTTATTTAAATCATATAGACGATCACGAGTTTCTTTTTGAGCCACTTTAAAGTCTTCAGTTTCTCTTCTACTTTATTTCTCAGCGATATCTCCTTTGTCACTCGAGCTGCAAGCCGAACGTTTTGCTCAGTACACTGGTTTAACGTTTCTTGAGATTTGTTCAACTCACTCTCTAAATTGTCTCATATCATCTTCTGTTCTTTATTGAGTCTAGAGTATCCTAATAAGTAGGAGTAATTAACGGAGTCTTAGTTGTTAGTTGAGGCCTAAATAGCAAGAATTACCAAGTACGGGAGAGAGTGAGAGTGGGGGTGTTGGGTGGTTAAACGTTTGGAAGTGGATAATAAGTTTACTATTTTTGTGGTAGTTAAGTAGTAATCAAACTCCTATTAAAGGAAGGAGTAATCATTAGCAAAAGGGGACTAATTTTGTAATCCATGAGTTGTTGTTATAAAGGTAATAGTTCCTCAGTTAACCAAATATCTATTTTTTTTAATGTTTTCCTATCAAATATCGAATATAGAACTTTATGAGTGAGACATTGCACTACACATTAAACTGCATACATCGTGATTGCGTGCCTGTTTGGCATTGGAAGACACAACGTGAAACTGCAGCAGGCCTATTACCTTCTTCTTGTATCCCTTTACCTAGAGACAGTCCATGTACCTTAAATTAAGCTTTCCCTAAAGACAGTCTACTACTCACACAATACACACAATGTATTCGTAGGTTAGCCCTTTCAACCTTTTAACTCTATGCCTATCTATCTCCTTTCATTTTTATATATGCTCCTAAAACTACTATAAGCGAGTTTCAAAGATTTTTTTTTCTTCCAATTCCTTTGGTGACTAATTTGAAGGCAAACTTGAAGAAAAAAGGGTTTCCAAATCTATTTGTGTCTTAAAGCATACATTATTCAATACATACTTATACATTTATACAAAAGTATAACATAGTTGATCCTCTACCTTCTCAAATTAATAAAATTCGCCTAAAACAAATATAATCAGTTAAAAGCATACACTATTGAAGTACTATTTGTAAGAGATTAACTTAATTTCACCAATCATGCTAATTGTTACTACATGATCATTGATTATGACTCCATATACCGTGCCTGCCATGTGCGGTTAAGCCACTGAGTCTTGGTAGTAATGCCTGAGACTTTTGATTGTCAAAGTATCCTTGGTCCAAGTTTCAGCTATGCATACTACGAACAGCTTCTGTAAAACAAAATATCAACTTGGAGCAGGAGAATAAGGTATCCCTCACTGTTATGTTGAAGTACCAACATCGGCAATTTGTGAAGGTCTCCATTTATGGTTGAAGCAATTGAAGCTTGTCCTATCAATCACCTTATGTGTGCTTAGTTTATCATCTATGCAGCACAGCAACTGCTGCAAACCAACTCCCTTTAGGGCAGATGTTTCTACACGTGTAACATCATGAGGTTTAGATAGTGGAGCATCTGTATTTATCTCCCAGTCTTTCGCAGACTCATTTTCTTGGTTGCTTACAATGTTCAATTTCTCAGAACTGCTTAGTTGGTCATCCACTGTCTCTCCAGTTGACAACCCAACTCCCATTTGGTATTCATTGACATACTGCACGAATGGCAAATCAGCTTCCACATCAGCTTCTTGTCCTTCTAATAAATTGACAGCCTCTTCATCTTCTTCTTCTACAGATCCATCAATTTTGTTATTCTTTCCTTGAACATCAATCTGCACAGGTTAATTCGAGAGGATAAGGGAAACAAGGAAAATGTAAATGACATTGTTGAATAAAACAGCCTACCAAGAAATTTAAAAGACAGGCCCTGCTGAGGCACTCCTGTGTTTTATGGATGGGCGCCAATTTCTAACCATTGGTATCATGGATGGTGAAATATAGTATGGCAAATTAATGGCTACCAAATGTCGCACACTCAGAAAACAATACTTTGCGAAGTGATGTTTTTTGACAAAAAGAGCAAAAATAGTACTTTATTCCAAACTTCAATCATATTCTGAAGCTTCTCCTCAGATACCCCAATTTGCTGCAGCACTTGCAGTACACTTGACCGCTGCTCTTCAAGATTTTCTGCACTAGAGTCCAGAACATGCTGCAAGAGTTTCAGATTGTGTTTAGTAGAAGGGAGAAAAAATAAAGAAGTAACCAAGTCAAAAAAAAATATAGGAGTAACCAAGTCAAAAAAAAATAAAGGAGTGACTAAGTCAAACCTAGTCATCAGAACATCAATGATGCGAAAATAAAATATTTGCAGTACCATGTTGTTAATCACGAAGATTTAATATTAAGGCTGTGGTTGGTACCCCAATGTTACTTCATGGGGCCATTGAACTTTTAAACCTATCTACAATACATGAATCCCATAATTAGCAATTTTTATGAACCAGGAACGATTGAGTTGGAAAATTATAGCTTGTACTAAGCAATGCATAAATTGGTAAGACAGAACTTTGTAAATTAGTATACTGCAACACGGTGTTGACCGACCCCTAAGTTACTCGAACCAAAGAAGTAGACGGCATTTCGAGGGTATGCAAGCGTGTCTGTGTGGGCTGGAAAAGTAAAACTTACTATTTATACTCTAGTTAATGAGTGGAAAGTGCAGAGAAAAATATACCGCTCGAATTTGAGATTCCAGAGTTTCTTTTAAATTTATTCTTACTCAAATCCATTAATGATTTCTGCTTAATCATCCATGAACTTTTGATATATGCTTGGATTAGGGTTTAAGGAGAAAGCAAAGGAGAATCCACAGAATCCAGTTCAAGATATTAACCCACCACAAATATAGAGTTTTATGTACTCAACAACAAGCAGCATCAACATTTTGCAAATCAAACAAATCATCACTTGCCAGCCTCGGAGAAGCGGTGTGTATCCAATGATCGAATACCAGATGAAGCATTAACAAAAACAAAACTCGAGGTAGCAATCATTTTAGATGTTGGGTCCAATGGATTAACAATCATTTGGAAGTATTGAGTTTGTGGTCGAACTTATGAAGGGAGGGAAGAGTCGATAGGTCACGGTCGTCCCCTACCCATCTGGGTCTTAGTCGGCATCTCTATTTCTCCTCTCTAGAATATTCTATTTTATTTTTAAAAAATCGCTTGTTTTGAAATTAGATATAATTTGGAGGAATTTCTATAAAAGGAATTTCCCATAATTGCGAGGTCTCCTTAATCTATAAGAGAGGGCCTAAGCTAGTTTTAGAGGTGGTTGTTTGTGTTGAGTTTCTTTTATGTATTGCAATGGAAGTAATTAGTTTTGAGTTGAAGTTCTTTTGTGTATTGTTAATCATTTGCTTCAGCCGATTATACACATGCATACTGAATACTTTCAAGCGGCCATGTGCAGATGGATGATGAATTAGATGACGAATTTGTTATGAGCGAAGGGGCTCCTTGATCATTGGCGAGAAGGAGGATATGCAGGTTCCTGCTCGAACAGAGACATAGTCTGTTCAAACCATTTAGGTTCTGGGAGGTTCTGTTCGAACAGAGATCGAAAATCTCAGTCTGAAGACTTGTTTTAAGGCATTCGCTCTTCTTGGGATACGTGTGATCTTTTGTAATGTCTCCCAAATTAGGTTAGAGAGTTGAATTCTAAGTTTTTGAGTTGCACCATTAATTTCTTGAGAGAGATTATAATCAGTTCGACGAATTACTGAATTCGGTGTCGCCGCCGTAGAGAGGTTTTTACTCCATCTTGGGGTTTCCTCTACTGCATCTCGTTGTGTTTGTAAGTAGGTTTATTTCTTGCTTTTGTCGTTGATCTTAGATTTGTATCTTGCTATAGCGTAATTGTTAGAATCGGTAAACTAGAGTTCCAACGTTATCCGCATTAAAGAGGAATTTTCCTAACATAATTATTAAATATAAATACTTCCAAATAACAGCGAGGAAGATACTATTGGGCATGACTTGTTCATTTACTTTGCAACACACTTCATGAACCTCCCATGAAGGAGTTGATCAATGCAAAGATGTTGAGGGGATAGTTGCCTTGGTACATACTTGTGGGTGTGGGAATCTTACGGGAAGGCTCCTTTGATATGAATGAAACGAGTGTCATGGGTTCACTGCACAAGAGCAGCAGGGAGTCACCAATTCAAACGAATCACAAACCATTCACACGCCAACACGCATATAGCAAGACATCCATTCCCTCTACATCCTTGCATTGATCAACTTCCCGGAGGGGAAAGGTTTATGAAAGGTGCCATGAAAAAAAAAAAGTCCAACAACCACGGTGTACGTGATGTTACCCTTGACATACTTGTATTGATCAAGTCCGTGCAAGGGAGGGTCACGAAGGGTGCAACTGAAGAAAGCAATCAAGACATGCCCACGAGGACCTTCCCCCTTAGATTCCCACGCCAACAAGCATGTTACAAGGTAAATCTCCCCTCAACATCCTTGCATTTATTAACTCCCGAAGACCAATATGAGATCAAGATACCAGTTTTTGAAATAGACGATCAGAGCTCTCCAGGACCCCATAATATCTCTGTGGATTACAGTATCGTGCGAGCTATTGAATCTTTCTTCAAAGAAGCTCGGGGGGGGGGGGGGGGGGGGGGGGGTGAATATGAAGGGCAACATTTAATGGATTGCTGGGGAAAAGGAACTAATCAATGTACTGTGAAATCATTGGGTTTCTAATGGTCCACTTTGTAGCTTCCCTAATTATCAAAACTATAGCATTCGTACTCGGACACATGGTCTGCCCACCAAACTTGAGCAGGAAATGCAAGAATATTGAGGTGAATATCAGCTCAGTGTTACCAATGGCAACTAGAAAATATCATTGTATCCGGAAAGATGATGTACAGGGCAAGTTTAATGTAAGAGCTGCATATGAATAGTGAAGGGATAATAAACCTAAACTGTGGTGGTACAGAATACAACCTAATTGCTAATTTTAGGTAGAGGTTCATGAACAGAGCTTTACCATCAGATGTAACACTTCAAGGAAGGGGTATTACCATTCTCTCTAGATGTTACCCTTGTCGAATAAAAAATCTATAGTCCATCTCTTTGGGACTGTGACCTAACTGACACAATCAGGGACTCCTATCCAATTGTTTCACTAACAGGATGACACACACCGCTTCAAGGATCAACGGAAACTGGTGGATAATTCTGTCCACTACTAGTAAAAGACGTGGAAATGCGTCATTCTTATCTCATTATACTTATTTTGTCTGAAAAGAAACAATCTTTTATTTTACAATGTACAGGTAATTCTGAAAAGAAAGAACTCTTGAAGAACTAAAAAATGTTTCCAAAAAAAGTAAAATCTGCCATGTACAACTCAGCTCCTTTCTTTTTGAAAAGTTGAACTCAGCTCTAGACCTTTAAATCCTGAAGTCTTTTGTGGGCAAGATCAGATTCATAAATTCACCTACAATCAAGTCATGTTATTGAATACCACCACACCCTGATGAAATAACCCCCATGGTGAACCCTGGTTTTGGGGGTTACGGTGCTGTGCCCAAGAAGGCCCTTGTGCAGCGATTGGAGTCCTAGTAATGAATAAGAAATACAACTTTTTAAGCTCTAAGCACATCTATAGTTGAAGCACTTGGCAAAGCTGTTGCTTTAGGCTACAGTAAAGTGTTGCCATCATTTGCAGCTTCCAAGCATTAAACTTTAGCCAAGTACCATGAAGATTGATATCTCTGTTGGACGGGCTCAAGACAAAGATCCATAGACTGAGGACTCCACAAGTGCGAAGGGGAGGTAAACTTTAGCTATAAAGGAACTAAAAGAGGGACAGACTCGCCAGCAATGCTAATAAATGGCACATGAGTAGACCTACTTTTATTTCAAAAGTGAAAAAAAAAAAAAAAACAAACCATGTGGAATACTTTAGGTGTAAAATATAAATCATTTTCAATAGGAGCTGCAGACTGTTTAAAGAGAGCATGGATGCCAGCCTAGTTGGGACGTCATTTTTTACCTAATAATGTCTATGCTTCTACTGATTTTTACCTAGGGTTTGTTGTTTTTCTATCTTTCTCACTGTATCTCCTTTTCTCATTATATCAATCAAATACAAAAGGCTTACTTAGCAAAAAAAAAGTCTAGTTACTTATTCCATTTTTACCATGAAATAGCAATAGTGTGCAAGTAAATATGATGAGTGTAGCAGACAGTTTTGCATTTAGATTGTGCGGAGCAATTAAAATTCTCTCATTCTCATACCAAACCATTTTTCATAGTATTCCTTGAAAAAAAAATCTAGTTTATAATTCTGTTTGGGATATGGTCTAATTAGACAGCTATTGCCCTTATCTTAACTCTTGAAATTTATCGGATAAGAATGAAATGTTCCTTAGTCAACAAATTTGTATTGTTAAGTGATAACTATATACAAAATATATATTCGTTCTTTAAGTGATAACCTAGTTGCATACACAAAACGTGCATTGCGGTAGTAAAAGTAGGTAATGTTCATACCACAAGAAGATCAGCTTCCACTACTTCTTCAAGGGTTGCATGAAATGCCTCCACCAACTGCAAAAATCATATAACAAAAAATACGAGTTAAAAATAAATTGATGATCGCTTAAAGATTAACCGAGTTGATGGTTCTACTTCTAATACCTGCACAGGTAGATCTGAAATAAACCCTACTGTATCACTAAGAAGCACTTTCGTCCTGCACAATGAAAACCAATAAGACCCTTAAAACCAAATTCTACTCAGAATAGAAACTTTTTTCAAATTTCAGAATACAACAGAAATGATTCCAAGTCCGTTTCTTTCATCACAGTACCCTGATGGAAGAAGTACACTTCTCAATCGAGGATCAACTGTTGCAAATAACCTGCAAGATTTTAACACAATTAGTGAGCAGGATTAAACCCAGAAATCGATCTATTGAATAAAATGATTTTGTGGATAGTGTACCGATCATCGCTGTAAAGATCACTATGTGAAAGTGCATTAACCAGAGTAGATTTTCCCTGTCATTAAAACATCATGTTTAAATAAAAAAGTTTGATTAAATAAATGAAAAGGCAAAGAATATTTTTACTGAGTCCTAAGCTTTAGAGCATGTAGAATTCACATACAGCATTTGTATACCCCACAACAGCAACAGTGGCTAGGCCTTGTCCATGTAAGCCTCCACGCCTCCTTCGACTAGCACGCTGCACAGCCCGAGTACGGCGGACCTCTTCAATTTGGGATAGTAAATAAGTCTTCCGTTCAATAATTCTGAAATTTATAGTCCATTCCATGCCACATCAGATGAGGAAAACAATCACCATGGAACAGGCAGTTGCATCATTTGGCTAGATATCCCTTATAATACCATACATTTTGTACAGTTATAATAATGCCGTGAATATTTTGCCATACAAACAATTAACCAACCTCTATTCTTTATTTCTTTTTGAGGAGGGGGATAAAGACATAAAAAAACTTGCAAACCTCAAGAGACGGTACATATTAAGAAAATGCAAAAAGTGAAAAGGTAATAAGATAACCACTATAGAAAAACACCAACAACGCACTTTCCTACAACATTGTGGAATCAGATCCCCTTGGGAGCAGGATTACGACTATATAGTACCACATAGTGCCCAAGAAATCAAAAAACACTCCAAAGTGCACTTAAATTTGAAAAATCTCCCAATGTCCAAAAGACCAGCTAACCACGTGAGTAGACCACAACACCTAGCCCTTGGGATATTAAGAATCAAAACAAACGTCGAAAAGAATAGACACTTCGAAGGGAGATTATTTCATCAAACTACGTTAGACTGAAATTCTTGGAAAAACGATTCTACAAAGCACGGTCAAAACAAAACCAACTGTATGTTAACACAGAATGTCTTATACAGCAAACCCCGTTTTTTAAATCACATCAATCTCTATTGACCCACTAACTGGCTAAGAATATGTGGCAGACACCCTCCATTCACTCTCCAGTCATAAGCGTTTTGACGTAAGTGAAGGGCCCAAACCATAGCATACCATTATGTAAACCAAAATCAGCTATGAAGAAAGTTTATAGAGACAATACTTGCAAGTTATCTCCATAGGAGGATCCCTACACATCTATCATTCATGCCAGAATCTAGTCTTCACCTCCATTCACCAGCATAATGTCAACACCATCCAGGAAACTAGAGGAATCCACACAAGTAACGCATTCCAAATAAAGCCCTGAGGAATGAATGATTTTCACGCCTACGAATTCCTGCATCAGGTCATATCTCCATAACCAGTTACCCAGAAAAAGCAATGTTCATCTCCATATTGAAACAGAGACCACATCCTATCCCTTTGGAGCATCTTTGTCGTCCTCCCACCAGGCTCATCCCAAAGGAAGCGAGCAGTCATTCTCTACGATCTCCCACCGGCTACCAAAGCAGGGATAGGAAACAGAGACAAAATAATTTAGAAAAACTTGAGTGTATTTAGCCAACTCCATTTACAAGTTTTAATAATTAACCTCCTCTTACAGAGGAGTTTCCCAAATCTCACCAGAATTGAATTTTGGATATCAATACAGTGGTCAACTCAGATAAAAGATGCATAATGAACCAACACGGCACCCAAGAGCACGTGTCCGAGCACCAGACATCTCGTCAACACCAAGTATCTAACAGTTAGACAGACTGTTGTGAGGCTCAAACAGATCGCGAAGCTCAAATGCAAAGACGGGCTCGAGAAGTCATCTAGAACGGATACAGTATCATATTCCAATTGAGTGAGAAATCCCAAATCAAATGCAAACTCGAAGCTTATAGCCCTAAGCAACAAAGGGGGGCTTCATCCTACACGTTGAACAAGATATCAGATATTTCAGCCAGTCAGCCTCCTCGAGCTCTTGGAGCTCAAGAGAAATTCAATGGGATCTATGAACCAAAACCACATATGGATCCATATCCTTCAGAAAAAAAAAAACCCTACTCATTACTGTCAGCATATAACCAGGATACCCCAGCTGGTGTGATCATAATCTTTCTTAAAACCAACCTGACAATCAGTACAGAAACCCCGTACAATCTCAACTTTGCTCCGAATATTTTTTTGGTGATAGCATGCCATCTAAGATCTGCCTGATATTGGGGAAGGCATCATGAACCTAAAAAATAATAAAGCTAATCACACCAAGAAAAAGCGAAGCAAAAGCTTCATCATGGATCCTATAGTCTACATATAAGTATAATTGGTATGTAACTAACTCTTAAGGTACACGAAAAATAGTATCTTTAAATGAAATCAATGAAAGTGGTATCAACTCACCAGTTCCAAAAAATGCATCCTAGTGGAACTTGTGCAACACCGCCTTCTTCACAAAGTAATATATGCCAAAATCTGAAAAAGAAGCCCTTGGGACATCGCCTGGGCCTGAACCCCTAAACAAGAAATTGTCATTGCCTTGTAAATCTCCTCAAATACAAAATTCCTTAAAGCCGTCTATCCTGATCCGAATTCACAGAAATGAAATTCAGCTCACCCATCAATGGTCTACAATGATGTAAGTCTGATAAAGGTGAAAAGAATACTCAACGTTGTGATCCCAGATATGAGTGTCGTGAGAGCATAGAATTTGATGGATCTTAAGTTGATCCTGTTATACCATAAGAACAGTTCAGGATCCCAGCCTTGAGTTTTTCCCACGTGTCTTCTGGTATACAATTTAATGATTATGTTCAAAGGAGGGTGGATCCATGAATAGCTGTTGATTGGGCATCTGCTAATTGCACTATGGTAGTAGTAACCTCATTACTTGACCTAGCTATCACTATAGTGCAGAGATTAAGTTCCACTTTATGGAACATAAGGTGTGCGAAGTTGTGTAGTTCAGATAAGTTCTGCATAATTTGAGCAACCTTTTCTATGCATGTCCTTATATGCAAAATAAGGCAGTTGTTAGCATTGCTCACAACATAGTACAGCATAAATACACAAGACATATTTAAAGCTGATAGTCAAATACTAGGAGGAATGATTTTCGTGAGACTTATACTGATCTTCCTTCCTACTGATAGTCAAAGATGTTCTTATTTTGTTATAGCAAGGCAGTCAGTAGCACTGCTCACAACCTAATACAGCATAAATCGATAAAACATATTCAAGTTGATTGTTATCTTATAGGAATCGTGGGTCGTCCCCACAGTCGACCACGACTCCTACATTGACTACTTTTTTACTTTTAGTACTTTCTATTTCCTTGTTTAAGTAGGTCTTTTATTCAGTAATTGCTATTTTGGGGGGAGTTGTGGGAATCTAGGGTTCTCTATTTAAAGAGGCCTAGATAGGAGAGTTAGAGGATAGTTGGAGTCACTAAAAGTTTAGTAGAGAAACCTTAGAAAGGAAGTATAGATTAGAGAGAGATTGTTCTTGTTCTTTTGTCTTTAATTTTCATCAAATCAAGTTATTCAATTTTTGTTCTAAGTTTAAGGATTCTGCTTGTAGTTTCTAACAACTTGGTACCAGAGCCACTAAATTATGTAGGAATTTTTTCCTTTTACAACAAACGATGGGGAAGAAAATGCCAAAGAAACAAACGCAAGGCGAGCAATTGAAAACGGCAGAAGAGTCTACCAAGTTGCTTATGGAGTCTAAAAAGAAGCTTACGGAATCGAACAAGATTATGTCTAAACAACTTGAGGCGATGCTTGCCAAATTGTATACCCTCGCAAGTTCCGATGGTGACCGAAGATTTACCGATGCCATTGAAGATGTAGTAGTAGGAGAGAAGAAGATTCACGACGAAATGTATGTAAGAGCGATCGTCAGGATTTCGGAGATTGACGCGGGTGTTGTGATCGAGGAATCAATGGGAATCGATGGACTAAACTTAAAGATGAACCACCACGAAGGAACAACGGAGAGAGAAGCTCGTCGTGAAACCCACCAGATTGAAACCCCCAATTATCAAGAAGTGCAACCGAAGAAAACCAATACCGTCGCAGTCTTGATCGGCATCCCATATCAACAGTGGTAATAAATGGTGCAAGGCTCACGATTGGTGCATGTACCCCACACGAGAAAGGTATGCAAGCCACAAGGAACGGAGCAGCGTTGAGACCCCACGGCAAGGGGGGTAGTATTGGCGAAAATTTGATGATGAAAGAGGAGTACTTGCTCGAGTGGGTTCAAGTCGAGGATAGTCAATACCGGAGCGAGTTTTGCAAATCATAAACTAGAAGCTTAGAGTTTCATCCCTGAAACCCATTCGAATCGAGTTGTAGTCGCGAAAGAGAAAGAACTGGGAGTGATTCGGTGCAAGCAGGTGCATCGTATCTCTCACAAACCATAGCCAACTCACGTGCTGCACATATGCTAAGCAGTTTAAATTATTTTGGTCCAAGCCCAATCCCAGGAACTAGCCAGATCCAGCCAGTTCAACCAAACCCAACCAAACCCAGGAACCAACCAGAACCAACTAGCTTTACCAGACCCGAGCCGAAACAAAACTCTAGTCAAGTCAGGGAAAGACCCTGCAATAGTGACAATGTTGATTGAGTTTCCGATCACGGGTACGACTATGGTCAACTTTCCACGATCAACCGATGTTCTAATACCAACACAGGTCGTGAACCTGGCTAACGTTGCGGTAGATGCAAATAGTGAGGACTCCACAACCAAGATTTTGATGGCAGGACATCGTTGGCATGAGAGAGGAAATTGCTGGAAAAAGGGTGGTTGGTATGAAGGGGCAGGAGATAGTGAAAAAATCAATAATAACAAGGATGAATATCATAGAAGAGAGGAACTTGCGAAAGGAGAAGGAAAGTTGCAGAGTTGTTCTTGAATAGAAGAAATACTAGTGGGTGATTTGGTACACCCATGTGTATTTCAAACACAACAAGCAACTCCGCAGCTATTGTGGTACACGTGTTGCACTCATTAAAGAAAATAACTCCAGCAGTAACAAGCAGCCTGGAAACAACATCAAATTTAGGTTTTGCCGCTTATGGAGATCCTACCTTTTTACAGTATTCTGAGGCTCTCCCATTCATTGATTAGAACAAATCCCCTATAATTGATGAGTATAACGATGAGGTAATTATTTCAAAGTCTATTGATCCATTTTTGCAAGAGTTTGAAGAACGTCCAAGTAAGACTTTTAATCAGTTCTTAAGGATTCAAGACGAAGTCACACACACGAAGTCACACACGAGGTTTTCGACTGAAAAATTGTGCCTCTATCTCATCGCAAATCAAGTGGGTACAACAAGTATCGTGGGAGGATTATAGCTGTCCTATGCTCCGGATTACTCCTACCTTCAAAATTCGTGGATGAATTTTTCAAAGACCCAGCTTATAGGAATCATGGGTCGTCCTTACAGTCAACCACAACTCCTACATTGACTACTTCTATTTTACTTTTAATACTTAATATTTTCTTGTTTTAGTAGGTTTTTTATTTAGTAATTGCTATTTTGGGGGGAGTTGTGGGATTAGTGGGAATCTAGGGTTCTCTATTTAAAGAGGCCTAGATGGGAGAGCTTATAGGAATTGTTGGTCGTCCCCACAGTCAACCACCCCTAACCTCACATGCTTCGCCCACGAACGATCCGATGTTAAGGAGTTCAAATTAATTTGTTGAAAATAAAGCAAAACCAACAAGGCCTTACTATAACCCATTTTGGGGACCCTTAATGCAAATCGTGCAAAACCCTTTCAAATCACTTTATCATTGCTAGGGAATATTATTGTAGGGGGAGGAAAGAGAAAACCCATGTGATTTACTTGATGACAGTTGTCCATAACATTACAACCAATGTCGCTTATCCTTTATTTAGAATTTTTGCCTTCAATTCTTTAGATATGTGATAAAAGGTTTTAGGTATAGATAGGTAAAATAAACTGTGTTTAACAATTATAGTTGTCGCTTAATATTAATCGGTTAATTTAGCCAAGTAGCTGGCTTCCCAAGCCGCATTGTAGGTAAGAGGTTACTGTTAGGGAGCCGCCACTGCAGGCTCGTGCCTCAAGCCTTATATATATTAATTACATGTTTTGTAACATTGACAAGGGTACGCGTGTCGATGGCCGACATAGGTAGGAGGTGTCGGACGCACCGACTGCAAAATAGGCCAAAACGCTGGCACGGCCTTATACTTAGTTTTTCCCCGCATTTCTTATAATCTATGTCATATTAACTATATATGCAATATGAATCATTTCATTTATGACGCTAGAAACTACAATAGAACTTAGTACTATTGAGTAACATGTCTAAAGAACTAAATTTTTTAAAATATATGCCATAAAGTTGGTGATTGAAGCAAAAAGTGCCCATTGGTGTGTCCAAGCGAGTGTCAGTGTGTCCGACACGTTTGGACACCAATTTTTTTTCAAATACGGAGTGTTCATGTTACATAGATTACATGTGACAATTGTACATCCTTTTTTTTATTATTCCTATTAACAATTGGCAAATATAGTTACTAAGGCAGTTTGTCAAGTGAGTTTTCGAGTGAGTTCTGAAGGTGGTTTTTGATATGTCACCGTCACCTAACGTTATATAATATGGTAAGACCTACTTGAGTCCTACTCGATTTTTACCTCACTTTTCCTCTTTCTAGAAAATTTTATTTTTGGTGAGTTTTAATATTTGGATTCTTTTGCAAGTAGAATTATGTTTAGAGCTGTTTTTCAATTAGCAATCTAAGTAAATTTCTATTTTGTGATAAGCATCTTTCATTTATAAAAGTAGAGCTTATTCTAGTTCTCAATTAAGTTGGCTAGAGAAAATTGTTTAGTTCTTTAGAGATTCAATAAAAGAGTAAAGTTTCTTTCAATAAAATTGCAAATTCAAACTTGCTTCCGCGTGGTTGTTTACATCAGTTGTTGGCAAGCCAGACACAAGCAGGCACCTTCATACCAACTTTGGGGAGTGTTAGAAACATGTCCAATAAGTTCAATAGCCGTGTGCAAATGAATCATTTAAGTTTGTTAATTTCGTAGACAGAAACTATTTTGTTCCAGTAAATCTACATTGTCTGTCTTACTCGCACTTATGCAACACATTGTCCAGCACTTAAAACGAGTGGGTCTATGTTCCTATCTACTGTAAGTCTGTAACCAACCTACGCTACAAATATAAAATATCTACAAAAGATTAATAATAACTTATATACAACCCTTGTCCACATTTTCTCTCTCTCTCTCTCTCAATTTAAATGAGCTATAAAGGAGAACACACTTCATTAACTATTTTCCGCGATTATCAAGTTTTAGTCTATTGTTGAGCATGCCTAATCACCACCTACATAACAAATTGCTAATGAATACTGGAAACAAACTCGATAATATAGTAGATATTTCCTTTCTACTTCTCTTGCAACTGAAACATCCCTAGTAAAGTATTGAATCATATGTCCACAAAAAAGGAAAGAAAAAGAATGTATATGAAATGTTTGGAACAAAAGGGTAGACCCAACCTTCGCCGTTGGAGCTGGAGTTCAGTTTCTCCCGCACCACCAATAAAACCGCGGCCCCCGCTTCCTCTCCTGCAACGAAGGTCATGCACATCAGAATACTCTTTATCAATAGGAATAGTCCAGCCATGTCACCATATACAAGATTAAAATTCAGATATATCAATTGAAAGGAACCAGATTTATTAGAAAAACATGTAGCGTGTACAAAATAATAATTTCAATAATAGACCCCGGGGATGGAGCTATTTTTGACATAAAACAGCTGAGATTTACCAACTAAGTTAACAGCCAATGCTCCTCAACATGCACAGAAGCAGAATCCTTCCACCTAAACAAATATACGTACTTTGAAGATGCCTGATCAGCAAAATTTTCCTTTAGTTCACATGTTTATCCGTACTATATGTAGAACTGTATAAGACTTAGAACTTTGCCTTCTAAGGTTCCTACTCTGATTGAATGGACTTGATAAGAGTTTCTTAAAATAAAACCAAATTACTGCATCAGTTACGCACCACTATCAGCACCCAAATGACAAATGTCCGTGATGCTTTTTAACTCACCCTCGGGCACTGACAACCTCAGCTTCCCCAGATGCTCCAAAAGTGAGTCGTCCACTTGGACCACGTATTCGGACTAGCCTAGTCCTTTTGTACATTAGCGCTGCTAATTCCGACTGTCAAAATGAAAACAGTCCCCGAGTAGCTCAAGTATCCATATAAGCAAATTGAAATAGAAGAAAAACTGAAATGGAACTTTGGTATCATGATTTCTCAAGATATAGTTCTAGACTACCTGTAGCTTTGCTTCCTTAGTTTGAGCATGAGCATTGAATATCTCTATTATAAGGCCCACACGGTCCAATACTGGTTTCCCCCAAGCACGCTGCAGTAGGAGAATGACAGAAACAGTTCCACTATCAGCTTAGCGAATATAGATATAGTCAGGGTGGTAAAGGTTAAAAAATGCTTTGATAAACTTGACCAACTTGCCTCCAAATTTCGCTGCTGGACCCCCGAAAGAGTTGTATTTACAAAAACAGCGTCAACTCCATCCTGTTTAACAAACCATAGTTAGGGTCAACTTATGTATTTGTAGTTGCAACTAATGCATAATGTGAAATACATGAAAACAAAATCTTATATCATTTAGAAAGCCAAATCCCTTGCCTCCGATTCCATGGCATTAAGATGGCATTTAATGGTATCCACAGTTCCTGGTCCGAAGTATGTATCTAGCACAAAGAACGAACATAAACCATCAAACCATAAGTGTAAATCCTGCATCAAGGTCCAGTCCACTAAACAAGGTATCACTTGAATCATGGAAAAAAATCATCAAATCATATCATTAACAGTTCTAAAGCAGCTCTGCTTCATGGATTGAGATGTGTGACAAACTAGGTTATATTTACTTGCTTTCCAAACAAAAAAAGGTTCTATTTACATGACCTCCTTGGAAGGAATACTTACATTCGATAACTTCGTATTCACGTTCGTTCATAATGGATAGGTGTACATATCTTAGACCAGGAAGGTTCTGCTATGCCGCCATTTAGCGAGGCAACCGTACTTAATGGGTTAAATTAGCGGATAACAGCCAACAATTAGGACAAAAGGCTTATGGAGGATGGGTGAGAGTATGCACTAGATTGACTACATAGAACTTAATCTTTGCATGTCTAATCCTCACATGTCTGAGTCGCTTGCCAGGGGTAAATCAGTGTTGTTCGTACTTACCTATTCTTCAATACGTATCACATCAGTGAAAAATGATATTTTATCTGGATGTGTATCGTTTTGGAGTCTATCGACTGTATAAGATTGCATATCTGACTGTATCTGTTGATACGGTCTGGAGGAAAATAAATGAACACGCAATCCATTTCCCTGTTGACCCACTTTTTCAATTCTGTAATTTGTTTGTCTTTTTTCTTTAATTCTTTTTAGCAAAGGCAAGTGAGGGTACCCGTGGACCTGTTTATTGAAAAGAGAAAAGGGAAAGAAAAAAAGTAACTACATCCTACTATAGGTTTTACTCCTAACATACTCCTCCATCAAGACACGGACAAGGACCTAGGGTATCTCTATTTCACCAAATCATTATTTGGTTGTGTCTTTCGAACTCTTTTCATGCTTAAACTAACTAAATATACTATTATATAGTTTCAACTTTCAAGAGAACTTTGGAGAGCTTGGGATTTATTAAAATTCTTGCTAAAATCAACACTAATTTCCTTGTGAAACTTGGAATCCATGAATAGTTCTTCCATTTACTTTCTACATTCGAAGGGGGCCATCTGTACTTTACAACTTTCCTTCTCCATGGACCCTTTTAGATATAACTCCAATACAAGGTGAAACTTTGACTTTTATAACTAAATTAGGTAACTGCTCTTCTCGCAGATTGCATTTGAATGGATTCCATTTGATTACGACAATGTGGGGTGGTACTCGAGAGTGAAAGGCACCCTAGTCCATTAGAGAAAAGCCTCCTAGGTACAAAAATGAAGGACGAGTGAAAGAATTTTTTCAAACAATCATTTGAGTTGCTTTGACTTTTCAATACATGGACATCTAAGCCCCCTCAATTGGGATTTTCAGAAGTCAATCACCGAGATTTCCTTATGAAGATCGGGAACTATCAATGTTTCTTCCATTCACTTTGTAGAACCGAGGAGGTCCATTTACATTTTTACAAAATATATTCTCTTTGGATGAAACTTTGGTCGCAACACACAACTCTATTAGTAGATGAAAACACTACATTTTAAAATTGAATAAGCAACTCTCCTCTGTCAAATTGCATTTGAAGTGTATCCTTTGTGTAAAGACCAAATGAGTGGTACTTTAAAATTGAAGACCACTAGCTCGTGTAACAGAAAGGCCCCCAGCAAAAATCAAGGAAGAGTGATTTGATTTGACTTTGGAGCACTTAGACATGTAATTAAAAAAAAAAACCTTTTTCAGAACCATAAGTCAGTTGTTTCATGGGAATGAAAAAGGTATGAAGTATTTGATACTTATCATTACTGTGATTGATATAATTTATATCTCTAATTTTGTATACATGATACGCTACATTCATGTATTCTTGAAAAACAGAAAATGGTATACGATGTGATACACCAATTGACAACCTTGCTTTTAGGTACTTAAACGCAAGACATGTTAGAATGCCAGTCATCTTTTGATACATTCTGTCTCGACTGAAATGGTGTGGATGTATTGTGTCCTAAGTCAGCAGCTTGGAGAATACCGAGAAAATTAGTGGGCCTCGTCACTTGCAGCCCCTGCGTGAGACTATCAGCTAGCGGGTGCATCGTTGAAGTTACTGCCTTCTGCACTGATGCAGGGGTAAGCGGAAGAAGAAATTCAACAGATTTTCAGGAATGATAAATTAGAGTTGGCTACAACTGCATTGTCTTTTTTGACATTGAACGGTTTATTATATCAGTTGTTTCAGCATTATATTCTTAGCTAATATTTATTTTCAACTGGGAAGTACTACTAAAGAGTTTCAGTAGCGTTTTCATACCTTTAACCTATCACATTAAATTTTATTTTTTTTCTTCTACGGCGCACTCTTTAGGCCATCTTCATTTGCAACTCTTTCATGGACTCTTTGTATTTCAGTTTTTGGAATAAAGAGACCACAATCCTCTCAATATAAGCATACAACTCCAATGTCGCATATTTCGCCTTTAAAACATGAACTTTACTTATTCATCATAATTCATAAACACACAAAAAAAAAACAAAGTGCATTTATTCAAATCCCACAAATAAAAACACCCAAATAGCAAACTACAACTCAATTTCTCAATAAAAAACCAAACTTGATTGATACGATCAAGATAATCACTAACCTGAATGCGACTTGGACGATCTACCAGAAGGGTTTTGAACAATAAGATGTTGGGGCAACCCTTTTCCCCCAAAACTTCATCTCTCTGATCTTCAAGCGAGCTCGCGAGATTCAGAGCTTCGGAGAGATTCGCTTGTAACACGGCATTAGAGCGAAACCGAGGTTGAACGACAAACAACTTTGGCGGGGCATCGGAACCTCGGTTTTCAGTGCTGCTTTCATCTTCGATATTTCGCGGGTGTTTTGAGGAGTGAGAGAAGGGAGAAGAGAGGATCGAAAATGGTTGAATTGTATTTGTATGTGAAGAGGAAGAGGAAGAGGAGAAGAGAGACCTGATGAGTGGAGCTCGGATGAGAGAGATGGTTCTGAACATTTGTGGGAACTGAGACCTTCTTGTTCTAACTGAAACTTAGATGCCTCAAATTTCCAGTTTTGGTGCCACACTTCGAACTGAAACACAACCCGATCCCTTGGAGGCCTGAACCCTGTCAAACCCCAATTTTATTTTTTGTAACTCCATACCCAAGGCGTGTCAACAAATTGTTTTATCTTTTCTTGATCTGTAATGGCAGTACAGTATACCTCCATACTACACGACCAGACCCTTTGTAAATTTATAAGTACTTCATACTACACTTGTTTTTTCCCTTTCAACCTATTTTTTCTTGGGATCTCCAGTCTGTAGGTTGGGTTACCATCACAGATATTCTAACTATACGGGCTTTAGCCCCAACCCTTTCGAGGTGTTCCACACCTTCTCCCCCTTTCGTCAAAGGATCAGCCAGGTTCGCTTCTGACCGAACAAAATCTACTCTGACAACCCCAAAAGTGAGTTTCTCTCTTACAGTGTTGTGCTTACTGTAATAGCCTATTTTTGTATTGGATGAAGATAATGTCTTACACCCTTGAAATATATAATATTGACTAGGAACTAGAAGTAATTAACACAAGTTTTAGCGTGGAAAACCCTTGAATGGGTTAAAAACCACGACCTCTCCTGAGGATTTTCTGAAATGGGTTAAATATCGTACTAAACCCGATATTTGAGCTCACATAGTACGATGTTACTATATGTATACGAACTGCTAATGAATATCTGAGTGTCTTTTGCAGTACGATGTTACTAGATGCTTCAATATCCTTGAACTGTAGGTGAGGTCGTATATATTGTAATTTGCTTGCTCTCAGCCCTTGGTTGGTTATCAGTATGTTTATACGAACTATGTGAGCTCAAATATCGGGTTTAGTACGAGGATTAGAAATAAGCCCTTACAACTGCCCCCTCTCAGCCAATAGCATGAGAAACGTGTGTAGCGAGTGGTGTTGGTTGAGAAGTCCAGTTGTTTTAAATGTTGCATTGATGGCTTCCTAGGTATCTGGAGGAATAATTGTTTTGGTTGTTGGGTCTCGCAAAAATACTGCTGGAGATGTGTGCTTGTAATAAAGACTTTCTTGGAAGTGGTGGCTTGCATTAAATGCTGCTGCTATATAAAAATAGTGACCAGTTGCTTTTACTGTTCATCTTGGTTTATCCTGTCATTTGTCTGGATTTGCATAAGTAATAGTGATGGTGACTACTCGTCGTCAGGCTTATGAGGAGAGAGTTCAGAGCAAGATGATGAGTCTTCAGACTTATTATTTTGGTAACCAAAGTCTTTCTCTGTCAACTCCAATCCTTGTTCCTCCAACTTTTCATGGGATGACGTTGGAAGAGGTAGAGGAGGCAAAGGATGATTATCATCAAATGTGGCGCTTCCACTACATGGTCTTGTTTGTTGCTCATCGTCAGGCCTGTCTGCGGATGTTTGTACAGGATGTGGTGGCGGCGAAAGATGAGAAGGTGGGGAAGTCGTCTGAGAAGTACTGCTGGTACCCTGTGAAGGACTGGGTTTTGTAATGGTAGAGGTGGTCCTTCGTCTCCAGTGGCTGCGAAGATGGTAGGGGTTACGGAGGAGTGGTGGGATTAACTTTGTCATTTACCTCACTCCAACTCCATTTTTTGAGATTTGAGTTTTCCTGTTGGGCCCGCCATTGTGTCTGCTCAAGTATTGCACTGTCATGTGTAAAGTGGGCTATTCTTTGTAAAAAAAATTATTTGTCTGTAGAACTTGTAATCTTGATTTTCGAACTGACTGAAGTATTCGTCCTTATAAATTGTTTGTCTTAAATAATAAATCCGAACTTTATAATCTTGTCTTGTAAGTGTTTAAAAACTGTTTGAATGAACTGTTGTATGATATCGTGGAGTAATTTATCGAACTAGTCAAAGATGACATAGGTCGAAAACATGTAGATCGAATTGTTGTTGAGTTGGTTGAAGTAGACTCGAACTGTGTAGATCGTGTTATATATTTGTTGCCTTGTTGAGATATATTGTTGTCATGTATGTTATGATGATAAATTCATGATATCTTTTGAGCTCCAGATAGGGTCTTGTTGTGGGAGTATTGTCATAGTGAACTTGAATAACTGTTGATCATTTTGAGAACTTGGTCGCAGCTTCTTGAATATGCTAGTGAAGGTAGCATTTCTAATGTGGTATGTTTTGCGAACTTCTGCGTGGGGCAGTAGTTTGAGAAATCGTACTGGATAAGCTTGCTGAAGAGGATGAGAGAGCTGCTGGTGGAGAAATCAGTCCATGTGGTGAAGAGAACCATCCGTTTGTAATTATATGCAAGGTCGGATGCGTGACCATATTAAAATGACTTGTTTGTATTGAGGTCGCTTTGTCATCACTTTCTGTATCTGTGAGATAGATTGAATAAAATATAATAGCAGCAGGATTTGTGGCTGATTTTCTGCCTCTGTTTGATCAAAAGTAAGGTAAGTGATAGCTGTAAAAACTGTACTAGGGTTTTGAACTGGAATCATGCTATAAAAGGTGCAGCAGGTTTGTGCAGCCACAAAAGGTTGTTGTTGTACATAAGAAATCGTGCTACATGATCTGGACAAATCTTCTTGGGCAGTGAATCCTTGCATTTAATAATGGCAGAGGACAGAGACAGACGTGATAACAGAACACGTTACTTTAGAAATCATGATGAGGGCAAACGAAAAGACATGCCTGTTAGGAGAGAGGATGCTGACGTGTGTCCCAAAGAGCTGCTATTTCAGAAACTGAGTGATAATATAAAAACTTGTTTTTCTCTCTCCCATAGACCACATTCATTTGCAGAGAGAGGAAGGAGCATTTCTAGAGAGAGAAAGTCTTCAAACTTTGAACGAAGTCCTCCATTGTTGTGTGATCTTGCTAAAAGGAACAAAGTTTTGCCGTCTGAGGTGCAAGTGGTGACCGAAGTCGACGACTGTTGCTCTTCTAGTACAGGTTAGTACTTCTGCTTCCATCTTTTCTGTTGCGGTAGATAGTGTGTTTGTTGAATGCCATATTAAATTGTAGTTGCTTGCTTGTTAGATTGATAACTTGTTGGGTATGTCTGAGGGATAAAGCATGTTTAATTACAAAACACTGAATAGCCTTTTCTTGTATGTGTTAGATACATGTTAAAAATTTGAAACCCAGTAGTAAAATGGTTGTATCCTCCAGTGAGGATTCATCGTTGTCTGGTAGGACTATAGATGATGTAGAGGAGAGTGGTACAATTGTTATTGATATGTCGGCTGTTTATTCTGGGGAGGGTGAGGAATTGTACGTGGAGATTGAGACTGGGCAATTTTTTAGGTATCCCGAGAATGTAGACGTAGCGAAGAAATTTTTGCAGTATAAAAAAGGTTTAGATGGAAAATAGGGGAATTATGTGATGAATGCGGGGTTGTGGTTTAGGGCTCTGGTGAGACCAAGTGGTAAGATAGATTACCATCAGGTGCCTTCCTTGGATCAGTGGAAGAGAAATATGGATATAGGAGATGATATAGATATCTCGTATTATAATGGGACTGGTGCAGAGGTCGTAGAGGAAGGATTCTTTTGTTACCTGAACCAGGTCGTATATGGGTTGAGCATTCCCCTCACCTTTTTCCCAAAGGGGGTAATGAATGTTCTAAAGAGCTGCCCTGGCCAATTAAATGGTAATGTCTTTGAGATGATGAAGGTCTGTGAAGCCCTTAACAAGAGATGGTGAAATGGTGGTATTGCGAGACAGTTCGTTGCGGACGATGTCTTGAAATACTATAAGTTTAAATATGTAGAAAATTGAAAGAGTGGATACTTGTTTAGTGATTCGGCGATGCCGAAATTCTTTAACTTTAAATCAGCTGGGTGACCCTGGTGTGAGTAATTGCATGCAAGTGCCTGAGGAACCGGCGCTCGAGCTGTTATATAAGAATTTTAACGAGAGTAAGTGTCTTCATTTTGTCTGTATTTTGTCTTTTAACTTGTTGCGAACTGCTAACATAATTTCTTGTTGATTTGGCAGAACCTAATCCGAAAGGTGTTGCTGATATATCGAGCTTGTTTAATGTCGTATCTCTGGAAGGAACCGATCTGAACCAAGTACTTGGCGAGTTAAGTATCCGTAGAGAGAAACGGTTGAACTCTGTAGTTTCAAAAGTTCAACGAGCTCATCAAAATTGAGCTATGGTGACTTTTGGGTCTGCTTTTGATGGGATGGCGGAGATTCTTGTCTGTGATGCGGGTACTTCAACCTTGAAAAATCGACGACCTAAAAGAAAATGGGTGTCGTCAGCTTCAGAGTAAACGGCGTCTGGGCAGGCTCCACAGGTGGAGGTCGAGGTAGTAGATGCTGCTGTAAATATGGTGCCTCCTGCGAATAAGCAGAGGCAAGAGGGCAAAATTAAGAAAATGCCCTCGAAAAACCTCAATCTCGGTGTGGTGGGGCAGACGTCGCAGACATTGTGCAACCTGGCTAAACATGATCTACCGCGTCTGAATGTTGAGATTAAGTCCAGTATTACACAAGTATGTATATTGTTGTTGTATGATTATCTGTGTTTGAGAAGTAATCTGACTGATAACTCTGCTATGTTGTTCTTGTGGTACAATTATCTGCTGCGTGGGACTCAGCCTTCGAGGTGTTAAGGGCAGGTGCTGAGGACCGTGCTGGCTGGGTTCAGCAACATGATGCAGAGAAAGCTGCACTGAGGGAGCAGTTTGATAAAGATCAAACTGCACTGTCTGAGGAGTTGAAGGACAGGATAGAAAAGGAGAAAACTCTGCTGAAGGAGAAGTTCGAGGCAGAGACTGTTGTGTTGAAGAAGCAGTTCAAGGCAGAAACTGTTGTCTTGAAGAAGAAGATCGAAGATGCTGCGAAGAAGACTATCGACACTGTGGTGGCTGGTCGAAATAAGCTGGTTAAAGCCTTCTACCACTGGGGGTTGAATTAAGATGATGTCGCTCTTGCTATCGCTGGGAAGTATAATGAGATAGTTTTCCCAGACAAAGAAGCCTCTCCAGCAGTTGATCGACCTTTTGAGTAGATACCAGCTTCTTTAGTGGCAGATGACACGATCAAGGAGGTAACAGGAGTTAATCCTTGATTACGTAGCTGTAACATAATTTTAAAATGTCTGGTCGAATTTGTCACTTGTAGTGGTGATAGATCTTTCTTGCTTTTTGCTGAGAATTGAATTTTTTCTTGTTGTTGTTGATATATGTTGTTTGACGGTGAATGTATAATTTGTATGTAGGAAGTAGTTCGTTTGAGGGAAAAAGTGATCGAGATGGAGAAGGCCTTGAGTCGAGCAAGGGATTCCATCAATCGTGTTCAACAGGTACATAATTAACTTGAATATGAGAGACGTCTACATAAGTCCAATTTTGATAACACCTTTAAGGAGTTATTCGAGCTTCAATGTAGATATGGGAAGATAAAAATTGAGAGGGATGAGGTTTTACGAAAAGAGAGCGATAGGTTTGTCTTATTCTAAAAATCCCTTAAGGATAAGCAGTTCGTAGATGAGAGTGATAAGTTAGAGTGTCAAAGGTCGTTATTGTCTTTGAGACTTTACTTTGAGGCCGAAATAGATAGTGAGCAGGGTACGAAGGAGGCCTATTTAGAACTGTTAACTGAGAGAGGTGTAGTGCCAGATCCGGCTCGGGTAAAATTTTTAGCGTAAGAGGCGCATAATCTTCATAGTATAGAGGCGAAAAGATGCTCAGCTCGAGCTGGTGTATCAATCATATGGGGTGGTATAGGTGTAATGCCTGATGAGCTTAACTTTTGTAGGGGCGAAGAATGATGAGGATCCTTTTCTTTAATATAAAGAAGGAAGATAGAAGGGTCCAGGCACAATTAGAAAATGATCTGAGGTATGCTCGTGACGAACTGGAGCTATGCAAAGATCATAATGCATGTCTGGAGATGGAAAAGGTGGAGTGTAATAAGTTGTTGCAGAGTTTGGAGAAGAGAGTGATATTGTTAGAAGCACATTTACTAGATACGCAGAAACGTCTGCAAGTATCCCAATCGCGCTTGAAGAAGTATCTTACTCCAAAGCAGGGAAAACATGCTAGTAAAACAAATCACGAACGTCAGATAGCCGATGTGATCGCATTTTATGGGGGCAAGCTCGAGAGAGTGGAAAATGAATTTATATGTTATATCTTGAGCTGTGGTAAAAATGTTGAGGTAGAGAATGATACGGTTGAAAATATGTGGTTTGCAAAAGGTAATGAGGGTAGAGGAGCTTTAACCTTGAAACCGCGAGCTAAAGAGTCTGAGGAGAAGGAGGTCGAAGATCTGTTACCTTACACATGACATAAGACCCGTCTTCAAGTGGTCATAATCTTCAATGAACCTTTGCAAGTAGATACAAGTTGTGAGGGCTTATTTCTAATCCCCGTACTGAGTCCGATATTCGAACTCACATAACTCGAGTAAACATATTGATAACCAATCAAGGACTAAAAGCAAGGAGACCGTAATACAGATTTCCTCATCTACAGCTCGGGGATGACAAAGCATCCAATAACATCGCACTGCAGAAAATACTCAGATATCTATCAACAGTTCGAATACACGCGAACACTATTAGAGATCATATCTTCATCAACAGTTCGAAGATATCAAAGCATCCTGTAACTTCGCGCTACAGAAGATACTCCTCCACTTGTCAACAGGTCGTATACACACGAGCATCACAAGAGATAGTATCTTCCCAACGGTCTGAAGCCACATCTAAAGAATGTTAATAGATTCATTACAAATCAACAAGTATCAAGACGTTACAAAAGACCACCATGAAGACTCATCAAAACCTGATATTGTAACGTTCGTCATCAATGTAACCAACGGTCATATTATAAGACCTATAAATAAGACTAGATAGCTACGAATTAGAGGGGCTGCTCTGAGAACCTCTAAGAGATCTTTTTATATCTCTATCTCTTTCTTTGTAATAGCTAGCAGTCTAAATATACCTCTTTCTCTTTCTAAAATCCTCATGAGAGGTCATAGTTTTTAACCCATTCAAGGGTTTTCCATGCTAAATCTAGTGTTGTTTGTTTTCTGTTCATAACTAAACATACTAGATTTCGAAGGTGTAAAGTGCTATCTTCGTGCAATACAAAAATAGGCTATTACACAAGCAGTAGCAGGGTTCAATCATAAGCCAACTAAACTGTGGCATATGATTGTGCTATGCATAATGTAGTTGATTTGTGTATCATAGCTTGATGTTGTAATAAATGTTGTTGAATGATATGTCTTGCTTGCATGAATATTTGTTGATAGATGTGTGTCCTTTGTAATTTGTTCTTCTAGGCTGATGTCGATAAGCAAAATGAACTTTCTGCTTCAAATAAAGAACTGACCACAAAATTGCAGCAGTGTTCGTTGGCGGTTGAAAATACGACCTTGTTAAACTCGAAGCTGGAGGCTGATATATTGAAGCTGCAAAGTCGTCTGAATACTGTGACTGTAGAGTTGTCAAGTAAGGATCCAGAGATATTAACTGCCCATAATGAGGCCAAGTTGTGGAAAGAGTCTTTAAAGAAGAAGAAATTGGAAACCATGACTGCGAACCAACAAGTCTTAGATCTCTCGAGTACGATTGAAAAATAGAAGAACGATCTGTTGTATTATCAATCGGTAGTGATAGATAATTCGAATATGTTAAAGAAGCAAGATGCTGAACTTCGTAATATGCAAGAGTGTCTAAAAAAGATGAGCTGGGATTTGCGTGAAACTCGAGACTCTTGTCAGAGATAAAGTGACCGTGCCAAAACTCACAAGGAAGCATGTTCCAAAAGAAATCAAGAGCTGAATGAAACCATCAATAAGTGTAACTTACGGATCGCCGATCTTGACTGGGAAAAATAAGCCTTGATACTAGAGTGTATGCAAGGTAATGAAGTTTACGAGGAGCTCCATGTGAAGTATAAGGAGTCGTAAAGGTTGATGGATGCTGCAGACAATGAAATCAAGTATTCTCAGAAGGTGTGTGATAAGTTGCAACGTCTGAAGGAGGAGATGGGGCGTAGTGTAGAGACAACGATGTAATATAAGGCTTCGTTGCTAAAGGAGAAGCAGTGTTTGGTAGATCGCTGCAAGGAACTTGATGATGAACTAAACAAAGTGAAGACCGAGCTCGGTGAAGCTATGTTGTTGACTGCAGACAACGCTACATTGCGTACCATGGCTATGTTGCATGCTGATGTGAAGAAATTACGGCAGGAACGTGATTCAATCTTGGCTGCTTCCATGGAACACGATATGGAGTATGATTTGCAGTTAGCGCAGTTATCTTATATAGATAATCTGATGCCGCGGGTTACGGAGCTGTTGAATGCATCTCCTACTGTAGTTGATACTGCTATACCTTTCCCTGCCTTACTTTCATCTGGGTCTGGGGAAGGTTCGAATGCTGTACGCCCGAAGCGAGAATAATAGTTAACTGTAATTTAGACAGAGTGTAAATATGTCTGTACTGTAGAAAAAATGGCAAACGTTAAGTAAACAAATGTTTTTGCTTTTATTTTCTCCATGAATTGTCAAATTGGGTGAACCAATAAACGACCATGTAGAGATATATGACTGGAGCGATGTTGTATTCTCTTTTGTATAGGTCGAATTGAACAGGTTAATAAGCAACCGTAAAGAGATGCATTGAATGTTAAATAGTTGTATAGCATCTCGACTATGTCAAATTGATTGACTCAATAAGTGACCCTCGGGAGAGCGTATATGCTGGAAGAGCTATGTTGCAGATCTCAGTTATAGGTCGAATTGAGCGTATCAATAAGCGGCTGTAATGAGATATATTGAATATGGCATAGCTATATAGTGCATCTATGCTAGATCGAATTGATTGACTCAATAAGCGACCCTCGGAGAACGTGTATATTTGAATAGCTATGTAGTAGGTCTCAGTTACTGGTCGAATTAAGTGTATCAATAAGCGACTGTAATGAGATGTATTGAATATGGCATAGCTGTATAGTGCATCTCTGCCAGATCAAAGCTATTAACTCAATAAGTGACCCTCAAAGAGCGTGTATATTTGGATAGCTATATAGTAGGTCTCAGTTACTGGTCGAATTGAGCGTATCAATAAGCGACTGTAATGAGATGTATTAAATATGGCATAGTTGTATAGTGCATCTCTGCCATATCGAATTGATTGACTTAATAAGCAACCCTCGAAGAGCGTGTATATTTAGATAGCTTTGTAGTAGCAATTTTCCGGTATAGGCGGAGATAGGTAGAAATAGTTGAACTTAGTAGACTTGCAAGATGATGATGAAAAAGTACTTTATTGCATATTATCGGATATTACAGCGTGTTTATCTTCGATACAGCTTCAATTGACGGGTATTCCACGGATTAGCTACAGGTACACCTTCATATGTACTGAGATCGTAGGATTCTAAACTACTAGTGCCTGTTACGATAAATGGACCTTCCCAATTGTCTGGTAGCTTTCCAGCATTAGGCGCTTTGCGATGTTGTAGGATTTCTCTGAGAACGAGGTCTTTGACTTTGAATTCTCGGTGTCGAATACGCTTATTATAGGATCGGGATAACACAAGCTGATATCTTCTATGATTAACAAGGGCTCGATCACGTGTTTCTTCGATCAAATTCAGATTGTATGTGATCTGAAACTCATTTTCTTTACCTGTCATCTCGTGATCACGTATTGGATGATGATATTGAGTGGGAATGATGGCTTCAGTCCTGTAGGGCAGTAAAAATGGAGTACAGCATGTTACTGTTATGGGAGTTATTTGGTAGGCTCAAAGTACATGTGGTAACTCGTTCACCCAGTTCCCCTATTTGTCGTCTAAACACTTCTTGATGTTATCCACAATAGTTTGATTAGTAATCTCAGCTTGTCCGTTTCCCTGTGGATAATAAGGATTGGATGGGGAATGAATGATGTTGTGTTCATTGAGGAATGCGACGATTTTGGAGCCAACGAACTGTGGTCCATTATTAATTTGGATGAGGTGTGATCTGCCGAATCAGATAATAATGTTTTCCCAGATAAATCTGATGACTTCGTCTTCTCGGGTTCGGCACAGCGGGACTGCTTCTGCCCATTTAGTGAAGTAATCTATAGCGACCAACAAATGTTTTTGTTTTCCTGGTGCTATAGGAAACTCTCCTATCGAAAGCCCATCGTCTGAATGGCCAAGTGACTTGGCTCGAATATAGTTCGAGTGCTGGAGCTCATATTTTAGGTTCATGCCACTGACAAGCGTCATACTTACGAGTATATTCGATTGCCTATGCTTTCATCTTAGGCCAAAATATTCCTTGAGTTAAAGCTCTGTTTGCAAGAGATAGTCCTGCTACATGGGATTCGCACGTGCCTTCGTGTAGATCGTGCAAGAATTGTTGTGCTTCTTTGTCAGATAGAAAAATGAGGTATGGACCAGTGACTGAAATTTTGTATAGGCGGTTGTCCTGAACATTGTATCTTCGAGCATTGTCAATTAATCTCCGCCGCTTTGTAGGATCCTCAGGAAGTGGACCGTCGAATTTATTTTGAGGTCCGATGTATGTAATGAAAGGCTGTCTCCTATCATCTTTGACCTTCTCGCTGTCCCCAGTATTAATGGTGTTGGACACGATGATATTAATGCTGGGGTTAGAAATGATGTCAATTTTTAAGTAACGAGCTTCTGATCCAAGGACACCGGCAAGGTAAGTGAGTGCAACTGCATGTCTATTTTCTCCCCTTGGGAAATGTTCCAAAATAATTGCTTGAAATTTGCTCATTCGTTCAATCACTGCTGCAGCATAGTCAACCATTCTCCCATTGGTTTGATATACGCCTGTGTAATGGTTGACGATTAGTAACGAATCTGTGTAGACAGAGAGCTCCGCAATGCCCAGTGCGAGTATCATGTCCAAGCCATGAATTAATGCCTCGTATTCTACCTCATTATTGGATGCTTCAAAATTAAGGTGAATGGATTTTTCAAGCCGATCATTGGAAGGAGTAATAAGGACAATACCAATTCATGATCCGGCTGGTCTGACGGAGCCGTCGGTCAAAAGTCATCAACCTTTCTTGGTTACCCAATCTGATTTATCTCATGACTGGTCCGTGAGCGATTCATCTTTTTGGCCAATAGAATCTTCTTCCTAGTCAGGATCCTCTACTGGAAAGTCTGCTAGAAAATCTTCTATAGCTTGACCTTTTTCGAAATGACGTGGTTCGAAATGTATATCGTGCTCCCCGAGGGTTACTGACCATTGTTGGATACGCCGTGATTTTTCGTACTTGGATAAGATTTTGCGGAGTGGATAGTTCATCAAAACACGAATAGTATGAGCTTGGAAATTTTGTTTTAATTTCTGGGATGTATAAACGAGGGCGAGAAGAAGCTTATCGACTTTGGTGTATCTTGTTTCAGCGGGAGTCAGAGTTTTGCTGATAAAATAGACTGGTTTCTCAGTTCTTTCTTGGAGTCAGAGAAGAACGAAGCTGAGAGATGTATTCGTGACAGCTAGGTATACTGTAAGTTCTTCTCCATCTGTTGGTGTGCTCATAACTGGTGCTTTGCCCAAATATCGTTTGAGTTCGAGGAAAGCCGCTTCGTATTGGTCTATCCATTCGATCTCAAGATCTTTCTTTGATTTTCCTAGTGATGTACCTCATTTTAACAGATCGAATAAAGGTCGACATCTATCTGAAGACTTGGATACAAATCTGTTCAGTGCTGCAATCTTCTCAGCTAGTTTTTGAACGTTCTTTTCTGTCTTTGGTGAAGGCATTGCTAAGAGAGCTCGAATGTTTGACGGATCGTCTTCAATCCCTCTTTTGCTTATTAGATAGCCCAATTTTTTTTTAGATTGAGCGCCGAACTGGCATTTATCGGGATTTAATCGCATCTTATAAGATCGCCAAATCTCAAAAGTTGCTCGCAAATCTGTAAGATGGTTATCTCTCTTGAGACTTTTACAGAGCATATCATCAATGTAAACCTCTATTGCTTAACCGAGATGGTCTTTGAACATTTGTGTCATCAATCTTTGATAGGTAGCGCCGGCGTTCTTCAGGCTGAACGACATTACTTTATAGCAATATAAACCTTGTTCAGTGTAGAACGCAGTCTTGTCTTGATCTTTAGAAAGAAGTGGTATCTAATTATATCATGATACAGGGTCCATCATTGAGAGGAGTTCGTGCCCTGCCGTAGAATCGAGCAGATAATTGATGATCAGAAGTGGAAAGCTATCTTTCGGGGTGTGTCGGTTGAGGTCTGTGAAATCAACACAAGCTCTGATTTTTCCATTCTTCTTTGGGACTGCGACGATGTTCGAGATCCAGTCTGGGTAGATAGATTTGAGAATAAAACCAACCTCGATCAATTTATCAATTTCTTTATTTACTTCGTCTCGCAGTCTTGGTGCTAGAGTTTGTTGCTTTTGCTTGATCGGTTCTGCTTTATCTTTCAACCCTAGCTTGTGGCATGCTATAGCAGGATCGATCCCTGGTATTTTGTGAAATGTACATGCAAAGACGTTACTATTACCTGTGAGAAATTGTATGAGGTTTGAGGGTTCCTCCGTGCTCAAGAGAGTTCCAATGTGAGTTCCTCTTTGCGTGCCACTAATCTCGACGTACTCTGTTGGTTTGACGTTTGGCAACTGAGGTTCTACTGGAGTTGATTGTTGTAATTGCTATGTAGGAGTTGTTACAGCTGGCTTAGCTTCAACAGAAATAGTGTTATCGGAAGTTGAGCCAATTTTTGGCTTCCTTTTATTTCGTAGATTCCTTCTTTCCAGTCAAATCGTAACGCCTGATGATATGTGGAGGGAATTACTTTCATGTTATGTAACCATGGTCGCCCCATGATACCCAAGTAACAGGATTTGACCTTGATGGCGTAAAAGACTACGTCAAGTGTGACTTGTCCGATTGTGATAGGAAGTGTGATTTTCCCCACACGTTCTCTATAACGCCGTTGAATCCAGAGACATTGATGTCACTTGGTTCGACCTTGTCTACTAAGCCCATTTAGTCGATCGTGCTCTGAAAAATTAGTTCGATGTTAGTGCCGGTATCTACCATCATCGTATGTAGAACTATGTTCTTCATTTTTAACATGATCACAAGTGCATCCTAGTGTGGAAAGTGGATGTGACGAACGTCACAATCTTTGAAAGAAATCCCAGCTCGTCGATTCCTGGATTCTGGCAACAAGCAAGCTTTTTTATCTATCATTGTCAGATCATGGCATTGTCCGGCGCGCCTACGCTTGGATCTGTTGGAGTTGTTGATTGTCTGAGTCTCGATGAAGCATAAGTGTTTTTCTTCATTTGTTTTGTCAACTTGGATGATCTTGGCATCAGCCTTGTAGCTGCCATCCTTATAACTTTCGATGTCAACAATATACTCAAGCATTTGACCCTGTACAAATATACACTGGAGAAGAAATATCAGCACGAAACACCACTCCGTGTCATGATGTTGAACCTGGTGGTGAATGCAGTATGGTTTTCTTGGCATGGGCAGAAAAATATTAGCATTTATAAAGAATTCATCTTTTTGTATCAGCGGATATAACTCCGCAAGAGTAGTTAATAATTGTGGTATTCACGGAATTGGCTTTCTTCGTCCTTGGCATCTTTGATTACCATTGGTCTTGAATCACTTCTTATCACCCCCATAGTCTTTTTTACTGTTATGAGCTCGTTCTTCGGAATGGTTTTTGGTTGGTAGGGTGATGCGTTGAGGTCTTGGCTTCTCAGTTGTCAGTCGCTCGAGGTCAATAAAGTTATTGAACTTCTCAATCATATTCTCCAACGTCAGTGGCTTGTTGAGAACCAGGTGCTCCTTGACTCATCCATCTACGAGCAGTGCATTGCTGAAAGTGGAGATTGTGATATTCTTGTCGAGGTTGTCAATCTTCCGAGCTAGTCCAAATTTTTTTCTGGTAAACATCTCCAATTTTTTGTCTGGTGCCTGCTTGAGGCTGAAAAAAGAGTAAAGACTCTTCTCCTTGTCTTTATTGTGCGAATAGATTTTGATAAACAATTCGCGAAGTTGTTCGAAAGTGAAGATAGACCCTTCGCTGAGCGTGTGAAACCATCGTAGAGGTTTGCCCTTTAAACTGATCGGGAAGAGACGACAGAGGATGTGATTGGACGTCGAATGTAGCCCCAAAGAATCCTAAAATTCTTGGACGTGCTCCACAGGATCTCCTCCCTTGTATTTATAAATCTTTGTGGTATAAAAACTGGTGGGTACTTCCTTGTCCAGCAACTCTTGTGCGAGCAGGCTCTTCTGAATTTGGTATAGCTGTTTCTTTCAGTGAGCATTTGAGTGTCTAACAGCTCCTGGATGTGTTTGTCAGCCTATTCCGGAGTGAGGTGTTGTCGAAGCGTGACAACTCATTTTGATGCTCGTTCTCCTGGTGGATTGTGCTCTCCTGTTGCTTCGCCCATGCGATCATAGACCGAAATTCAAGGTTTTTCTCTATTTTGTTCCTCTTGTTATTGCAGATCAATTATTGTTCTGGTGGGTAATTGTGGACTGACGTGACCTGGAGGTGGGACTAACTCTTAACTAATTTGGGGAAGTGCTAAATTTTGGCCTCGATGTCCTAGGATCATGGACTGATATCCTTGAGGTTTCAAGCAAAGCGTTCTACTGTCTCAGATTTACGGTTATTTGAGCTTGAAATGCTCGGATTGTGTCATGCTTGCTGGCGAGCTGTTTCTCTAATTCTATTCCCTGTTTGACTTCTGCTTGCACAGTTGCTCGATAATTCGTCACTCCTTCAGCAGCGTCAGGCAGGACGTGGTAGGATTTTTCTTGATTTGCCATCTTTCAAAAATGAATGCAAAAAAACTAGATCGGAGAATGCTGAGTGTATGCTTCGAGTTCCCACAGACGGCGCCAAATGTAGAGCCTATTTTTGTATTGGATGAAGATAATGCCTTACACCCTTGAAATATATAATATTGACTAGGAACTAGAAGCAGTTAACACAAGTTTTAGCGTGGAAAACCCTTGAATGGGTTAAAAACCACGACCTCTCCTGAGGATTTTCTGAAATAATGGTGTTTATATAGATGCTAGCTATTACACAGAGAAAGAGATTGGATATCTGAGTTTTGGTAGGGATTACTTTCTCTAAGAGTTCTGTAGATGACAATAGCCTTCCTGGATCCTGATCTCCAGGTCTCTTTTTATAGGTCTTATAATATGACCGTTGGTTACATTGATGGTGTACGTTTTGGTTATCCGTATTTGATGAGTCTTTATGAGGTCTTCTGTAACGTCTTGATACTTATTGATCTGCAACGGATCTATTGATGACCTTAGCTGTAATTTTGAACTGTTGATGAAGATACGATCTCTAACGATGTTTGTATGTATACGAACTGCTAATGAATATCTGAGTGTCTTTTGCAGTACGATGTTACTAGATGCTTCAATATCCTCGAACTGTAGGTGAGGTCGTATATATTGTAATTTGCTTGCTCTCAGCCCTTGGTTGGTTATCAGTATGTTTATACGAACTATGTGAGCTCGAATATCGAGCTCAGTAGGAGGATTATAAATAAGCTTTTACACTTACGACGTATTTGTCGTTTCTTATCGTTGTAATAATAATTCTGCACTCTTGCAATAGCTACAGTACTATCGCAGTGGATAAGTATGGATGGTAGCGGCTTATCCCATGAAAGGATATCTGACAAAAGGTTTCTCAACCAATCTGCCTCCTCATTGGTAGCAGCTGGTGCTATCAGTTCTGACTCCATCATAGATTATGCTAAGATAGTTTGTTTATTGGACCTCCATGAAACTACCTCACCAATAATGTTAAAGATATAACCGCTGGTCGCCTTGGAGTCTTCAGATATGGTGTTCCAATCAGCATCGATAAATCCCTCTAGGACTGCGGGGATTCGCTCATAGTGTATTCCTAGGTTAATGGTTTTTTTTTCAGATACCGCATGACCCTTTCTATAGCATACCAATGCTCCATACCAGGACAACTAATAAATCTACATAATATCCCCACTGCGTAAGTAATGTCTGGCCTAGTACAATCAGTAGCATACCGAAGGCTGCCAATGATACTAGCATACTCAGTTGTCTAATACTGTCACCAGTATTCCTGAATAGCTTCTGACTAGGGTCGTAAGGGGTGCAAACATGTTTATAGTCGTAGTAATTATACTTTTTCAAGATCTTCTCAATGCAATGAGATTGATCTAAAGTTATACCATTTTCAGTCCTAGTAATCTTAATTCCCTAAATTACACTAGCTTCGACCAAATCCTTCATGCCGATATTTTGACTTAGTAGAACCTTGACATCATTAACATCAGAGATGTTAGATCCAATAATCAACAAGTCATCCACATAAAAGCATATAATAGTGCGAACATTATCTACAACCTTGTAATAAATGCATTTGTCACTTTCATTAATTTTAAAACCATGTGACACTAAGTCGTCAAATTTCTTATGCCACTGTTTTAGTACTTGTTTTAGACCATATAAAGACTTCACCAATTTCCAGACTTTGCGTTCCTGACCAGGCACAATAAATCCCTCAGGTTGGTCTATGTAAATCTCTTCATCCAAGTCACCTTTCAAAAAAATAGTTTTAACATCCATTTGGTAAACTACTAAGTTATGTATAGCAGCAGTAACAAGTAATACTCAAATCAAAATAATTATAGTAATAGAAAAATAAGTGTCAAAGAAATCAATGTTCTCTCTCTGTCTAAATCCTTTAACTACAAACCTCGCTTTGTATTTCTCAACTGAACCATTAGGTCTCAACTTCTTTTTAAGGATCCATTTATAATGCCTTGCAATCGGGAGGTAAATCAGAAAGAACCCAAGTTCCATTGGACTCTAGAGAGTCCATCTTACTCTTGATAGCATCCTGCCAAACATCCGAATTAGGGAAGGTAAGGGCCTCTTTGGGGGTAGACGGATCTCCCTCTAAATTATATACTTCAAAATCATGACCAAAGTCCTTCTCTACTCGAGCTCTCTTGCTCATTCTAACATAAGTAGTAATGTCTATTGTTTCCAAATTTCTAGGTTCTCCTACTCTAGGTGTAATATAACTGGAAGAGGAGCCTCCACTATTTCTAGAAATGAAAGGAAACTTGTCTTCATAAAAGTCAGCGTCAACCGATTCAATAATAATTTTGTTTTGCAAGTCAAAAAATCTATACACTTTACTGTTAATTGCATGACCAATTAAATTACATTTATAAGCTCGACTAGCAAGTTTTGACCTTTTTGGATCATGTATCCTAACATATGCTAAACATCCCCAAACTCTAAAGTATGAGACATTCGGCTTTTTGCCATTCTATAGTTTCAAAGGTGAGGTCAAAGTCTTTGAGTTAGGAACTTTGTTTAACACATAATAAACATTTAACAATATCTCTCCCTTCCAGTTGGAAGCAGCTCATGAACTTAGCATTATATCAACTACTAGTTCGGTAAAAGTATGGTTCTTACGTTCTGCCTTACTGTTCATCTCAGGTGAATAAGGAGTTGTGGTCCCGTAAATAATACTTGTGGACTGATATAGCTCATGGAACGCCCCTGAGTCATATTCAGCTCCTCTGTCACTCCGAAAATGTTTTATTTTCTATCCAAATTAAGTCTCAATTTCAGCAAGAAAAATCTTAAATATGTTCAGAGATTCGCTCTTGTGAGCCATAAGATATACATAAGTGCAATTAGAATGGTTATCAATTAAAGTTATAAAATAACATTTCCCGTTCCTTGTTAATATGCCTTCTAATTCATAAATGTCTGAGCGTATAAGGTCCAAGGTTCCAGATTCTCTTTGTACAAATTTGTGAGGGGTCTTAGTGATCTTTTCTTGAGAGTAATATTCACATTTCTCAAAACTGTCTAAAGGGAATTTTGGAATCAAACTCAGGTTACACATACTTTTAATGAGTTTCTTGTTAACATGACAAAACCTACTATGCCAAACATTAAAAGTACACACAGAGTAAGAAGAAGATTCTTTATTAATCATATCAATATTAATCTTAAACATAGAATCACACGCATAGCCTTTACCCATAAATTCTCCATTCTTGGTGATCGTATAAATGTTACCTCTAATATTCTGCGTAAACCCAGTCTTGTTCAAGAGAAAAGCAGATACAAGATTTTTACTCATTTGAGGGGTATGGAGTACATCCTTTAGAATGAAAGTCCTCACAGAGGTAAACTTCAGCTCGATGTTCCAGTTCTTGCAACCTCTATGGTGTGGGTGTCCCCCAGCAATACGTTCTTGCTCTTAGCTTCAGCATAAGTTTTATACAACTTTCTATCATAACAAACATAGCGGGTAGCACCTGAGTTCATCCACCATCCTTCTGAGCCACTGAACATATTAGCCTCAAATATTATAGCAGCCAAAGGTTCTTTAGACACATGCTTGGTCAAATAGACCTTTGCAGGTTTCGCTTGTTACGGCAATCCTGAATCATGTGTCCTGGTCGACTACAGTTATAACAAATAAACTGGACAGATTCATGTAATGGCTTATTCTGCATCTCGAACTTTTGCTTCATCTTTGAACTACATACGAATTTTTGACCTCAACAACAAAGCACGTGACACAATCAGAAATAAGATAACAATGTCAGGAAGCACATATAGCACGAGTTTTTTAGCCAACACCACTCATCCATGATGTTACTCGTGTTATTGCTTGAAAGCCATCTTATAATAGCTTATTTCGTATCTCAGACTCAAAGTCAAATCATTGACCTCATCAGCATACAGGAAATACTACTAAAATCATATTCAATATTCCTTAGTTCCAGTCATTGCTTTTGACCTCTACATCAGCAGTTCGATTTACGCAAGTGTACAATCATTAATAGAGCCGCTGTACAGTAACAGAGGTCAGGACGTTACATCATCTGGTCAAAGAATATCTTACATCTACTTTGTAACGTCTACCATTAAAAATCTTAATGGTCATCAAACAGTCATATTATAAGACCTATAAATAGGACCAGAGAACTATAAATTAGGACAGACAATTTTATACATAAGAATCCCTACTCTGAAACTTCATAAATTCAGAGTGCTCATTGTAATAAGTTAGCAACTTCAATAAGATCATCTTCTCTTTCTCAAAATCCTCAAGAGAGGTCGTGGTTTTTAACCTATTCAAAGGTTTTTCACGATAAATTGTCTTGTTGATTATTGTTACTGTTCTTGAGCATTCTAGACACATTTGGTGTAAAGGCTAAGTCTGAATCCCAGAATTAGGCTGTTATATTTGGTACAGTCTGTGGGAATCGAAGTTCTTAAACCCATTGTCTCAGAAATTGCTAATCATCTCCTTTCAGAATGTTACCTCCAGGTCAGAGCACGCCAATAATTTAAGTAGAAGATAATGCCGCGCTAGCAGATCAGCGGGACACCTTAAATTATGAAACAGAGAGACGTGCTACTTTGGAGCAATAGCTGGCGAACGTACAGGATACACTGAAGGTTTTACAGGGTCAGTAAGTCGCCGCCCAGAAGAACAAGGCCGTGCAACCTGAAGGCTCACAAATTTCTGTTCATGACAGAATATGACCTCCTCCAAAAGGTAATCACGTAGGAGGTGCGCTTCCATCTAACCATCATCAACAGGAAATATAACCCATCCCAATTCAGGAGGCCCACCAGGAAGTAGATGGCGGCCCAGCGGGAGTCATACAGATTGAAAATCTACCTCAAAGTGTTTGAGTCCCAACAAAAGAACGTCGAAGTGAAGGGACTGGCGACTATAATTCTGGAGAAAAATGTGCACCCGCCTGACCACCGCAGCTCGGCAATACATGACTCATGAATATATCAATAGATGAATAAAAGAAATGCTTGAAGCTCAGACCCCAACTAAAGGAATCCACAATAGATTATAGAAAAGCCCGATCGCAGAGGAGCTATTACATGGCGCGAAGTCCCCACCGGATTCCATACTCTGAAGATCTGCAAATACAAAGAATAGATCCAGTGGAGCACGTCTAAGAGTTCTAGGACACCTTAGGCCTGCATTCTACGTCCAACCATATTCTCTACCGGCTCTTCCCTACTAGCTTATCCGGGGAACCTCTGCGATGGTTCCACACACTACCTGAAGGATCCATTACAACTTTCGAACAGCTGTGAAAACTCTTCACCAAGAATTACTCACACAATAGAGACAAAGAAGAGAATCTATGCTCCCTTTTCAGCCTTAAGCAGATGCCAGGTAAGAAGCTCGAGACGTTCACTAAGAAGTTCTTAGAATTAGCTCGAAAAGTAGATCGACTCGACTAGAAGATTACCATTTTGGCTTTTACCAATATGTTACTTGTTGATGGAAGGGCAAAGGAATACCTCATCCTCAACAAACCAACAACTCTAAAAAACATAATCGAAAAGGTCAACGGTTATATCGACCTGGAAAGAATGGTGTCTGATAGACAAAAACCCCATAAGTCAACATTAACAGCTCAAGATCAGTCAGCCAGCCATGACTTTATTCATACTGCCGATCAAGGAGGAGATAAGAAATAAACAAAATCTAACAACGAGCGACCTCGAAAGGGGAATAACTTACCCAAGCCCTGCCTCCCCAAGATGAATGTGACCATAGCCAGCATTTATCCTATACTTCAGAAGGATCGGTTCTTCTGCAATACACAATATCTCCAACCCATTAAGAATAAACCATATTGCATTCACCACAAGGTTAGACATCATGAAACATAATACTACTTTTCCTTATAGCGATTGTTAAAGTATATCTTCGCTGATGGACGAATGCATGAGTTTATTTTAGACGTCAAAAGTGACAAAAATGGGAGTTACAAACTTCCTACAGATTCCGTACAAATCGATGAGCCGGCAGGAGGGAAACACTTATACCATATGTCGCTCTGCCACTTCATTGAGACTTAGATTGTCAACCAATCGAACAGAACGAAGAGACAACGGGTTAACCAATGTCACGATCTGTCTATGAAAGGCAAAGAAGCTCATTTACTTGCCGTTTCTAGCTCCCAACTAACAAGAATTTCTTTCGATGACTGTGATGTTTGTCGTATCAACTATCCTCACCATGATGCCTTGGTAATCATACTAAAAATGCAAAATATGGTACTTTACACGATGATGATAGATATTGGGAGTACCATTGAATTATTTTTTAAAGCACGATTGATTAGATGGGACTGGCCGACAAAGTATAGCCCAGTGATATTGATATATGTGGATTCAATGGATCAAAGAAGAACGTGCATGAAAGATTATACTTTTTATCACGATAGTACCTGTGACAGTTGACATCGTCTTTTATGTTATCAATACAAAATCCTATTATTTGGGGATAATGGGGCACTGTTGGTTACACAATATGCAAGTTATTCCATCCACATATCATTTGGCGCTGCGATTTGAGTGGAATGGCAACGTATATGTGATCAAAGGAAGTCAGAAGCTCGCTCGAGCATGTAAAATTTTTGTTGTCATCATTCCAGAATCCTCAGAGCCACAACTCGCATAGCACTTACAGAAACAATAGGAAAAGTTATAGAAAACTATACAGAAAACCATATGCCAAGCGCAGAAACAACAGAGTACGTAGAAATCTGTGGTGAAAACCGAGGAACATATATTGGCACTCTTTTGCCAACAGCAGAATGAGATGTCCTCATTCAGTTCCTTAAAGACAATAGTAATGTATTCACTAGGACATTTCACAAAATACTAGGTATTGATCCCAATCTAGCTTGCCACAAGCTTATTTTAAAGCATAAAGTCGAAGCTGTCAAATAGAAGCAGAACACTTTAGTACCGAGACTCCGAGAAGAAGTAAATAGAGAGATTGACAAACTCATCGAAGTTGCCTTTATCAGAAAGACCAATTACCCATAATGGATCTCGAACATTGTGGCAGTCCTAAAGAAGAACGGTAAGATCAAAGTGTGCGTGGATTTCAAGGACCTCAACAAACATACTCCAAAGAACAGTTTTCCACTTCTTATCATAAACCATCTGCTCGATTCTACTATGGGATATGAACTCCTGTGCATGATGGATACTGCATCAGGATACAATCAGATGCCTATGCTACCTGATGACCAAAATAAGATAGATTTCATTATAAAACCTGACTCATACTATTTTAAGGTCATGCATTTTGGTTTTAAGAATGCTGGAGCTACTTATCAATGGTTGATGACACAAATGTTTAAAGATCACCTCAGAAAAACAATGGAAGTTTACATTGATGATATGTTGTGTAAAAGCCTAAAATAGGAGAACCATATTACTGACTTGAGCACTACTTTTCAAATTCTCCGTTCCTACATGATGAGGCTTAACCCTGAAAAGTGTTAGTTTGGAGTCTAGTCAAGAAAATTCTTAGGACATTTAATCAGTAAGAGAGGTATAGATGCTGATCTAGATCATATTCGCGCTTTACTGTCTATGTTTTCGCCGAAAAAAAGTAAATACGTACAGAAATTAGCAGACAAGATCACCGTAATAAATCATTTTGTTTTAAAGTCTTCAGATCGATGTTGATGGTTGTTCAACCTTTTACGTGAAGGGATAACAAAACAGAAGTCTAAAAAGGCTCTCGAGATTGAGTGGACAACAGAGTGTGAAGCAATATTTCAGGAGCTCAAACTTTACTTGGGATCACCTTCGGTGATGAGTACACCTATCGATGGGGAAGAACTCACAATATATCTTGTGGTTATCATAGAATCGTTAAGTTCCATCCTCATTTGACTTGATGGGAAGACAGAAAAACCTATCTATTTCATCACTTAACTCTTACTCCTGCAGAGTCTCAGTATGCCAAGATCAAAAAAGTTCTCGTAGCTCTCATGTACACATCGCAAAAGTTAAGAAAATATTTTCAAGCACTCTCGGTTCGAGTGGTGACGAATTACCCTTTACGAGAGATCTTATCCAAATGGGAAAAGTTCAGACGAATACAAATATGGTCGGTCACTCTTGGCGAACACGACATCCGTTTTAAACTACGACACTCTGAAAAAGGTCAAACAGCTGTAGATATTCTCGCAGATTTCCCTAGGGATAGCAATGGGGCAGATTTGGGGCGGGGGAGCCAATACCATCCCCATCCCCGCTTAGGTTCCCACCTTCCTCCCCGCCCCGATCCCCATTTAAATTAAGCGGGGATCCCCAAATCTGCCCTACTTAAATACATACAATACCAGACCCTCCCCATTTAGCTTAAAAAAACAGTTTATATGATATTATGATAAAAAAACAGGACCAAGCAGTTTACTGGACATTATGAAAAAACATTAAAATAAGCAAACAACAAGACATTATGAAAAAAAATAGTTTTATAAGCAAAAATAGTTTACAAGCAAGCAGTTTGCAGGCAGTTACAAGCAAGCATAAATAGTTTACAAGTAAGCAGTTTACAGTTTACAGGCAAGCAGTTTGCAGGCAGTTACAAGCAGGCATAAATAGTTTACAAGCAGTTTACAGTTTACAAGAAAAAATAGTTTACAAGCAAAAATACTCCGCATTAGTCAGCCAGAACATCTTAGCAACACCAATCTCGTATAACTTTTTAGAGGTTTAAAGAACATATTCTGAAAATCATACACACGGAGGTCTTCATATGTCAAAGATCATCCCACAAATTCTATGAAGCAACTATAATCCATTAAGTATATTATGCATTTTAGGTATATTATGCATTTTCTTACTGATGGAATTTGACAAACTATAATCCATTAAGGTTTTTGTTTGGATATGAATGCGTTTTTACTGTCTTATACATTTTACTTTCTAAAATTTAGTTTCAAACTTGAGCCAATACCCAAGAAATATTTTGAAGAATCTAGTCTATAACGACCTTAATTCATGTGTAGATTTAGGAGCTACCTACTCTAATACAGTATGTTGGAGAATCAAGAGTTAGATGCATGAACTACATGTATATACCTATATATAGCATAATCAAATTTCATGTATTTGTATCCTGCAATTTCTTGTTTTCATCTTGAAATGGAAAAGGAGTTATACCCAGGAAGAGATGAAATTGGTAAAATTAAAATTGAAGTAATTTATCAAGGTATGAAGATAATCAACTTACTTGAAATCAGGAAATATGAGGTGATCACAGCTTCAAGTTATGCAAAGATGGTCATTGACAGTATATAGAAGCCTCCCTGGAAGTGCATCCAACAAATGAAGCACATTCAGAATTTAAAAGGCCAAGCTGAAGAATTATGTTGTAGCTTCACATACAAAGAGGGGAACAAAGCAGCAAATTTATCGCCAAAGATATGATTATTGATAACTTCTGTATCACTTTTCCACAAGAATTTCCAAGAGAGCTTCTAACAATTTGTATAGCTGATTCTAAAAAATGTAAATACTAGTAGACTAATTTGTATAGCTTCTAACAATTCTGGCTTAAAGATGTATTCTCAAGGCCTTTTTTTGGCACAAGCCTCTTGGATTTCGTGGCATATGTATTCTCAAAGAGAATATTCAGTTTTTTTTTTCTTTTGGTGTTTGTATTCTTTTGAAGCTGTTAAGGTTGTATTTAGTTACTAATGAAGGTGATCTATTGGAATGCCAGAGGGTTAGGGAATAACAAATCTACAAAGTACTTAAGATATATAGTACAAGAGAAGAATCCAAATGTTGTCTGCTTGGCTGAACCTAAGATTAGGCAACTAATGAAGCTATACAAAGTCAAAGATTGGGTCTCAAAGGGATGTCTACAATAATATTCATGTTCTAAATATTCTCACGTAAATCCATAAAGTAAATACCTGATATCTTCTCAAAGCATCTTTGACATCATCTTAAGCACTCGCACTTGCGAGACATGGTTTCTATTAAGCAATTAAACACATGCCTAGTTATAAATCTTCATAAATGAAAATGGTAACCATATTTAAATAACCCATAGTAAAAAATGATCAATAAAAATCATTTACCTGATCTGCATCTACATCTTCACTTATTGAGCTTCTTGTAAATTGTGTTACCAAAGAATGATCTAATCATACAATAAAAACTAATTAGTCAACCTTAAAATATGAAAAAAAAAGTCATTAATATTTAGACAATATTAAAAAAATAAATAGAAACATCCAACTATTACCTTTAATTTCAGCCCATAACCAGTCTTGGCACACATTAAGGCTGCCAACATCTTTTGATGTAGCCTGCTGCGACGAGGGCTCAGAAATCTACCACTAGTACTAAAAGCAGTCTCGGAAGCAACTGTAGACACGGGAATAGCCAAAAAATCTCTAGCAATATAATGCAAAATTGGAAATTTACTCTAATTTGCTTTCCACCAACTTAATATCTCAAAGTTTTTCAGTCATAGGTAGGACGCCCTCCTCAAAATACAAATCCAATTCTGGCTTAACAATCTCAGTAGTGTTCGTATTAGAGGCAAAAAAATCAAACCTCTTCAAAAAATCATTCTTTGCAATTCGACTCCTCTACGGTTGGGGAGAGGTAATTGAGGATTGACTTCAAAGATTACTTGAACGCATTTGATACTCCTCCAATATATCAAAACATAATTTGTGAATTTTTTCAATTTCTATCCCAGAATCATCTTCGCAAATGAGGGGATAGTCGAACTCGATCAACTTCATTTTGTACCTTGGATCCATAATTGTTACCACAGCCATAATCGTATGAATTGCACTCCAATACTTCTCAAATTTTGTAATCATTTTTTCTCCCATCGATCTAACTTCGCCATAACTAGACTTGAGCCAATCATATATTGATATCTTGACTTTAAATTTTTAGGGAAGTACAAATTAGTTGTAGGATATTTAGACCCAAAAAACAATTTTGTTACCTCAAAGAACAACTTCAATCTCTCACAAATCTCGGTTGCCAACAACCAATCAGCTGAAAGTGGCAAACATCTGTATTGGGATTCACTCTGCTTTAAATGAAGAAAAACTTCTTTGTAAATCAAGGCAGTTTGAAGCATCAAAAACCTAGAGTTCCACCTAGTTTTGGAATCCAATGCTAACTTCTTTGTACTTGAAATGTTCAACTGGCGTACTGCTTCAACAAATTTTTCATCTCTCTTTGGCATTGCACTCCAATAAGCAACACTATCATGAACTCTCTCGATACCATCTCCTATAACATCTAACCCGTCTTTCACAATCAAATTAAGAATATGGGCAGAACATCGCATGTGAAAAACATCCCCTTGTCGCAGCATTGGGTCTAAAGGAAGCCTTTCTAAAAGGATCTCAATCATAGCATCGTTAGAAGAACAATTATCTACTGTCAAAGTATACAACTTACAGCCAATGTTCCACTCCAACAAGCAGTCCATAGGAACATTAGCAATCATCTCCGATGCATGAGAACACAGCACATATTTAAATCTAACATAAAAAGAAAATGTAATATATATTACTATAAATAAATAATATAATCTCAAATCAGTTACAACTAAAAGAAAGATTTTATTTAAAATGTACCTCATAATTCGACTTTGTAAACTCCAAGTGTCGTCAATAAAATGGGCTGTAACGGCCATGAATCCCCTCTATTGGTAGTTAGCAGTCCACAAATCGATAGTAATTACAATTCTACTCCGATTCCTCTCCTAAAGTGTCATTGTCTTAGCCCTCCCGTGATTTTTAAGATGTTGTTAGGAAAATTTACTAAGTTACTTCTGCAGCAGTTATCGAGAGTAGAGATTAATGGAATAATAACAGTAACTGTGGCAAGATGAAATGAAGATACCAAAATAATGATTAGGAGATGCTGAGTTAAGGACTAGGTCTTTATCTTTAAGACGTTTTGTCGCACTGACCTTTGCAAACAGTTTGATTGCTGCGTTGCCTCCAAGATAAAATAGCAGAGTAGAAAATTTTCTTGCAAGGATGAATGACCTTCGTATGATTTGCACTTTCAGTTGGTTTACTCGGATTCTGGACTCATGATTATATCGAAGAGAAGAGAATAACTGTGCATTCGATAAATTGATAAAACTGAGGCACAATTTCTTTTTATATAGAGCAAGTTCAAAATGGTAACAAGAGTTAATGGTGGGACACGTCATCAAAAATGTTCAAAACAGAAGTGAAACGATTAAGACTTAAATACGAAACAGTTATGTTTGAGGAATTTCAAAAAATGAAAAGGTTAAGTTCGAATATGCCCAGTTCGAATTTGGTCTCCTGGGAACTACATGTCAAAATAGACTCAGTTTGAATTTGGTCTCCTGGGAACTCCAGTTCGAAATAAACTCAGCTTGAATTAAGTCTTTTGGGAACTCTAGTTCGTAATAGACTCAGTTCGAATTTGGTCTAGGTCGAATAGAATTGGCTTTGACAAAATCAATTCTTTCATTGATGCCCAAATCTGAGGCCCAAGCCTATGAGCCAAACAAAGTTTTAATCCCATTTTTTCGGCCCGCCCCCGCCCAATATAGTGAATAAATGACCTAGGTTATATCACAAAAACAAACTACTCTTCCAAGCAATGTGGGACTAACGAAGCCACATATAGTTTTGGAAATATAAAACCCAACAATCCCCTACTATATCGAGAAAACATATCCGAGTAGAAAATCTAAAGCAGTGCATAAGTAGACGTGTCTTTCGACTTGAACCTTTATATAGTGAATATACTTTTGAAGTACTAGAAATTAGAGTGACATTCGTCTTGAACTCTAATTTTGGAGGGTATAACTAAAGCACACCACATACAACTTTTATAGTGTAAATTTCAAAAATAATGTCAGTGTTATACGGCCATACGCTCGTATCCCAGTTATAATTAAAGTTCTAGAGAATTTGCCCATGTTCCCATAGGAGGCGACCTCACTTCCACAATCATCGAGGTGAGTCTATCAGGAGTACTCCTATAGCTAAGTACCCCACTCTACATAGAGTATAGCTCTCATTAAGAGTTATAGAATAACTTAACCTTAAATCGATATAAGATATCATTCTCATATAGAGATGGACTAGGAGTACCCCTTCTTAAAAAATGCATAATTATTCTTATTTTTCATATGACTTATTTTTCCCTTTGAACCTATTTCTTGGGATCTCCAGTCTATAGGTCGGGTTACCATCATAGATATTCTAACTATATGGGATTTAGCCCCATCCCTTTGGAGGTGTTCCACACCTTCTCCCGAGCTAACCCTTTTGTTAAAAGATCAGCCAGGTTTGCTTCTGACCGAATAAAATCTATTCCGATATCCCCAGAAGTGAGTTTCTCTCTTACGGTACTGTGTTTACGACGTATTTGTCGTTTTTTGTCATTGTAATAACGATTCTCCACTTTTGCAATAGCTGCAGTACTATCACAGTAGATAAGTATGGATGGTAATGGCTTATCCCATAAAGGGATATCTGACAAAAGGTTTCTCAACCAATCTGCCTCCACACTGGCAGCAACTAGTGCTATCAGTTCTGACTCCATCACAGATTGGGCTAAAATAGTTTATTTCTTGGACCTCCAAGAAACTGCCCCACCAGCAATGCTAAAGATATAATTACTGGTAGCCTTGGAGTCTTCAGATAGGGTATTCCAATCAGCATCGATAAATCTCTTTAGGATTGCGGGGAATCGCTCATAATGTATTCCTAGGTTCATGGTTCTTTTTAGATACCTCATGTCCCTTTTTATAGCATACCAATGCTCCATACCAGGACAACTAGTAAATCTACATAATATCCCCACTGCGTAAGTAATGTCTGGCCTAGTACAATCAGTAGCATACCGAAGGCTGCCAATGATACTAGCATACTCAGTTTATCTAATACTGTCACCAGTATTCCTAAATAGCTTCTAACTAAGGTCGATAGGAGTGCACACATGTTTATAATCATAGTAGTTATACATTTTCAAGATATTCTCAATGTAATAAAACTGATCTAAAGTTATACCATTTTCAGTCTTAGCAATCTTAATTCCCAAAATTACACTAGCTTCCCCCAAACCCTTCATGTCGAAATTTTGACTTAGTAGAACCTTGACATCATTTATAATAGAGATGTTAGATCCAATAATCAGCAAGTCATCCACATATAAACATATAATAATGCAAACATTATCTACAACCTTGTAATAAATGCATTTGTCACTTTCATTAATATTAAAACTATGTGATATGACTAAGTTGTCAAATTTCTCATGCCACTGTTTTGGTGCCTGTTTGAGACCATATAGGGACTTCACCAATTTGCTGACTTTACATTCCTGATTAGGCACAATAAATCCCTCAGGTTGGTCCATGTAAATCTCTTCATCCAAGTCACCATTCAAAAAAGCAGTTTTAACATCCATTTGGTGAACTACTAAGTTATGTACAGCAGCAGTAGCAAGTAATACTCTAATCAAAGTAATTCTAATAACAGGATAATAAGTGTCAAAGAAATCAATGTTCTATCTCTGCCTAAATCCTTTAGCTACAAGCCTAGCTTTATATTTCTCAACTGACCCATTAGGTCTCAACTTCTTTTTAGGGATCCATTTATAATGCCTTGCAACCGGGAGGTAAATAAGAAAGAACCCAAGTTCCATTGGATTCAAGAGAGTCCATCTCATTGTTGATAGCATCCTGCCAAACATTTGAATCAGGGGAGGTAAGTGCCTCATTGAGGGTAGACGGATCTCCCTCTAGAGTATATACTTCAAAATCAGGACCAAAATCCTTCTCCACTCGAGCTCTCTTGCTCCTTCTAACATTTGTAATAATGTCTATAGTTTCTAAATTTCTAGGTTCTCCTATTCTAGGTACAACCGAACTAGATGAGGAACCCCCACTATCTCTAAATATAAAAGGAAACTTGTCTTCATAAAAATCAGCGTCAATAGATTCAATAATAGTTTTATTTTGCAAATCAAAAAAATTATGCGCTTTACTGTTAATTGCATAACCAATTAAAATAAATTTATAAGCACGACTAGCAAGTTTCAACCTTTTTGTATCAGGTATTTTGACATATGTTAAATACCCCCAAACTCTTAAGTATGAGACATTCAGCTTTCTGCCATTCCAAAATTCCAAAGGTGTAGCCAAGGTCTTTGAGTTAGGAACTCTGCTTAACACATAACAAACAGTAAATAATATCTCTCCCCACCAAAGGGAAGCAGTACCAGAACTTAACATAATACCAGCTACTAGTTCTGTATAAGTACGGTTCTTACGTTAAGCCTTACCGTTCATCTCAGGTGAATAAGGAGTTGTGGTCTCGTAAATAATACCTGTGAACTGTTACAACTCGTGGAACGTCCCTGAGTCATATTCAGCTCATCTGTCACTCTGAAAGCGTTTTATTTTCTTTCTGAATTGAGTCTCAATTTTAGCAAGGAAAATCTTAAATATGTTCAGAGCTTCGCTCTTGTGAGCCATAAGATATACATAAGTGCAATTTGAATGGTCATCAATAAAAGTTATAGAATAACGCTTCCCGTTCCTTGTCAAGATCCCTTCTAATTCACAAATGTCAGAGTGTATAAGATCCAAGGTTCCAGATTCTCTTTGTACAAATTTGTGAGAGGCTTAGTGATCTTTGCTTGAGAACAATGTTCACATTTCTTAAAATTGTCTAAAGGGAACTTTAGAATCAAACTCTGGCTACACATAATTTTAATGAGTTTCTTGTTAACATGACAAAGCCTATTATGCCAAACATTAAAAGTACACACAAAGTAAGAAGAAGATTCTTTATTAATCATGTCAATGTTAAGATTAAACATAGAATCACATGCATTGCCCTTACCCACAAATTCCCCATTCTTGGTGATCGTATAAACGTCACCTCCAATATTCTGCGTAAACCCAACCTTGTTCAGGAGAAAAGCAGATACAAGATTCTTCCTCATTTGAAGGGTATGGAGCACATCCTTTAGAATGAGAGTCCTCCCAGAAGGAAACTTCAGCTCAATATTTCTAGTTCCAACAACCTCTGTGGTGTGGGTGTCTCCCAGTAACACGTTCTTGCCCTTAGCTTCAACATAAGTCTTATACAACTCCCTAACATAACAGACGTGGCGAGTAACACCAGAGTCCATCCACCATCCCTCTGAGCCACTTACCATATTAACCTCATATATCATAGCAACCAGAGGTTCTTTAGACACATGCTCGGTCAAATGGACCTTTACAGGTTTCGGCTTGTTACGGCATCCCCGAGCCATGTGTCCTGGTCGACTATAGTTATAACAAATAAACTGGATAAAATCATGTTTTTTTCTTTTGAGGTAGGTACAGAGTTGTTCGAGCTAAGGTTCTTGTTTGGTTTGCGGTACTGGTTTTTCATACCCTTTTTCATCGGCTTCAGAGAAGCATTGGTAATCTTGTTCTTGTTGTGATTAGTCATAAACAGAACTTCTTCATTAATGTCTTGTTTTATAGCTTCTTCCTCGATGTGAAGGCGTATGATAAGGCTCTCCATAGAGAACTCTTTTGATTTATGTGAAAGGGTATTTTTGAACTCCATCCAGGCCGAAGGTAATTTGTCTATAAGGACAGCAACTTGGAATTGTTCATCTAATTTGATACCCTCATAAATAATCTCATGAGATATCTTTTAGAGTTCATGAGACTGGGTTATGACTGACTTATCGTCATGCATCTTAAAATTCAAGTAGCGGCTAACCGCGTACATTTTTTACCCAGCCTCCTCCATATTATACTTTTTCAGAAGAGTGTCCCTAATTTCCTTAGCGGATTCAACACAGAGTACAAATCATACAGGTCATCGCTAACTCCATTCAGGATGAAATTTTTACAAAGAAAATCATTTGCAGTCTATTTCTCTAGGGCCTTTACAGATTCAGGGGATACGGGTTCGACTTCATTAGGCTTAGTAGAGTTACATGACTCAACTAATTTCTTAGTGGTTAAATAAATAAACATTTTCTGTTTCCACCGACGGAAGTTCTTACCTTCAAATTTGAAAGGTTTGTTGTTGTCGGTAAAGACAGATCGGACATCACTATCTCCGTCTATAGCGGATACTAGAACGTCTTAAAATTGTTAGGAAAATTTACTATGTTACCTCTGCAGCAGTTATCAAGAGCAGAGATTAATGGAATAATAACAGCAACTGTGGCAAGATGAAATAGAGATACTAAAATAATGATCAGGAGATGCTGAGTTGAGGACTAGGTCTCTATCTTTACAACGTTTCGCCGTACTACCCTTTGTAAATAGTTTGATTGTTGCTTCGCCTCCAGGATAAAATAGCAAAGTAGAAATCTTGCAATGAAGAAGGACCTTCGCATGATTTGCACTTTTAATTGGTTTACTCGGATTCTAGACTCATGATTATATCGAAGAGAAGAGAAGAACTGTGTATTTGATGAATTGATAAAACTGAGAGTTTCTTTTTATATAGAGCAAGTTTGAAATGGTAACAAGAGTTAATGGTGGGACACGTCATCAAAAACGTTCAAAACAGAAGTGAAACGTTTAAGACTTAAATACGAATCAATTACGTTTGAGGAATTTCAAAAAATGAAAGGTTGAGTTCGAATATGCTCGGTTCGAATTTGGTCTCCTGGTAACTCCAGGTCAAAATAGACTCAGTTCGAATTTGGTCTCATGGGAACTCCAGTTCGAAATAGGCTCAGTTCGAATTAGGTATTTTGGGAATTCCAGTTCGTAATAGACTCAGTTCGAATTTGGTTTAGGTCGCATAGAATTGGTTTTGACAAAAGCAATTCTTTTTTAGAGGCCCAAGTCCATGAGTCAAACAAAGTTTTAAACCCATTTTTTTGGCCCGCCCTTGCCCAACATAGTGAATAAAAGACCTAGGTTATATCAAGGAAACAAACTACTCTTCCATGTAATGTGGGACTAAAGAAGCCACATATAGTTTTAGAGATATAAAGCCCAACAGATGTCACTTTTAATAGGGTTTCGAGAAACAACCTTAAACATTGGTTGGAGAGCCCTGCTATACTCTTTAAACCCGTGGTGCTCAACCATTGAAAGTGGGTACTCATACAAAATTATCATTTTTCCATGAGCCGCCCATGCATTTTCTTGGTCAAATATGTAAGTATTGACCTGAACTCTTCCATCACTCATTTGAGATGTATTTAACGTTGTTTGCGAAGTGTTTCCTCGACGAATAACAAGACGTGAAGAATCAATATGATCAAGCAAGTGCCTTGTACCACCCCTAGTTTCCCCTCTAAGTAATTTCTTACAATGATTACACTCAGCTTTTATTTGCCCCTTAACATTCTTCTTTGTGAAGTGCTCCCAAGCTCTTGATGTCAACTTCTTTTTATTCGTCGGTTGTTGTTTCTCATCAGCAATAATAATTTGAGTGTTGCTCGACTGCGTTTGAACTTCATTTACGGGATCTAGTGGGTTACTTGCACTTTGAGGAATTTTGCTTGACATATTCACCTAGGAAAAATACAAGTAAGAACAATTGTGAGAAACTGAAAAGTATAAACCATAGTAAGACTAAAAACTAAAATCTAATAGTTTCAATCAGTATAAACCATAGTATAAATCCAATAGAGACTACAAAGTATAAATCCAACAAATGCAAACTATAATCCAAGAAATCCAAAAAATCCAAAAGAGATATAGAGAACAATGCCATAAAAACTGTCATATATAGAGAACAATTAAAACATTGCCGCCACCATTGCCATATGTAGATAACCATTGAAACACTGTCATATATAGCTAACACAAGCTATAACAAATACTTGTTTCTTCTTAAAACTAGTGTTGTGTTCATCAAAGGTTTCAAATCACATACACAATCACAATGCATCCCAACTAAAGCAATGGGTTTCAAATACAACTAATCATAATGCATCCCCACTAATCATCATGGATTTCAGATCACATAAACAAACACAATGCATCCCAACTAAATATTCACATACAGAACATCAGTTCTTTAAATTTTTAGGGTTATTGAAACCCAGATTCAAATATTTAGGGTTATTGATACCCAAATTCATCTCAAACTAACCAAACTATAGCCATAAAGTTTCAGAAAGCCAAATATAAGCATATTATAATGCAATCAAAACTACAAATATAAACAATTCATTACCATAAAGTTTCAAGAACCTATTTTTTTTATTACTGCAATACGAAGGTTCCAAAAATCTCTTATAATCAAAGTAAAAATCCAGCAGATAAGAGATCAGAGATGCAAGTATGCAAAGTATAAAAATCCAGCAGACCTTAAATTGGGAATTCCTTGATCAGAGAAGGGCTTGCTAATTCCTCGATTATGATTTTCTCCCAATTCCTCGATTCTAATTTTCCTTAATTCCTTGATTCCACGATTCTGATTTGACTGATGTCGTCAAACTTAAACAATTAATTCCATAAAGATATAGAAGAAGAGCTTGCTGTTGTCAAACTCAAATAATTGTCAATTGATTCCATAGGGGAGAGATACACTTGATTCCATAGGGGAGAAAGATAAGAGGATTTGAGAGCTTCTGAGTTCTGAGCTTGTTGTTGTTGTTGTCTTATGAGTTCTGTGATATAGGAGAAGAGCTTTTAGGTTTTCAATTCTTTATAATCTATTTTCTAATAATCTGACATAAACTCTTAAAGGGGTATAATAGTAAAAGTATAAGGTTATATTTAATGGGGCGGATGCGGGGCAGATAACGAATTTTATGTAAGCAGTCCCAAATCCGCTCCGATCCCCGATGGATTTTGGGTAACTTATACCATCCCCGCCCCCATACCTGTTTAGCTCATACCAAATTTTGCCCCGTTAGGGGCGGGGCGGGGCAAATTGTCATCCCTAGATTTCCCAGTAGAAGATCTTGACTGGGAAGAAGACAGTACGGATAACAATGAGGAACACTTCGAAGGAAAGTCAGACTAGATAACTCAAAAGGGATTGTGTCTTTTTACTGATAGATCTTCTGGACCTACAGGATCAGATATCTGAATTGTACTTATCATATCTTCCAATGGCAGGATTGAGAAAGCAGTCAGGAACAATTTCGTAGTAACCAACAATGAGGCCGAGTATAAAGCAATAATTTACGGCCTAGATATGGGTCTAGAGATTAGTGTCTCCAAGTTATCTGTCTACACAGACTCATTACTCATTATTAACCATTACACAAAAAAGTTCCAGAAGAATGGAAAGATGGTTGACTACGCAGCAGCAGTAGCCGGCAAATTGAGCAGATTCAAAAGAATTACAATTAAACTTTTTCTCGCGTACCTAGAAGGAATCCTTGGTACGAAAGCGCATTATCTAAAGATTAAAATATCATCCACCCCCAGCATTAATATCATAAGCTCGAATTCTGTCAATGCCGGGGGCATTGAAGAGGACGAGGGCGATTGGAGACGACCTTGCCTCAAGTATATCAGGACTAAAAGCATATTTGATGGCGAACTCCTTACAAATCTCACGGAGAAGAGACGCATACTTGATAATGTTAAGCAATATATCGTGGAAAGCGGTCTCCTTTACAAAATTTCAGTCATAGGACCGTACCTCGAATGTTTGTCGAACAAAGAAGCTCAAAAGTTCCAACATGAACTCCATGAGGGGACTTGTAGTTCACATGCAGCGGGATGATCTCTCGCAAATTGAGCTCTTACCCAAGAAGTCTTTTGGCCCAAGATAAAAGCTCAAACCATTGAACTCGCAAACAAGTGCGATGCCTGCCAAAGATATGGCCCCAAAATTTAAGCTCCAGCCATGGAATTCTATTCCAGTAACGTTGTGTATCCATTTAAAAGATGGGCCCTCGACCTCGTAGGAGAATTCCCCACGACACCGGGCAAAAGGAAACACCTCCTAGTAGTGACAAATTACTTCACAAAATGGGTAGAAGCAGTCCCTCTATGTCGCACACGTAAAGATAATATCATCAAATTCATCTCAAAAACTATCATCATCCTAATCGGTTGCCTCCATCTCATCAGAATCGATAATGGACCTCAGTTCATTGGCTCCATAGTCATTGAGTTCTTCAATCAACACAATATCATCCACTCCCCTTCAAATCCATATTACCCTTAAGAAAATGGTCAGGAGGAAATCACTAATCGAACTATAGTAGATGGGATCAAAAAGCGCTTGACAGAGAGGAAGGGTAATTGGGTCTAAGAACTACCACATGTCCTGAGGGCATATCGTACAATACCTCGGGTATCAACTAGATGCGCACCATTCTTACTAGCGTATGGTATAAAAGTAATTATCCCCACTCTATATCATCACCCAATATGCGACTATACTATAACGGATGAAGAGAATGAGTACCAGTTAGTATATAACATGAATTAGATCGAGGAGACTAGAGACAGAGCAATCATGAATTTGGGAAGATGCCACTAAGCTTTAGCCCGATCTTATAATAAGCGTGTTCGTCATAGAGAATTCAAAATCAAAGCTCTCATCCTGCGAAAAATTCCCAAACACATAAAAGAAGTGCTGGGAAACTATCTAAAAACTGGGAAGGCCCTTTTGTTATTATCGGAAAAAGTAGACTTGGTTCTTACGATCTCGCCATTGAACATAGAGATTGAATCCCTAATCCTTGGAGCACGAGGAGATTAAAATTGTATCGCCGATAAAGATCTTTCACAGTGTACTTTTCTACAAATTAATCTATCATCTTGTATGATGATCTAACATCAATGAATGATTTATGTTCGATCCCCATACATCTGAGTACTTTCTACAATTTCATACAGTACTCTATCTAACACATTCATCGTACGTCAATCTTACACCAATAAAATACTTGTGTTCGATTGCTCTACACTATAGTACTTTTCTAATATATCTAACAAGTACTTCTATATACAGGTTACAAATTATTTGCTGCTTTGGCCAAACTGATCATCGATTATATTACATATCGTTTGTTGCTTTGGCCAAACTGATCATCTAGTAAATTACAGATCGTTTATTAGTTTAGCTAAACTGATCATCTATTACATTACAGATCATTTGTTGCTTTGGTCAAACTGATCACCGATTACATTACAGATCATTTGTTACTTTGGCCAAACCGATCATCTATTACATTACAGATCGTTTGTTGCTTTGGCCAAACCAATCTGCCACATATGTTCCTTTACGTTCGATAACCTTTGGGGACCATCCTATACAACAATTGTTCAACCAATATGGTCTCGTTGATCTAACGAAGGTTAGTATAAATCATTATTCTAGACATTCCTATTTTTATACATTATATGCGTTAGTATACATAGCGCGCAATCGCTACTCCTCACTAGAGCTATCACTCGAGCCATCACCTATATTAGAAGGTCCTACAGCGTCAGGTGCATAACCCGTGTAATATCAGGAAGCAAATACAGAACAAATTTCACAACCGACACCACTCGTCCATAAAGTTCCTCGTACTATTGGTTGAGAGCCATCTTGTAATAACTTATTTCTTACCTCAGACTCAAAGCTTCATCCTCGACCTAATCAGCATACAATAAATAATACTAAAGATATATTCAAATATTCCTCAATTCGAGTCATCGCTTTCGACCTCCAGATCTGTAGTTCGATGTACATAAGTATAGTTATCAATAGAGCTGTTGCACAACAATAGAGGTCAGGACGTTACATTATCTGGTCAAAGAATATCTTACATCTACTTTGTAACATCAACCATTAAGAATATTAATGGTCGTCAAACAATCATATGATGAAACCTATAAATAGGACCAGAGAACTGCAGATTAAGGACATGTAATTCTATACAGAAGAATCTCTACTCCAAAACTTAATATACTCAGAGTGTTCATTGTATTAAGCTAGCAACTTTAATAAGATCATCTTCTATTTCTCAAAATCCTCAGGAGAGGTCATGGTTTTTAACCTATTCAAAGGTATTCTACGCTAAATTATCTTGTTGATTATTGTTTATCCTTCTTGAGAATTCTAAACACATTTGGTGTAAGGTAAAGTCCGAGTCCTAGAATTAAGCCATTATATTTGGTGCCGTCCGTGGGAATTAAAGTTCTCAAACCTATTGTCTCAGAAACCGATGATCATCTCCTTTCAGAATGTCACCTCCAAGTTAGAGCACGCTAATAGTTAAGGCAAAAGAAAATGTCTCGCTAGCAGATCTACGGGTCACCTTAAATTCTGAAATAGAAAGACGTACTGTCTTGGTGCAACAACTGGCATGTGTGCATGATGCACTGATAGTTCTACAGGGTCAACAAGTCGCTGCCCAGAAGAACAAGGCCGTGTAACCTGAAGGCTCATAAATTTTTGTTCACGACAGAATAGGAGCTCCCCCGAAAGGAAATCACGGAGGAGGTGCATTTCGATCTAACCATCATCAACAGGAAATGGAACCCATCCCTATTCAGGAGGCCCACAAGGAAGTAGATGGTATCCCTGCGGGAGTCAGACAGATTTAAAATCTATATCGAAGAGTTCGAGTCCCAGCAAAAGACCGTCTAAGTGAAGGGAGTAACAACCATAATCCTGGAGAGGGACGCGCCACCCGCCCGACCACCGTAGCTCGACAATACATGACTCAGGAACATGTCGAGAGACGAATCAAAGAAATGCTCAAAGCTCAGACTCTGACTAAAGGAATCTACAACAAATTATAGAAGAGCCCGATCGCACAGGAGCTATTGAATGGCGAGGTCCCCGCCGGGTTCCATACTTCTAAGATCCTCAAGTACAAAGGAACAAATCTGGTGGAGCGCGTCCAGGAGTTCTAGAACGTTTTGGGCCTATATTCCACATTCAACTACAATCTTTGCCGGCTCTTCCCAACTAACTTGTCCGGCAAACCTCTGTGATGGTTCCACACGCTACCTGAGGGATCCATCATAACTTTTGAGCAGTTGCGAGAACTCTTCGTCAAGAATTATTTACATAGCAGAGACAAAGAAGAGAATCTATACTCCCTCTTCAGCCTTAAGCAGATGCTATGCGAGAAGCTCGAGACGTTCACTTAGAAGTTCTTGAAGTTAGCTTGAAAAGTAGATCGACTCGACCAAAATATTACCATTTCAGCTTTTACTAATGCGCTACTTGTTTATGGAAGGGCGATGGAATACCTCATCCTTAACAAACCCATAACTCTGGAAGACATGATCGAAAAGGTCAATAGCTATATCGACCTGGAAAGAATGGTGTCTGACTAACAAAAACCCCAGAAGTCAACATTAACAGCTTGACATCAGTCAGCCAGCCAGGACTTTAATTGTACTACCAATCAGGTAGAACACAGGAAATGGAAAAATCTAATGACGAGCAACCTTAAAAGGGGAATAACTTGCCCAAGCCCTGCCTTCCCAAGTTGAATGAAACCAAAGCCAACATTTATCCTATACTTTAGAAGGATTGTTTTTTCCTGCAATGTACAATATCTCCAACCTATTGAGAGCAAACCAAATTGTATTCACCACAAGGTCAGGCATCATGAAACAAAATACTGTTTTGCCTTACAGCGGTTGTTAGAATATATTTCGCTAATGGACGAATGCATGAGTACATTGTAGACGTCGAAAGCTATAATAATAGGAGTTATAAGCTTTTTACAGATGTCGTACCAACCGAAGAGCCAGCAGGAGAGAAACACTTATATAATATGTTGCTATGCCACTTCGTTGAGACTCAGATCATCAACCAATCAAGCAGAACTAAGAGAGGATGGGTCAACCAATGTCACGAGCTGTCCATAAAAGACAAAAAAGCTCGTTTACTTCCCGTTTCCAACTCTCAACGAACAATAATTTTTTTTGACAACTGTGATATTTGCCATATCAACTATCCTCACCATGATTCCTTGATGATCATGCTAAAAATGTATAACATGGTGCTTCACATGATGAAGATTGATACTAGGAGTACTATTGAATTACTTTTTTAAAGCACGATTGATCAGATGGGATTGGCCGACATAGTATAGCCCAATGACATTGATATATGTAGATTCAACGGATCTAAAGAAGAACATGTAGGAAAAATCATACATCCTATCACGGCAGGACCTGTGACACTCGACGTTGTCTTTTACGTTATTAATACAAAATCTCATTATTTGGGTATAATGGGGCGCTGCTGGTTACACAATATGCGAGCCATTCCATCTACTTATCATTTGGCGTTACGATTTGAGTGGAATAGCAGCGTATATGAGATCAAAGGTCATAAGCTCGTTAGAGCATGGGAAAATTCGATCGTCATCATTCCAGATTCCTCCGAGCTACAACTCGCATAGCAATTACAGAAAGCAACAATTTTTTTTATAGAAAACTATACAGTAAACTCTATAGAAAACCAACTGCCAAGCACAGAAACAATAGAGTACATCGAATCAGTGGCAAAAAGTGAGGAACGGACATTAGCACTCTTTTGAACCTAATCTAGCTTGCCACAAGCTCATTTTAAATGACAAAGCAGAAGCTTTCAAGCAGATCCAGAGGACCTTAGCACCAAGACCCCGAGAAGAAGTAAATAAATAGATCGACAAACTTATCGAAGTTGGTTTTATCTGAAATACTAATTTCCCATAATAGATCTTGAATATTGTGGCAGTCCCAAAGAAGAACCGCATGATCAAAGTGTGCGTGGATTTTGTAGACCTCAATTGGCAGTCCCAAAGAAGAACGACAAGATCAGAGTGTGTGTGGATTTCACTGACCTCAACAAACATACTCCAAAGGACAGTTTTCCACTTCCTATTATCAACCATCTGCACGACTCTACTGCGGAACATGAACTCATATCCATGATAGATGTTGCATCTGGATACAATCAGATACCTATGCTCCCTGATGACCAAGAGAAGACAACTTTCATTGCAGAACATGGCTTATACTGTTATAAGGTCATGCATTTCAGTCTTAAGAATGTTGGAGCCACTTATCAATGGATGATAACACAAATGTTCAAAGATCATCTCAAAAAAATGATGGAAGTCTACATCGATGATATGTTGTGTAAAAGCTTTAAAAAGGAACACCATATTATAGACTTGAGCTCTACTTTCAAAATCCTCCGTTCCTACAAGATTAGACTCAACCCTGAAAAGTACCAATTTAGGGTCCATTCTGGAAAGTTCTTGGGGCATTTAATCATTAAGAGAGGTATAAAAGCTGATATGGATCGCATTTTTGTGCCTTACTGTCCATGCCTTCACCAAAAACAAAGAAAGACCAACAGAAGTTGGTAAGCAAGATCACCGTAATAAATCATTTTGTTTCGAAGTCTTTAGATCGATGTCAATGGTTATTCAGCCTTTTACGTGAAGGGACATCAAAACAGAAGTCTAAAAGAAATCACGAGATTGAGTGGACAACAGAATGTAAAGCAGCCTTTCAGGAGCTTAAACTTTACTTGGGATCACCTCCAGTGATGAGTACACCTAATGAAGGGGAAGAACTCACAATATATTTTGCGGTTACCGATGAATCTTTAAGTTCTGTCCTCATTCGACTTCACAGGAAGATAGAAAATCCTAACTATTTTATCAGTAAAACTCTCACTCCTGCAGAGTCCCAGTATATCAAGATCAAGAAATTACTCTTAGCTCTCGTATACACATCGCAAAAGTTGAGATAGTATTTTTAAGCACACTCGGATCGAGTGGTGACAAACAGGAAAAATCTAAACGAATACAAACATGGTCGGTCACGCATGGCGAACACGACATCCGTTTTGGACCACGACACTCTAAAAAGGATCAAGCAGTAGCAGATTTCCTTACCGATTTCCCAGTAGAAGATCTTGACTGGGAAGAAGACAGTACGGATAACAGTGAGAAATACTCCGAAGAATAGTGAAACTGGATAACTCAAAAGGGATGGCGTCTTTTAATTGATGGATCTTCCGGACCTGCAGGGTCAAGTATCGAAATCGAACTTATCATACCTTCCAATGACAGGATAGAGAAAATAGTTGGACTCAATTTTGAAGCAACCAACAATGAGGCCGAGTATGAAGCAATGATTCACGGTCTAGATATGGCTCTAGAGATTGGAGTCTCCAGGTTATCTGTCTATACGGACTCCTTACTCATTGTGAACCATTACAAAGAAAAGTTCTAGAAGAACAAAATGATGGTCGACTACGCAGCAACATTTGCCGACAGAATGAGCAGATTCAAAAGAATTACTATTGAACATTTACCGTGCGGAGAAAATCAACATTCAGACTCTCTCGCGTAACTGGCAAGAATACTTGGAACAGAAGCGCGTTATCTAAAGATTGAAGTATCATCCACCCCCAGCATTAACATCATAAGCTCGAATTCTGCCAATATTGGAGGGCATTGAAGATAACGAAGATAATTGGAGACGACCTTACCTCAAGTATATTAGGACTTAAAACACATTTGATGGCGAACTCCCTACTGATCCCACGGAGAAGAGACGCGTACTCGATAATGCTAAGCGATACATTATGGACAATAGTCTTCTTTACAAAATTTTGGTCACAGGACCGTACCTCGAATGTTTGTTGAACAAAGAAGCTTAGAAGTTGCTACACGAACTCCATGAAGGGACTTGTGGTTCCCATGCAGCGGGACGATCTCTCACAAATCGAGCTCTTACTCAAGGAGTATTTTGGCCCAAGATGAAAGCTTAAGCCATTGAACTCGCAAGCAAGTGTGATGCCTGCCAAAGACATGGTCCCAAAATTCGAGCTCCAGCTTTGGAACTCCATTCCAGCAACGTCGTTTGACCATTTAAAAGATGGGCCCTCAACCTCATAAGAGAATTCCCCATGGCACCGGGTAAATGGAAACACCTCTTAGTAGCAACGAATTACTTCACAAAATGGATAAAAGTAGTCCCCATAGGCCTCACATGCGAAGGCGGAGTCATCAAATTTATTTGGGAAACTATCATCATCCGATTTGTTTGCCCTCACCTCATCAGAATCGATAATGGACCTCAATTCGTTGGATCCAGAGTCATTGAATTCCTGAATCGACATAATATCATCCACTCCCATTCAAATCCATATTACCCTCAAGGAAATGGCCAGGCAAAAATTACTAATCGAACTATAGTGGATGGGATCAAAAAGTACTTGACAGAGAATAAGGGCAATTGGGTCCAGGAACTATCATATGTCATGTGGGCGTATCGCACGATACCTCGGGTATTAACTGGATGCACACCGTTCTAACTAGCGTATGGTACAAAAGTAATCATCTCCACTTTATATCATCACCCAATACGCGACCATACCATGACGGATAAAGAGAATTAATGCCGGTTGGCATCTAACATGAATTGGATCGAGGAGACTAGAGACAGAACAATCATAAATTAGGGAAGATACCACCAAGCTCTAGCCCGCATAACAAGCGCGTCCGTCACAGAGATTTCAAAATCAAAGACCTCGTACTACAAGAAATCCCCAAGCATAAAAGGGAAGCAAGCGCTGGGAAACTATACAAAAATTGGGAAGGTCCTTTTATTATTGTCGGAAAAAGAGGCCTCGGTTCTTACGATCTCGCCACTGAACATGAAGATCGAATCTAATCCTTAGAGCACGAGGAGATTGAAATTGTATCACCAATAAAAATCCATTACAGACTACTTTTTTACAAATCAATCTATCATCTTGTATGACGATCTTACATCAATGAAAGACTTAATTTCGATCTAAATATGTCTTAGTACTTTCTACTATTTCATACAGTACTCTATCTAACACATTCATCGTACGTCAATCTTACACCAATGAAATACTTGTGTTCGATTGCCCTACACTATAATACTTTTCTAATATATCCAACAAGTACTTTTATATACAGGTTACAGATCGTTTGTTGCTTTGGCCAAACTGATCATCTATTACATTATAGATCGTTTGTTGCTTTGGCCAAACTGATCATCTATTATATTACAGATTGTTTGTTGCTCTGGCCAAACTAATCACCTATTATATTATATATCGTTTGTTGCTTAGGCCAAACCGATCAGCCACCTATGTCCCTCTACGATCGATAACCTCTGAGGACCATCCTATATAATAGATGTTCGACTAATACGGTATCGTTGGCATAACAAAAAGTTAGTATAAATCGTCATTCTAGACATTCCTATTTTTATGCAATATACGCGTTGTTATACATAGCACATACCTAAAATCGTTACTCCTCGCTAGAGCTATCACTTGAGTTGTCACATCTATTTGAAGGTCTCTCAATGTCAGGTGCACAACCCGTGTACTGCCGTTGACACATGAACTCTGGTATTTTTCCAGTAATGATCTTCTTTCCATCTCTAACCATACGTTGTCTCAGAACCCTAATCTTAGCTACCATGGGACCTAGATACTCACACTGTATCGCCTCCATGTCACACTGTACACTATTTTCAACTATAACATCATACACCAATTTGCTTTCTTCTTCCAATCCCTGAAACTCTGATGCAAAGAATGAAATCACAGATGTCATATTTCTTTCATGCACGTCACCTGCTTCAGTCTTCACCTGCTTAGACAGAATAAGCTCGCTAAGTTTAGTTTGAGCTTCTTTCAACGAAGTTTTTAAATGATCGCAATGCTTCTCTACTCGTCATTTCTCATCCAGCACAGCAGAATTATGAGACTCCAGCAAAGTCATGAATTCATCCATATGATAAATCAGAGGCATTGACCCATCAAGTTCCGCTTCACAATTCTCCCATTCAACCATTCTTTTATCAAGACGTATCTCCGGCTGTAGTAGGTCAACATCTGACTTCGTATTTGCATTACGCAAGTTCGTATTCTCATCCAGGTGTTCCAAGTTGTTTAACTATAACCCTTGTATGGTATGCTTGAGAGTGACTACTTTGTTCCAAGCCGCATTTATGTTTTCATTCTGTCTATTATGGGCCTCTTCCATCTTCTCTTTCAGAACATCAACAACTTACCATAACACTTCATACTTAGAAGCGTGCGCTCGCGTATCAGCTACCTCCGCTTCAAGCACATTTACTTGGAATTGTAAGTCCTTCATATTTTTACCTTCCTCCTCTAATTCTGTCAATAGTTCTGTAATTCAAACTCGAACAGATGCCAACTCCGCTCCCTGCTGGCTCGCTTGCCTCGAGCTACCTGTAAATTCAACCTCTTTCTTTATTTTTTATAATTTCCCTTAACTCCTCTATCTTCCTCAGTTCGTTGGCTAGATCTTCCTTTTTCTTCTATAGATCTTCAGACAATCGAGCTCCAGTGTCTCACTCTTTTACCATCTCACATTCGTTCTTTCTACTAACTCAGTAGCACTTTTTAGTGTGACCTAACTCGAACTTAGATCAATGTTCAGTTGTTCATTTAGGGCACGTAACCCGTCACACTAGCTTTGAATAACTACCAATTTTACCTGTCATCACAGTTTACAATCATAACAATTTGATTATACCAACACATTACTTCTCACAGTTAACAAGTTAATCAAGAACATAGTATCTTAGTAATATCGATACACTGTTTCATTCATCATCACAGAGAATAAATTTCATTTATCATCAATAATAGTATACAATGATCTATCACATATGCAGGGCCTGTAAAATAAAATTGAGAATACCCTATTTTTGATTCTTCAAGGAATTAAAAGACTGTCCTTTATCTCTCGAACTCTTTCTGTTCGATAATTGTACATCTATCGGAGTGGTAAAGGTCACTACCTCCTGCGGATGTCGTTTACACCGCGATCAAGATATCAGGCTTTAAACCTCCACCTTACCCTCTTCTGATAATAGTTCCCTCAACCTCGGAGGGGGTTTGTCACCAACAATTTCTCCATCACCTATGGTAAACAACATATTCATAGCCTTGGTGTTCTCTACATCAAAATCCTTCCCACATCCCGTCAAAAATTCCTAGATTCATTCTCTACCCTAGATAGTTTACCCCCATAAAAATCAATAACACTGTCTATATGACACTCCTATTCTGTTCGAGCAGTGACTTTTGCTCGCGACGGATGCAGATGATCCTTCAATGTCATTTGCACTTTGTGCAGCCGCTGACGCGCGCCTTTCTGTAATACACAAAAAGCCCTCAAATCTACTTCTATCTTTATTCAAACAGCCACTTTTTTTGACAACCGCGTTGCTAAAGACATTCTTTGCTCCACGTGTTGCAATAACTCATCCTGTAACCCCTTTACTTCACCCTCTAATCGTTTTTGAACCTTTATTTTTCTTTCCTTATCCAAAAAAATACAATTCTCATAGCCCTCTGATCCTATATAAAGCCAAATGCATCAGATAAAGGTTTTACATCACCCCATACAACAGACATACCAGCTCGAGTAGAACACCTTTTCGCCTCTAAACTATGATAATTACGTGTTTCTTGAGCTAAAAACATAACTCGAGCTGGGTCCGAACTACGCATTTCTCCTTTAAAAGCTCTACATAAGCTTCTTTTAACCCTCATTCACTATCTACTTTGACCTCAAAATACAATGTCAGAGCTATTAACATACTTTGACACCTAGCCTTATCACTCAGGTCGTTAAAACATGTCAACTCTTTTGGTTTTCGATCTAATAACCTTTTTTCCCCTACCTTCCTTAACACCTCATCCCTTTCTATTTTTATCTTAGCATATCTATATTGAAGATCATATAGCTCTTTAAAAGTTTTCTCTGAATTCAATTTAAATTTATTTATCTCATATTCAGTTTTATTAAGTACTTGTTGAATACAAGCCACAAAATCCCTCACTCTACTCAACGATCTCTCAAGTTTGAAGTTCATTTTTTCAGTCACTCTATCTCTTATACAGAGTACAAATATTTTGTTATAATACAGACATCCAAAATAAACATGTTTCAAATCATTACTCCAACTTTAACAAATACAGAGTACTATCACTTTGATATCACACAAACTACATTAAATTAAAAATAGAATACCACATAAGGTTTCAAGATTCTTGCTGGTTTCTACCTCAGATAGAGGATCCAATGTTTTCCCAACCAGCTAACTCGGACCAACACATTCAGAAGGAGGATCCATTGTTTTTTCAGCAACTCGGACTGGTTCAGCACTTTCTGATGGAAACTCCAACACCTTCTCAGGTGAAACATCAGCGTCCGCCACCATTGCCTCCAAAACCTCTAAAGGAAGCTTAATTTCCTTGTCCCTTCTGACCCGTCCTAGCTCCACATCTGCTGGACTCAATCCAAAATCATAGTATGATTAGATGAAGTGATTTCGTTCCACTATAAGGGCCTCCACCAATTGTAACATCACATCATCATGCTCTACCAGATCTGAATACTTTTTTGAGAGCTTCGCAGCCGTTTTAGCCTCATCAACTCTGTTATCCTTCTCCAGCTTGAGCTCAGCTTCTAACTCCTTTATACGAACAGACTGATCTTCAAACTCCTTTAAGCGAGCAGATTGAACTTCGAACCTCGCTGTAAGAGCCCCGAACTCCTGGCTCCTATTTTCCAAATACTTTTTTACCCCCATCAGCAGAATTGAGAGTTACCAGTACAAGCATACAGAGTCAAAGTCAGCACAACAGTTTTCAGTCTGAATACAAAAATAATTAAGGACTTAAAAAAAAGTACTATAAAAGTATGTTCGCAATACTCCGCATCGAGCTGCTCTGGATCTGTCCAAACCATCGAGCAGTATTTTAGCTCAAGCTCTACCATCTTAGCTGAGGCATAAAGATTAGTTTGAGAACTACCCTCTTACTCATGCCTTTTTCTTTTCAACGAGGACTTCTCGACCTCAACAGGAGCAAATTCAAGTTTCTCAGCCACATCGACAAATATAGACTCTGCGATCTCTTATCGAACAGGCCTCATGGGCTGCCTAGCATTCCGCTTGGTGTTCTGAGATACAGGAAGTGGAACACTAAGAATATCATCAACAGTCAAGATAACTTTTCCCTCAGCCATACCTCGTTTCTCCTGAGCTCGCTAAACTTTGGGGGCTGCAGAATCTACCCTTTTATCTCTACAGATACTCAACTCACTGAGTACTTATTTTAGCTCATCTGAATCTCAAGCAACACAGCTGAACAAGCTAGTTTTGTCTGGCATATATAAAGGCTTAGGCTCTGCCAAAACAAGGAATATAACATTAAGTAATAGATCGAAGACATGTATAGTTTATTTAAAGATTGGTCAATATTACTTACTCGGATTATAATATCTATGGTTCAGTTCGAGCGCCGGTTCATCTGGAACCTATATACAGTTACCCTCTACCCACACAAGGTGGTCATTCCATGCTCTACCCACATATTCGAAATCAAAAAAGTTTGGCCTAGCTGAATCACTATACAGGTAACCACTACTTTGATCTTTGACATATTTCCATTTATAAAACTTCATCACATCTTTAGCTTTGAACTGCTTCGCAGTCCATTCCTTCATCCATTTTTCATTTAGTACCTTACATACCCTTATCATTTCATAAATATTCTCATTTAACTAGGCAGGGCAACACCGTAACACATTCATAACCCCTTAATGAAAGAAGGCCAGAGAAATTCTAAGGCCATATACGACCTGATTCAAAAAATATAAAAACCTATCTCTCGGACCTGATAGCCCGAGACCATTACAATATGAGAGATTAACCTCCTCACCAATCTCTCATCCTTCTTCCACTTTGCCAAGCATAAAACTTGGTAGTAGACAGCCTTATCACCTTTACCGGGGATATAGGCCCTAAACCATAAACCTTGCTCCTCCACATAACTTCCCCATTCTCCCTGTAATTTCTTTCTATATTTCAAGTATTATTTCCCTACATCTACCCCCTCTGGGTATATTACAATGACTTTTTCCTTCTCTGATCTATCCTCTCTTTCTATCACCTCCTCAACCTTAGTGGGTTCTCCACCATCTATGCTTCTCTCTACACTATTTATAATTTCCTCCATCACACTACACTCGTCCCCCCTCCCTGAGGATAATATTTCCTCGGAACTGGACGATACTACAAATTTATTGGTGGGAATACTAGGTTTAGACCGCATATCATACCTACAATATACAAAAATATATTTTTTGTCTTTTTTTTAATGTTATATACAGACATAATAAACCCACCTTCTACCCAGTCAACATGTCTATTTTACAAATTCCTAAAACTAAAGCAAAAATTAATCATTTCATATTTCCCCCTTCTTCCCCAAATACATATTTTCTCGCTCTAACAGTCTATTCATATACCTAAACTCATATCCCCCATTTTTATTCAAACATCCCAAAACTACTACATTATCAGATAAATATCAAATAGGTTATTACACATATCAAACATATTACTGCAAATATCATACAGATTACTAAGCAAATCAAACAGACAGAGCTTTATATTATCAACATGTACTTGAAGAACAACAATCATCTGCTTTACCCGGACGTATTTTCGAGAATGAACGCTCCCGTCGCTTCTCAGACAGTTTTTTTATCACCTGATAAAGATTTATTCTCAAATCACACTCAGCTCTCAAACGTTTCCTCTCCTTAGAAATAAGATTGACACAACTTTTCTCTTTCCTTAAAACTATAGATAATTTATGAGGGAGAGAGAGACACGTTTTTATACTCTCTCTCAGTTTGTGAAGCGACGGCTCCTTCTGACACGCGACAACCATCCCTACTGACTCTGCAGGTACATATTTTCGGTTGAAGGCATCATCATGACTTCTGCGATAATGTCTACCATCATCACGTTTGTCCCTATTGTCTGTCATTACACAATTCTGCACCTCTTTCTCAAACACAGTACAAATGACTAATCACCTTAGTTTTATACCCTGCCAAGATCGTACAAATTTCCTAAAATAGATCAATATTCAAAATTTAAAGATATCAATACAGTTGTTAAAATTCTACAGTTATCTCCCACAATATCCGTACACAAAGAGTAAAATAGAATACTTTATTTTAATTCAATTAGATCGAGACATCACATTTGTTTATCCTCTCAAGATCCCTCATCTTACATTTATTCAAACCCAACCACAAAATACTCAAAACAGATTACTTATTACGAGTTCCCATGCTTTGAGCTTACCGAGCCCTCTAGTCACATCTAAAATAGCCCTGGTGATGTGCCTCCCTGCATATAATTATCTCCCCTCTTACTTCCCTGGCATCCTCTTCAATGATCTTGTCACATGCAAGTTATCGAACAGTCAGTTCCTGCACCGTGGCACTCAATAATGACCTCCGAAACATGTCGTACCAGAAAAATTGATCATACTCTACATGCTTCCCATCTTCATCTAGTTCAGCCAGATTCAATGACCATTCCGGCAACACGGCATCGTAAGGAAGATCTTTACAAATATCACCATGGATAATCACACCACTTCCACAACAAAATTATCCCTGCGGAAGATGTAAATTAAACAACCAAGATTGATGATTTTATAGCCCCTAAGAAGATCTTTACAAATATTACCCCATTGATTTGGCCGAAGGATATATTGTTCAAATCAAGTTCACGAAACAACAAAATATCAACATCAAATGTTAAATATCATGACAGGCCATTATTTCCATAGTATGAAATATCTCCTCCGATTTTGTGCGAGCAAATATAAAAAAAGCAACATATAAGATCACGCAAATCCAGCAGTAGTACCTAGAGATCAATGCCCACCCTTTCTCACAGTTCAAAAAACTCGGTTATCCAGTTCGAGTACACAGATCGCAAACAACAATATCTACTACTTGCTCAAAATTTTCTCTCTTCAACCCTAGCTATAACTCCCATTTACTCTCATACAAATAGAACTCCTTCCAGCTCGATTTTCCTTATCTTACCCCATGATATCTAACTCCAATTTTACAAATAACAAACTACACAGACAAGTTCGTGACAAAGAATTATGACCTCAGAACGAAGTTATTTTATTAATTCAAATTTTTTTTATAGGATACTTTATAGATAACAAAATGTCCCCTATAATTACAATAGATTACATCCCAAAATTACATTTTGAACTATTTTTCAAGAATCAGTAGAGAAGATGATGAAAAACTGAAGCAACTTCTAAACCCTAATCCCATGCTATAAGATCTGGGAAATAGTCATAACTAGAAATCACAGATGAAAGGTCTTCTTCATGGCCAAAATCTATGGTCCATGGAAAAAAATGATCCTCTGCATCCTACCACCTCTTTTACCATAACCCCCACCTCACATGCTAGAGACAGACGAAAGGTCTTACCTTTTCGAAAGGATTTATTCACTAGCAGGATACTGACGAGACTCTCTCAGAAGAACGCCTGCCGCTTCATCTTCAGTTGTATAGCCTCCTCCACCTATAAACGAAACCCATTTCGGCACTCCGTGTCAAATGTCAGCAGATATTGAAATTGCACCACCTGATAATAATCATCCCCCACCTCCATCACTTCTTCATATGATATGCGGTGATAGGTAGGCGACACAGGAATCGGTGTTAAAAAATACAGAGGTTGGCATCCAAAGTATCAGATACGAAATTTCTCCATCTTTTTGGGAATCATAGACTCCCGAGATTGGTTCCTGGTAGTCATCATACTCTCAACAACCAAGTTCTTCACAACAGTCATGAATGGAAAAGAAGAGAGTTGGAGATGAAAACTTGGTTCCTCACTCTTACTTTCGAATACCTTTTATACTATGATAATTATTTAAAATGAACTCTTCAAATTCCTAACGTCAGAAGGATTTCCCATGCCAATAAACATTGACTAGAACCATTAGTTTGAGGAACCCCAAAAGGCACAAACAAGATACTTATGAATATGCATTGGAAATGATTCCCTAATTTTAACTGTAGTATTAATGACACTTCTCAACCAACACCACTCGCCCGCAAGGTTCCTCGTACTGCTGGTTGAGAGGGGGCGGTTGTAGTGCCTTATTCCGCATCTCGAACTTATGCTTCATCTTCGAACTACATACGAACTTTCGACCTTAACAACAGAGTACGTGACACAATCAGAAATAAGATAACAATGCCAGGAAATATATGCATCACGAGTTTCTCAACCAACACCATTCATCCCTAGTGCTACTCGTATTATTGCTTGAGTGCTGTCTTGTAATAGCTTATTTTGTATCTCATACTCAAAGCTTAATCCTCGACCTCATCAGCATACAGGAAACACTACTAAAATCATATTCAATATTCCTCAGTTCGAGTCATCGCTTCGACCTCCACATCAGCAATTCAATTTACACAAGTATACAGTTATCAATAGAGCCATTGTACATAAATAAAGGTGTGAATATTACATCATCTGGTCAAAGAATATCTTACATCTACTTTGTAATCTTCACCATTTAGAATCTTAATGGTCATCAAACGGTCATATTTTAAGATTTATAAATAGAACCAGAGAACTGCAGATTAGGACAGGCAATTCTATACAGAAGAATCCCTACTCCGAAACTCCATAGATTCATAGTGCTCATTGTAATAAGTTAGCAACTTTAATGAGATCATCTTCTCTATCTCAAAATCCTCAAAAGAGGTCATGGTTTTCCACGCTAAATTGTCTTATTGATTATTATTACTATTTTTGAGCGTTCTAGACATATTTGGTGTAAAGGTTAAGTCCGAATTACGGAATTAGGCCATTACAATTCATGTTTATTTTTTTTCTAGGTAGGTACTGGGCTGTTCGGGCCAGGGCTCTTGTTTGTTTTGCGGGACTAGTTTTTCATACCCTTTTTTTACCGGCTTTAGAGAAGCATTGGTGATCTTGTTCTTGCTATGATTAGACATAAACAAAACTTCTTCATTAACGTCTTGTTTTTTAGCTTCTTCCTCGATACGGAGGCATACGATAAGGCTCACCATAGAAAACTCTTTTGACTTATGTCGAAGGGTATTTTTAAACTCCTTCTAGGCCAGAGGTAACTTGTCTATGAGGACAACAACTTGGAATTGTTCATCTAATTTGATACCCTCAAAAATAATCTCATGACCTATATTTTAGAGTTCATAAGACTGGGTTATGATTGACTTATCGTCACGCATCTTAAAATTCAAGTAACGGCTAACCATGTACTTGTTTGACCCAGCCTCCTCCGTATCATAATATTTCCAGAAAGCGTTCCAAATTTCCTTAATGGATTCTAGCACAGAGTAGAAATTATACAGGTCATCGCTAAGTCCATTCAAGATAAAATTCTTCTAAAAAAAATTATCTGCAGTCCATTTCTTTAGGGCTAATACAGATTCAGGGGATATGGGTTCGACTTCCTTAGGCTTAGTAGAGATACATGACTCGGCTACTTTCTTAGTGGTTAAATAAATAAAAAATCTATTTCCATCGACGGAAGTTCTGACCTTTAAATTTTAAAGGTTTGTTGTCGTCGGTGAAGACGGATCGAACATCATTATTCCCTTCCATAGCAAATACAAGAACGTCTTAAAATTATTAGGAAAAATTATACTATGCTACCTCTATAGAAGTTATTGAGAGCAGAGATTCATAAAACTTAGAACAACATTAATAGCAAAATAAATTAGAGGTATCAAAGTGATGATCAGGAAATGCTGTGTCGAGGACTAGGTCTCTATCTTTAAGACATTTTGCCTCACTGCCCTTTGCAAATAGTTGATTGCTGCGTCACCTCCATGATAAAGCAGCAGAGTGGGAACTTCTCTTACAAGGAAGAAGAACCTTCGAATGAATTATACTTTAAACTATTTTACTCAGATTCTAGACTCATGATTACATGAAAGAAAGGAGAAGAACTGTGTATTCAATCATGTCTAAACCTGAGGCACAACTTCTCTTTATGTAGAGAAAGTTCAAAATGGTAACTAAAGTTAATGGTGGGTCACGTCATAAAAAACGTTCGAAACAGAAGTGAAACGCTTAAGATTTAATTACGAAACAGTTAACAAGTTACGTTTGAGGAATTCAAAAAAGTTAACATGTTCGAATTGAGTCTTCTGGGAACTCCAGGTTGAAATAAACTCAGTTTGAATTGGTCTTCGGGAACTCCAGGTCAAATAGACTTAGTTCGAATTAATCCAGGTCGAGATCGAATGGACTCATTTCGAATTGGTCTAGGTCGAATAGAATTGGTTTTGACAAAATCAATTCTTTTACAGAGGCCCAAGTCTGAGGCTTAAGCCCATAAATCAAACAAAGTTTTAAACTCATTTTTTTCGTCCCGCCCCCGCCCAATATAGTGAATATTAGATCTATGTTATATCAAGGAAACAAACTACTCTTCCAAGCAATATGGGATTAAAAGAGCCACACAGAGTTTTGGATATATAAAACCCAATACTTCACGTACATTATACTTGTGCATATTTTTAGGTTAATATGACAATTGTATGACGTGGCACGTCCCTTATAGGGCCGTCTACCTCTGTGTGACTTATGTTTATGTTTATGCTTAGCTTATGCTCTATTGGAAAGATCCATGTAGGTTATTAGCAGTTTCTATTTTTTATATTAATTTCTTAATTGGATAGGTTAGGGAAGTTATAGTAGGAGTGATCCTAGTGAAGCCTAGGATATAAAGGGAGAGGGTGGTGTAATCTCAGTATTCAGTTATTAATAAAGTTTAAGTTATTTTAGTAAAAATTAAAAGTTTCTCTAAACCTAACAAATAACGTGATTTTCTTACGAATTTCGCTTCCACGCTCGTAGTATTGATGTTAATTGGTACCAGAGTTGCTTTAAAATCAAGTGTAGTCAGTTTTAAGAACAAGATGTCTCGTAGAAGACCAGCGACGAAGAAACCTACACTCGCTCAGGATGTAGCGAGGATATCAGATTCACTTGATAAGCTTGTCGAGGCTTTTGGAAGGGGCATTATTTTCCCATCCATTGGTGTAGTAGAAGGCTTGGGTCGCACAACGGCAAACCCAAACATACAAGGCCCAAAACCCAAATGGTGATCTACTGCTACCACATCCAAACTAGACCCAGTCGGTCAAGATCCAGTCATCTTAACTAGACCCAGTTGGTTATAGATCGGGTTACCCGCAGTAAGTAGGAACTCGACCCATAAATTGTGGGCTCGATAGCTCAAGCTTCACCACTCGCTCCAAGGGTCAGACTTTGAAGGAATAGACCCGTTGATGTGGGCACCCCACAATAGTATGACTGTCGGCATCCTTCATGATGGGCATCGACCAACAGCCCCTACCCTGGTCACCCTTCCAACAACGTCAGCGCCAAGAGAGGCGATCGATTAAGATAAAACTCCCTTCCTGTGGGTTTCAAACTACCAAATCCCGAACTACCCTACCACGTACTACCATAGACTTTGGCTTCCCGACCTTCCCAAAGGGAACCCGGCTTACCAACTACAACACGGACTGACCTGTAACCGGCTCCGTTGGGTACCCGTGGAACGTCTCTCCCACCGACAAATTCATGTTGTGCTAGCCCCTATACCAACACCAGTAAGAGACCTACACCAGGGATGAATCTGAATTATGGCCTTGAATTCCGACCATTCTACGACGATAGATAGGGGCCGCATGATGATGATGTGTTAAGTGCTCAATCAAACAGGATGCGTAAAACTACGGGTTCACATTATATGCACACAGAGAGAGGAGATATTCAGCCGGCGAGACAGGGGTTATGGTTCTCACCTCCCGGTTGATACCCTATTGCGTGACCATTATCGATAACGACCACTTGGCTCACCTCCCCATCTGCCAAGGCATCCATATACTACAACTTAGCAAGACGATGAGTACATTTTAGACTATGAAGAAGAACAACGACCACAACCGCAACGAAAAGGTAAATGCAATAATATTGAAGCTTTGGCCAAAGCTATTTTGGAACAACGCATGATGTTCACCTCAAAGTGCCAGAGTTTAATGGAAAATCTGATGCAGAAACCTTTATTAAGTGGTTGGATAAGGTTGAGCGTATATTCAACTGTATGAAATATGGGGATCTAAAACAAGTTATGATTATTGAGTCCCGCCTTACTATTTTTGCTTTTACTTGGTAGAACAGTGATCAACAGGCAAGGCATACTTCAGGTTATCGTCTTATTATAGAATGGTGGAAAATGCAGAGAGAGAGAAGAAAGAGAGGTTCATCCCTATAAACTATGACGAGGTTGCATTTGGAAAATTACAGTTCCTCAAAATGGGTCTCTCTTCTCTTGATGATTACACAAATCAATTTTATCTCCTTGAGTCACGTACACGACTCCACAAGATTGAGCAGCAGCGAGTTAGTAGGTACAATAATGGGTTAACAAAGAAATTACAAGAAGAAACCACACTTCAGCCTATCTTTTGCCTAATAAAAATTATACAGTTGACCAAACAGGCAAGCGAGGTACATGCACAGTATCGCCCTTCGGTTCAAGTAGCAATACCAGCAGCTCTAGCTATTCCATCAGTCATTGCACTACATACCTTTGTTTTGGGTAACAGTTATGAATGCGGCAAACCGGGGCACTAGAAATGTGATTGTCATGCATTTGTTAAAAAGGTTAGTCTTGTCGTGGATGGTATGCGAGAGAGTATGATATCAACAGTTCAGCGCATTCTGTAGGATAAAAATGAAGACGACACTGCGATGCATACTATATTCGTGGAGGGTTTGACATGGCATGTCCCTTGTAGGGTTGTTTACCCCAATGCGACATATGTTTATGTTTATACTTAGCGTATGCTCTATTAGAGAGGTCAATGTGGGTTAGTAGAAGTTTTTTTTTTTAGATTAGTTTCCTAATTGGATAGGATAGGGAGTTATAGTAGGAGTGTTCCTAGGGAAACCTAGGTTATAAAGGAGGATGGTGGTGTAATCTCAGTATTCAGTTGTTAATGAAGTTTAAGTTATTTTTGTAGAAACTATAAGTTTTCTCTAAACCTAACAAACAACGTGATTTTTTTACGAATCACGCTTCCGCGTTCGAAGTATTCACATCATTGTATGCTTTTAGAAGCCAAAGGTTTTTGGGGATGACTCAACTTTTGTTGATATGAATTTTCTCATTGCTGTTATAAGGATATATTTTCTTGCGATACCTTCTTCAGTAGATTGGATATGAGTCATTTATTTGGGTAATAATGGGGACAAATTGCTTTGGAATATTATTTTTACGTCTTCCATCTCTTATACCAACGCACCTCGTGTTGTGAGCATCACAAGGATCACGGATCATGTGTTCTATGACAAATTTATGTAGCTCTGGTTCAGCATTAAGGTATGTTTAATGGCCTAATTCCATAGCTCAAAATAACTCGAAATTAGCACTTACATTAAATGTACCTGTGACAAAAACTAGTATAAAGTAAGAAATGACAGGTGATTTAGCGTAAAAAACCTTCGGATACGTTAAAAACCATGACATCGAGTTGAGGGTTTTAGTAACAGTAATTTTTATTTCTTGAGGCTGATATCTTATTACAAGTAATCTCTTGGTCCCTGTCTCTTTTAGAATTTTTTTTATATAGACTTTACCTACAGCTCGTTATCTTGTTGAAAAATGTTATCTGAATAATGAGGTAAGTGGTAGTTGATTGGGTAACCGTTTAATTTGTGAGAGACAGGTATCTTTGACTTGTTCATGTTCTTCTGCTATGCTCGGTCTATGTTCTTCACCAGTTCATGGTGTAGGTGTCAATGTTAATTATTAATGTTACTTGTAAAATAAGTGAGTCTGATATTGAGGCAGTTTAATTTTGGACTAGGTCGAAAGGTAGGCCCATCCAATCGCCTCCACGCAACTGAAGGCACGAGTGGGTTTGGTTGAGAAAGAACCTGTGTATTGGTGATGTTGGAAGTTCAAAGGAAATGATGTATTAATAGTGATTTGACTGGGTGAGTACTCGGTATTTTTTATGGAGGATGTATTTGGCATTTTATGAGATGGAAAAGATTGATGTACGTGACACTTAGGGTTCCGGGAGTGGTTCTGCTTTAAATAATAATTGCTTTGGAAATGTACCTGCGCATTAATATATGATGGTTATATAAATAGTACATGTATGGTGGATTGTTATAAAGTATGCTGTTGTTGAAAACATTTCTGGATTCTTTGGGTTATAATGGTAAAGACCATGCGAATGGTGTATGAAGAGAAAGTTCTCTGCTAAAATACTGAGATTTAAGTTAAGATATTTTGGGGATTAATCTTTGGAGATGTCCACCCCAATTCCTATACCACCGACGTATCACGGCATGCCAGAAGACGAAGCGGCTGAAGTTAAGAAATTTTTTACAATATGTGGAGATTTCATTATGTTGTCTTGACAGGCGAACAACGTTGGAGGTATTTCTGCATCCTTGCAAAGGACAAGGTTGAGGAGATAAATGCGGGGGCCGGCGTATCTGCAAAGCAATATTGCCAGTATCTTGTGAAGGACTGGATTCTAAGGTAGGACTCATTTTTGTCTCTATTAATTCTTTATTGGTGGGGGTTGCAATAGCCTAATTTTGTGATTCGAACTTAGTCTTTATACCAGATGTGTTTAGAATGTTCCCAAGTAGTAAGTAATAGATAACACGATAATTTAGCATGGAAAACCTTTGAATATGTTAAATCCACAACCTTTTTTAAGTATTTTAGAAAGAAAGAGAGAAATCTTGTTGAGAGTGCTAGTTTATTACAATAAGTGTTATGAGTATTTGAGTATGGAGTGTTAGAGTGAGAATTTCTCCGTCCCCCATCTAGAATTCTTTGGTCCAATTTATAGGTATTATAATACGACCGTTTGACGGCCATTTAAGATTCTTGATGATAGACGTTACAAAATAAATGTTTGATATTCTTTGATCAAATTATGTAATGGGCTGATCCTACTTGTCTTATAACGGCTTCATTGAAGATGTTGTGTCTGTTGACTCGAACTGTTAATGTAGAGGTTGAATAGTGATGACTAAATACCGAATCTATCTTTAGTAGTGTTTCATGTATGTTGATGAGTTCAAGGATGATGTATGAGTCTGAAATGCGGAATAAGCTTATTACAAGACGACTCTCAGCAATGAGCATGAGAAGTATCATGGGCGAGTGGTATTGGTTGAGAAACTTGTACGATTCCTTATGTTACTGTCTTGATTTTGATCGCGCTACAAATGAATCACGTACTCTATTGATGAGGTTAAAAGTTTGTATGTAGTTGGAAGATAAAGAATGAGTCTGAGATGCAGAATAAACCACTACAACCGCCCCTCTCAGCAAATAGTATGAGAAACCTTGTGGGAGAATGGTGTTGGTTAAGAAGTGTCATTAATGCTGCAGTTAATATCTTGGAATTATTTCTAATGTATATTCATGAGTATCTATTTATGGCTTTTGGGTTTCCAAGAACCAATGGTTCTAATCAATGTTGTTTGTATGGGAAATCCTTCTAACATTGGGAATTTGAAGAGTTGAGTTTAAATGTTGATCACAGTGTAAAAGGCATTCTGAGGTGAGTGTGATGAACCAAGTCTTCATCTTTGAACTATTTTCTTTTCTCTATTTATTTTTGCACTTGAAATTTTTTATTGTTGAGAGAATGATGACTACAAGGAATCATAGAAAGATGGAAGAACTACGCATTAGGTATTTTGGATACCAGCCTTTACATCTGCCAATGCCAATTCTTGTTTCTCCTACCTATCATCATATATCATATGAAAAAGTGATGGAGGCGGGGAATGACTATTATCATATGGTATGCTTCCACTATCTGTTGATATCTAAGGCAGAGCGTTGAAATGGGTTTTGGTTACTGGGGGAGGAGGCTATGACAGCTGAAGATGAAGCGACATGCGTTCGTCCGAGGGAGTCTCGTCGGTACCCTACTAATGAGTAGGTCTTGTTGAAGAAATAAGACCTTTCGTCAGTCTCAAGCATGCGGGAAGGTGAGGGTTATGGTGGAAGAGGTGGTAATGTTGGATGTTTTTCGTACAGGGACCATTGATATTGGCCATGAAGAAGATCTTTTATCTGTAATTTCCAATTCTACTGTTTTCTGTTCCTTGCAGTATGGGATTAAAGTTTGAAGTAGCTTGAATTTTGCATCTTCTTCCTCGTTGACTGCTACAAGGCATTTCGAACTGTAACTGTGCAAAGTAATCTGGTGGATTTGTTTGGAACATTTTGCTATCTGTAAAGTATTCTGTATGAGAAATTTTTGAACTAATAAAAAGTATTCTTTCTGGTATCTTGATTCTTTGTATCGAACTTGTTTGTACAGCTTTCTATTATAAAATAGGAGTTTGCAAATAGGTGTTAGTTAATCATGGGGTATGATGAGGAAAATCGAGCTGTAAGGATTGTAATATGGATATTAGTAAATGGTAGTGATAGGTGAGGCTTGAAAAATTGGAGGAGTTTAAAAATGTGGTGATAGGAAGTAGATAATTTCTGTAAGATGACTGGGTTGCTAAAAAAGTATATGGCTTTTTTTGCGATCTGTGTCTTCGAACTGGATGAAAGAATATCTTAAACTGTGGAAAATATTGATAAGGGTTGTAGGTGCTACCGCTGGACTTGCTTGACTTTGTATGTTGCCATCTGCATATTTGCTTGTATAAAATCTGAGGAGATATTTTATAATATGGAAAGAATGACCTGTCATAATATTCTAGATTTGCTTGTTGATATTCTGCTATCCTAAAAAATTTCTTAGAAAAAATATACCCTTCAGCAAAATCTGTGGGGTGATCTGGATTTGCAAAGATCTTCCTGGTGACTATATAAAGTAAAATTCTTGGGTGTTATGTCTTGTATCTTCTGCAGGGATAATTCATTGAGGATAGTGTAAGCAACCATGGTGAGGACGCGCTCGCAGCGTGTTCATCATATATGAGACGGTAGTTTTCATATCAAGGTTGCTGAACTCCATGAACGATATTTTTGTCGTTTGCCTTATGATACCGTGTTACCGAAATGGCCATTAAATTTGATCGGTCTGGATGCTGAAGGTAGGCGTGCAGAGTATGACCATTTTTTCTGGTGTGATGTATTTCGTAGATTGCTATTGGATGCCATTGTGAAAGATGATTGTTCGACAGCTCGCATGTGATAAAATTGTTGAAGAGGATGTAAAGGCAGCAATAGGAGAAATAATTCTCTGTAGGGAGGCGAACCATCCAGGATGCTTTAGATGTAATTACAGAATTTTGTAAGATCGAACTGTGAAAGTTCATAATAAATAAGTATTCTATTATCAATAATCTGTTTGTGTGATCTGTTTTAGGGAGAACGAGGCATGGTTATTGTTTTGCTCTGAAATGAATAAGAATAAAGTATTCTTCTTTACTGTCTGTGTGCAGATATTGTGGATGACAGTTATATGATTTTAACAACTGTATAGATATCTTCAAATTTTGAATGTTGAACTATTTTAGGAATGTTGTACGATCTTGGTAGATTATAAAAGTAAGGGGATCGGTCGTTTGTACTGTATTGGGAAAGAGGTATAAATTTTTCAATGGTAAACAATAGAGACAGACGTGATGATAATAAACGTTATCACATAAGTCATGATGACTCTGTTACTCGAAAAGACGTGATTGTAGATACAGTAGAGATGGCTGAAACGCGTCAGAAAGAGCCGTCATTTCAAAAACTGAAGGAGAGTATAAAAACTCGTATCTCTCTCCCTTATAAATTATTAACAGTTGCAGAGAGGGAAAAAAGTTGTACAAATCCCATTTCTACAAAGAGGAAACGTTTGAGTTCTGAGTGTGATTTGAGTGAGAGAGGTTCACCGGGTGATAAAAAACTGTCTAAAAAGCGTCGGGAGCAATCATCCTCAGGAAAACGTCCATACAAAGTAGAAGATTGTTGCTTTTCAAGTACAGGATGGTAATCTGTGTCTCTGTTTGTTTGATTTGTGTTTGCTAGTACTTTGTATGATGTTTTCTGTTTATGTTTTTAGATTGAGGGAAACAGTAGGTTGATAATGTAGGGGTTTTAAAATCTGTGAATAACTGATGAGAGAGTTCTGTAGTATTGAAGCTTTGTTATATGAAAAAGTTGTAGGGAAAGAAACTGTTTGTTTGGAGAAGAAGAGGGAAAACTAGAAATGATTGCCTTTTATTTTTGAGAAATTGTAGAGTAGGCGTGTTGACTGGGTAGAAATTTGGATGGGCTAATTTTGATTATATATGTGGTTTAATATGTAAAGTAGAGATAATGATAAAATATTTTGTGTATCTGTAGGTCTAGTATGCGTTCCAAACCTAGTATTCCCATGAGTAAATTTATAGTAGATTCAAGTACAGAAGAAACATCTTTGCCAGGGAGGGAGGACAAGTGTAGTGTCAGTGAAGAGACTGTAAATAGTATAGAGGTGACTAGTAAAGTTGGGGAAACCAGTAAGATAGAAAAAGAGATAAAAGATAGAAAAGAGAAAGATAAATTATTTGTTATATACCCAGATGGAGTAGATGTAGAAAAAGAATTTTTAAAATATAAAAAGAAATTGCAAGAAGAATGGGGAAGCTACCTGGGGAACTAAGGTCGCTTGTTTAGGGCCTATATCCCAGGAAAAGGGGAAGAGGCAGTATACTACCAAGTCCCTTGTTTGGTGATGTGGAAAAAGGAGAGAGGGATTGGTGATGATGTTACTCTTTCATACTATAACGGCATCGGGCTATCAGGCCCGAATGATGGGTTTCTATGCTACCTGAACCAGGTTGTGTTTGGGCTTAGAATCCCTCTGACTTATTTTCAAATAGGGGTGATAAACGAACTGCAGTGTTGTCTTTCCCAACTAAATGGGAATGTTTCTAAGATGATGAGGGTATCTGAAGCACTAAATGAGAAATGGAAAACAGAAGGGACTGCCAATCAGTTCGAAGCCAATAACGTATTGAAGTATTATAAATAGAAAAATGTTAAAGGTCGAAGTAGCAGTTACCTTTATAGTAACTCATCCAGACTAAATTTTTTTGATTTTGAATCTACCAGTAGGCCATGGAACGATCATCTTGTATGGGTAGGGAGTAACTGTATGCAGGTTCCAGATGAACCAGCGTTCATTCTGAACCATAAATATTTGAACCTGAGTAAGTGATGTTGATTAATCTTCGACTAACCATTATCCTATCTTCGAGTTGGTAACTAATATTTTGATTTGTTTTTTTATCAGAACCCACACCTTTCACAGTACCTGATAAGACTAGCTTGTTTGAATGTGATGCTCATGATCAGGATGAGCTAAAGCAGGTACTTGATGAGCTCGGTATCCGCAGAGATAAGCGGGTAGATTCTATAGTACCCAAAGTTTAGCGAGCTCATTGGAAACGAGCTATGGAAGAGGAGACAACTCATTTAACTGTTGATGATGCCCTTAGTATTCCACCTCCTACTCTTGGAAGTTTGAAGCGGACTATGCGGAGGTCGAGGAAGACAGCTCCGCAGGGTATGCCTGCTACTGGGGTGGTGATCACTAAAAAGGAGATTGCAAAACCTCTGCCTATTTTGGGGGAGATACAAGAAGTGAGTGCGGTCAATCCCGAGGAGGTGGAGATGAACTTACTGAAGAAAATAAGCCATGAAGACGAGGGTAGCGCTTGTACTAATCCTCAAGTTGTGGCTAGGATGAAAGAGCTGGAGCAAAAATACTGCTTGATGGCGGAGACCGATCTGAAGCAGCTCGATGAAGAGTGTCAAAAACACACTTTTGCGGTACGTGCTTTACAATATTTAACTGTTTCTCATTTGAACTAAAATCAGTTATTCTGAACTTGTATTTGTATATTCCTTGTACTGGCAGCTCTCGATGCTGCTGAAGGGGAATCAAAGTACCTTGATAAGAGAAGTCATGAGTTCGGAGATCTGACTCTGAAGTTTGATGCTCAATCAGCTCGTATGAAAGTGCTCGAGCTAGAAAAAACGTAGATAGCTGAAGACGCCAAGGCTGCAGAGAAGCGGTATAGAGTGTTGTCAAAGCATGATGATGTGATGACACGATCATGCCAGGCACTGAAGGTGGAAAGAGATTATTTCATGCAATCAAATTACTCTTCTGGATTGACTCTTGCTAATGTCGAACTGGGTCGGTCGGGCAGATTCGATGAGATAGACTTTCCTGCTGAGGTCAAAAGTGAAGTGGTGGCCGATATTGTTGATCCAGCCAATGTACCTACTACAACCACTGAACCAGCTGTAGCTGCTGAGAAGACTTTAGATACTTCAGTTGAGGTAGACATGAGCAAAATTCTTTAAACAATCTGTAGTACTTTGTTTTGAACTATGCAGTTCATTTTAATTTTTATGGGATTCTACTCTGTAAGGTCATAAATTGGTAAGTTTGATGGAAGCTTTCAGTATGCTCTTCTTGAATGCTTGTATGATAATGAGATATTTGTAATCTGTATGGGAGATTGAGCGATTAAGAAAAACGAATTCCAAACTGGAGAGATCATTGAGTAGAGCAAGGGATTATATCGCTCGTATTCAATAGGTACTTAATAAAACTGAATATGAAAAAGGTAATTTAAATTTAATTTAGAGAAAACTTTTAAAGAGTTATACGACCTCCAGTGTAGATATGCTAAGATAAAAATAGAGAAGGATGAGGTGTCAAGAAAGGAGGAGGAAAGAGGGGTATTAGTTCAAAAACTAAAATAGTTGACCTGCATTAATGACCCGAGTAATAAGGCTAGGTATCAAATTATGCTGATAGTTCTGACATCGTATTTCGAGGTGAAGTAGATAGTGAACGGGGCTTAAAAGAAGCTTATTTAGAACTTTTGAAGGAAAGAGGTGTAGTACCTGACCCAACTCGAGTTATGTTTTTAGCTCAAGAAACACATAATTATCATAGTGTAGAGGCGAGAAAATGTTCAGCTCGAGCTAGTGTCTCGGTTATATGGGTGATGTAGAGCCTTTATCTGATGTATTTGGCTTTATGTAGGATCAAAGGGCCATGAGAATTGTATTTTTCAGGATAAGAAAAGAGCAAATTGAACTTCAACAACAATTAGAGGGTGAGGTAAAGGGGTTGCAGGATGAAATATCGCAACATGTTAAGCAAAATATGTCTTTAGCGACATGATTGTCAAAAGAAGTGACTGTTCGAATGAAGGTGGAAGCTAATTTGAGGGTATTAGGTGTATTACAAATAGAAACACGCATGCGGCTGTAGAAGGCACATATGCAATTGAATGAGTATTTGTTTCTGTCGCGAGCAAAAGTCGCAGTTCGAACAGAACATGAGCGTCATATAACAAGTGTCATTAATTTTTATGGGGGAGAACTGGCGAGGGTAGTGAACGAATTTAGGAAGTTTGTAATGGAATGTGGGAAGGATTTTGATGTTGAGAATGCCAAGGCTGAAAATAGATGGCTTACCAAAGAGGGAGGGGAATTTGTTGGTAAAAAATTCATTCCTAGGTCGAGGGAATTGTTGTTATAAGAGGATGATGATGAGGTCGAGAATCTGATACCCCGATCGCGACGCAAACATCGTCAACAGGAGGTAATGACTTTTATAGCCCCTATAGATGTTCAAGTAACGAATAGAAAGAGCCCAAAAAATAAAAGGGCAGTCCTCTCATACCTTAAAGAAGCGAAAATAGGCTATCCCAGTTTGTGATCGGTCCTGCATATGTGTTAGATTATTGTATACTATTGTTTGATGATGAATGAAAGCTATTCTCTGTGATGATAAATAGAATAATATATCAATATTACTCAGATATCATGTTCTTGTTTAAACTTGTGAACTGTAATATATAACTTGTTTGTAGGAAACAAATTATTATAAATACGAACTGTTATGATAGGTAGAACTGGTAGCTATTCAGAGTCAATGTGACGTGTTACGTGTTCAAAACAAACAATTGAACGCAGAACAAAGTTCATGTTAGGGGGCACTAAAGTGTGTTATCGAATTAGAAGGAAAAATGAAGGCAAAGATATCACAAGAACGAAATACAGTCTTTCGTTTGTCCGAGAAACTGCAAGACAAAGAGACTGAGCTAAACAGGACGGGAACGCACAATACAGAGTTGTGAACAACTTCGAGGAAGGAAGAAAATAATATAAATATTTGCAATTTTAGGTAAATCTGTTGGAAGCGGAGATAACTGATACACGAGTCACCGTTTCAGAGACAAGCTCATACTCGTAAATACGAAGTTTTATGGGCAATTGCAAATATGATGATAAAATAGATGGAAGAGGCCCGTAATAAATAGAACGAAAACATAAATGAAGCTTGGAATAAGGTATATGCTCTAGATTATACCATGCAACTATTGGGGTTGGACATCTTATAGTATCAATCAGAAAATGTGAAATTGTGTAATACGAATACCAAGTAAAATACTGATCTTTTGATGGCAAAAATAAGTCTTGATGATATTAATGTAAATAGTGGTCATCATGAGGCTGAAATGGAGGGGTCAATATCTTTGATTTACCACATGGACAAATTTATTACAGTGTTGGAGACAAGGCATGATACGATGTTGGTTGAAAAACTAGTTGTAGAACACCGTTGTGACAGTTTGAAGGCTTCATTGAAGGTAGCAAGTAGAAAACTTGGTGAATTTGTTCTTCGTAATGGAGTCAAGAGTGAGGTAGGTAATGCATATGAGAGAGAGATGACAACAGTGCTTTCCTTTTTTGTATCTGGGTTTAATATATTAGAGGGGAAGAGTAAAACGGTGTATGAGGGTTTAGTTGTAAAAGGTGTGCAGTATGAAATGAAGTTGATTCGATCGGAGTACCTAGATCCCATGGTGGCAAGAATTGGTTCTCTTAAAAAGAGGATGATTAGGGAAGGAAAACAAATTGTCATTGGGAGGATGCCAGAGTTTATGCGTAAACGTTTGTATCTGCATGGGGAGAGTTTGAGGGGTGATGATGTGATCGAGATTTTGAGCCATAGTGATTGATGATGTAAAAGATAGTAAGAGTATAATAGATATAGAACTATTTAAAAAGTAGCGTGAATAATCTATATGTATGTATACTGACCTTTGTATAAACCAATTGTATTGTTCTCGTCTTGTTTGGCGTTTAGTCATATAATAAGAGGGTGGTTTGGCCGAAGCAACAAACAATCTATAATGTATAGAGGATCAGTTTGGCTGAAACAACAAACGATCTATAATGTATAGAGGATCAGTTCGACTGAAGCAACAAATGATCTGTAATGTATAGAGGATCAGTTTGGCTAAGCCAACAAATGATCTAAAATGTATAGAGGATCAGTTTGGCTAAAGGAACAAACGATCTATAATGTATAGATGATCAGTTTGGCTGAGCCAACAAACGATCTGAAATGTATAGAGGATCAGTTTGGCTGAAGAAATAAATGATCTATAATGTATAGAGGATCAGTTTGGCTAAAGTAACAAACGATCTATAATGTTTAGAAGATCAGTTTGGATGAAGCAACAAGCGATCTGTAATGCATAGAGGATCAGTTTGGCTGAAGCAACAAGCGATCTGTAATGTATAAAGGATCAGTTTGGCTGAACCAACAAGCGATCTGTAATGTATAGATGATCAGTTTAGCTGAAGCAATAAATGATCTGTAATGTATAGAGGATCAGTTTGGCTAAAGCAACAAACGATCTATAATATATAGAAGATCAATTTGGCTGAAGTAACAAACGATCTGTAATTTGTATATAGAAGTACTTGCTTGATATATTAAAAAAGTATTATAATGTAGGCAATCACACATAAGTATTTTACTGTTATAAGATTGACGTACAAAGGATATTAGATAGAGTACTGTATGAAATAGTATAAAGTACTCAGATGTATGGAAATCAAACATAAGTATTTCATTGATGTAAGATCGACATACAAGATTATAGATATATTTAGAAAAGTACACTGTAATAAAGTATTATCTTCGATATAGCTTCAATCTCCTCGTGTTCCAAGGGTTAGGAACTCGTTCCCCATTTTTTGTGGCGAGATCGTAAGAACCAAGGCCACTTTTTCCAATAATGATAAAAGAACCTTCCCAATTTTCAGCCAATTTTCTAGCATTGACTTCTTTTATATGTTTGGGAACTTCCCAGAGGATGAGATCTTTGATTTCGAACTCTCTATGACAGACTCATTTGGTATAAGATCGGGCTAAAGCTTGGTGATATCTTACCAAATTCACGATTGCTCTATCTCTGGTCTCTTCGATCCAATTCATGTTACATGCCAACTGGAATTCATTTTCCTTATCTGTTGTGGTATGGTCACGTAACTAGTAATGATATTGAGTAGGGATGATTGCTTCTGTGCCATATGCCTGGAGGAACGGTGTACATCCAGTTGACACCCGAGGAGTTGTACAATATGCCCATAAAACATGTGGTAA